>KV454409.1:1107628-1627684 GCA_001661315.1 Nadsonia fulvescens var. elongata DSM 6958 | reverse complement strand
CCTCAACCGTCCTCAACCGTCCTCAACCGTCCTCAACCGTCCTCAACCGTCCCGTCCTCAACCGTCCCCACATATTTTCTGTATAGACAGCTTCAACAGTTAAGGTAATTGTGAAATTTTTCCAGTTTGTCGTTTTGCCCATGTGTAATTCTTGATCATCCTTGCTGTATATTATTGTTTCGTATGGACTGGTAAGCTTTAGCAACCAGAGATCATCATTCGTTAAATCCGTATCTAACTTCATGGAGTAAACAATATTCCAAAGAGAACCTGAAGCTCTTTCAACACTAACAGCTGCTATTTTCCCCTCAGTAATACTACTATCTAAACTAGGTGAGTTTTCGCATCGCGGGAAAAGATTAACGCCCTTGCCTCGAAATATTGGACCATCAACTTGAGGCTCAGAATAGCTGGCAGAAGAAGAAGGGCTAAAAACGGGTAATGTGCTACTAGCCATAAGTAAAGACTGCGATACCGAAGATTCAAGTCCCAAACTAGTAGCCTGGGCTGATGATATGGTTGAAAATACAGTCTGTGATCCCAGAGATACAGAGCCAAAAGCAAAGCTGGACGTAATCGATCCCATCGCAAACCCAGAGGAAGTACGTTGAACTGGGGTGCCAAAATAATCGGATTCAGACGTCGAACTGGAAACTATCATACCGGAGGAGCTACCAGGTAAAGAAGAAGGACTAGAAGAGCCCACTGTTAAAGCAGAGTTGGAAGCAATTGACTCCATAGCGAAGCTTGAAGCAAAAGACTCAATAGCGAAGCTTGAAGCAACAGACCCAATACCAGAGTTCGAAGCGACTGACTCAATACCAGAGTTTGAAGCAACAGATTCAATACCAGAGTTTGTCACAGCTGAAACAACGGCAGAGCTTGAAGCAACTGAAACAATAGTAAAGCTGGAAGATGAAACAGAAACGCTTACCAGCGGGGGCGACGAATGAGAAGCCGAGAACAAGGAACTGGAAATACGGGCAGCCCAACAAAAATTTGGTGAAACCGCTCCATTGTCACAGCCGGTTCGATAGCTGTATGAGTTGGCAACACCGCCTTTCCAGGCGTATGCGAATTGGGTTGACGGTGCACACCACACTCCATCAGATAATGTGGCAGTCACTCGCTCGGTAATCAAAAAGTTCATCCAGTTTTCGCTGTTATCCCGGCCAGGAGGCGAGATGTTGTGCGAGAATAGAACCTTCTGGTACGGACTAATCAGCTTTAGCTCCCATAAGTTGGCGTTTGTCAGCTNTGTGTCTAACTTCATGTTGTATACGACATCCCAGGTGGTCCCTGATACCAGAGTAGCAGAGACAGCAGTGATGGAGCCCTTCGGATTACCAGTAGAGAATGTGACAGATTGATCGCATTTCGCATATGGAGTTACCGTACCAGCGCTAGCCACTGCGATATGAGCAGCGACAGCTACGGTACTGATAAGCAGACTTGATACCATGAAAATCTATAAACCGATGAAGTAATTTTCTGTATATTGATACGGTTTTAGTAAAAGCAAAACGTTAGGGAAGTATTCTGAACGGTATTAAGGAGAAGGGCGAAACAGTACTACCAAATGAATGGTAACAAGAGGTCATCGGTGAGTCCAAGTATGCGTACCTCTTTTTTTAATCTCCGGAATCATAGATGATCCGCAATATTTCCAAAAGATCCCGTTAGGTAGAGAAGCCATTTTACTTTTGTTCATGCATGTTTGGCCATATTATGTATGTGACAATTCTTGTTGACCATACGACTTTCAAATGTGCGGCGGGGAGTTAGATTTTTGGCCGCAATAGGGAATTTATGCCGTGTATGCGGCCTTCTTTCAATCAAGATTTGTAACGGTCCAAACCCAAAAGTTATACGTCGATCATCCAACAAAAGAATTCTTTGTGAGTTTATATCAGACAGATAGTGTAACGATGTTTTTTGTCATGAGGAAGTAGTTGATGCAAAGAAGAAGTTGAAAAGCTTGACCATGCTTAGGATATTTGAACAAATCCAATTATTGGTATAGTTTCTAGTGAATGTAGTAAAAGGGTTCTATTATGTTTTTGACAGTAGCTGACAATTCTTGGTAGAAGGTTGTAAATAGACAGTTTCAATTAACCAGTTTGGGTTGCTTTTTTCAGCTATTATGCTCAATTTGTGACTTTCAATACTTATCTATTTATTTACCAGATTAGTATAATGGGCTGACCGGTATATTCTGGGTGGCTCTTTTCTTTTTTTAAATTTTGGGGTACAATCGTGCTTCAAAGATATGCTTGTTGGATCATCGCTGGACAAAAAAAAGAGCGGTTCTTAATTTGTCAGATAAAACATTGCAGTGGCAAGCTTGAGAGGTAGATTGATATTTTATCTCCCTTCCCCGGTTCTCGGCGAAGAAATATATGTCCATAGGCTTATGCCGCACAATAGATTATTAAACTACCGATTAGAAGTACTTTTCAGGCGCGGAACTCAAATCAAGATGAGCCGAGTATAAAAGCTACGGTTACTTTATAAAGTGAATAATATATATTGATAGATAGAATAGAAATACTTATAATTATAACTCGGGTAAATGTGGGGATCAAGAGGTACAGTTTTCTTTTGTTTTTGCAAATCCCAAATTCTGGAAAGCGGGTGGCTACGGTTTCTGGAAGAATAACGATTTTTGGACGGTATTGACTATGCATTTTCAAAGTTTATAATGCTGCTGACTATATTTACATAAAAATTGTAAGGCACTCCATCTGTTAACTTTTAGATCCTGATACCACCATTGAGCGCACGAAGGGAGGTGGTAACATCAAGATTGGGAGACGCATTTTTGGTAATTACTTGGTCGATTTCATCTGCAACCCAGATAAATGGATACGGTAAAGATGCAATGCAATGCCAAAATAAGTTTTTATTGATTAAGCGGAATGTAGAGAACGATCAAACGCCGATCGATACTTGCAGATGGCCTTCCGGATAGTTGCCATGCCGTCATAATTTAGGTCCAAGGAGAATAGACGACGCAAATGCAGAGGCAGGGTAGTGCAGATGTGGGACTAGATTCATCAAATAACTCATTCGTATTCCAATATACTCTTGTAGCGCGTCGATTGTTCCCAGTCGTTAAATAGTTCCTACTGCCCAATAGAGAAAATAGAAAGGAAAAAATTGGTATATATATGGTGCCCTTAACTTAACTGGGTATCTCGAGATTTTTTATCCTTTATGCACTAGGGTCCTGCACGGCACGGGTTTTTATTGTGATCTTAGTGCCTTTCCTCACGTATGCTCGAGATTCTAGAAGGCTTAAATCATCAGAGATTTTCCAATGGCTTGACTGCGGCTGCCCAACTAATTATCGGTTTCCATGGAAATTTCCCCCCTACCAAAATCATATTGGGATCTGATGCTCCCAGCAAAAGGCTGCCTGATATGGTGGTTCAATTAGTCCAAAGTGAAATTGGCGCTTTTATCATTGGTCTTAGCGAGCTCTTAACGAGCAGGCGCCTTCATCGTAGATTTTAACCAACGGCCTTATTATACTTGATCCGAGGCTTTCTTCACTGCCACAAGGCCTTTGATTTTTTCCGCCGCGAGTGTCGGAATGTATAAACCCCGCGATGGGTATGTTGCGTGCAGTCAGCTAATTTATACCCCCGGAATGTTAATGTCACAGCCGCTGGTCCTATTTTATCTCTGGCCAATCCTGAAACTATAATCGGGGTATCTCCAATAGAACGTATTAATTATAGGACACATATGCCTCAATTGCAGCATCCAAAGGTAATTATAAAACTCCAAATAAACCCTAGCAATCTACGAGTAAAAGAGAGTTTAGTTCTCCTGAAGATTTGAATTTGTTTATTTAACAAAATATTTTTCTTGTTTACATCTTCGCTTTTTAACTCTTTGTTTCATCAAATTTATCAAATACCTGTTTTATTTTTTCCTTTTGGTTTGTCTTTGCAGAGTATCCCATAACTATAATTACCTCAGTTCGCTTTTGATCTGTCTTGTACAATTTCCCTAACATGATTGGATCTCGAAATTCAAGTCAAACACGTATCGCCAATGCTTTAACCAAGCCACTATCAATCATCATGGCCAATACTGCTTCACACCCCATCTATCGTCCTGGTGACTATGTCGAGGGCTTTGTCACTATCAACGCCCCACACACAAACGACGTCACAATTTCCGATTTGCACATCTCGTTAAGGGGCGTTAAAAAGAACCCTCAAAATCCCGCTGAGAAATATGCTTTTTTATTACAAGAGGACTCCTCAATCAAAGCTCGATTGCCCCAAGATCATGTTTTTCATGAAGGCTCAGTCAACACCTATCCGTTCATTTTTCATTTACCGGAGGATTTACCAGAAACCCTTCATTCCATCGCGGATGAATCGCAATCTACTGAATCTTTGGAGTACTTTGTGCATGCTGTCTTGACTCCCATTCAAGGTGCTAAAGAAAATAGGGATAATGGTCCCTGGAAGATTATGGTTTCCGGAGGTTCCAGTATCGATACTTTATCAGCTGCTTGCTCACAGGAAATCCGAGTTTGCGCAGCAGACGGAACTCCCCAACCAGTCAAATTTGAATTATAATACTAAGACTTGTTTTTCAAAGCTGTTTATTTTCTAATATAGCGCTAAAGTAAACTTGAGGTCTTTTAGAGATTACTAATATAATTTTGTTCGTTCAATATTCACACTTCTACTCTAAAAAACTAGTCTAGCAGTATTGACCATGCGCCTTGTATAGTTTATTGATATCTTTAGGAGCTGTTCTACAGCAACCACCAATAATTCTAGCACCATTCTTAATCCAGCCAGGTGATTCCCCTTCAAGGGTCTGGCAGTCCCCAGCTCTACTCCATTTCTTAGTGGTTGCATCGTAACTCTCACCCGAGTTGGGATAAACAACTAATGGTAAGTTCGTAAACTTGTGCAGGGTGGCCAAAACATCTTTAGTAATAAGCAAAGGGTTACAGTTAACTCCGATTGACTTGAAGTTTTCTGTATGCTGGTTAATTAACTTACATGCGGCCTCAATGGAAGATCCATCACCGAGGTACTGTGCGTCCTTAACACTCAACGATACCCAGGCGGAGACCTTGCGTTTTTTGTTTGAATCACGGGCCCGCTCGGCACAGACTTCGTTGAATAATTCTACAATAGCCTCTAACTCCTTGTAGCTTGGGATGGTTTCGAACGCAATGGCGTCAATATCCGTATCTAACAGCGCTAGTAATCGGCCCCGATGAAACTGCTTTAAATCCTCAGTAGTTAAAGTATAATCATAATCACCAGTATATTCAGCTCCGGTGCCCAGATACGCGCCATAAGGACCTACTGAACCGGCCACTAAACCCCGAGGGCGGCCCTCGATGGCCGTCTGCCAATAATCATCCCGGGCCTTTAGAGCCAATTGAGAACTGGTGCGGATAATCTCTTGGGCCTTAGTCTCATCCTGCATATCACCATTTTCAAGCAGCCCCTGGATCGCCGCTTGGTAACTGGCTGTGATGGTTATGTCAGCACCGTGTTCGAAATATTGAAGGTGGACATCATAAATGCTTTGAGGATGATCGATCAAGATGGAAGCAGACCATAGTTGATTGCTGACATCGTGGCCCCTGTTTTGTAGTTCAGTGCCCATCGCACCATCGAGAATTATTATATCCTTGGAGGCTAAAAGCTGGGATAGTGGATCAATTTCAGTCATTTTACGGAGAATGATGGCGCCTATTGAATTAGATAAGCTATTTCAAAATAAGAACTAGGAGTCAGTCTCATTTTTATGTGGAGACTTTGTATATGTAATGATTCCCAGGCATGACGGTCATTTCTTGGTTAGGGGCTATTTGTGCAATTACTCACATGCGGGATTCGTTACGAGTGGGCCTTATTTAATATTTTTGTGGAATAAACTACATATTATTTTATATATAGATGAATTATTTACGATTACATTTTAGGTCAAGTATTCACTATTACAGCTGGTCAAGCTTGCACATATTTACAAATAAAATAGGGTCGTTTTTTAAAATAATGGTTTATTAGTCATATAATATACAAAAGGTCGTTAAGAGTATCCTCAAATTAATAAGATGAGGAAACCGTATTTCGATAAAAGAAAGAGAATAAAAAAAATGAAAGACCCCACAGATGAGAAAAATTAAGTATTAATCGAAAGACGAAAATAAAAATAGGACACTTTTAATAAAGTCGATTCAGGCAATCAATAAAATTAAAAGGATATCACAACCGGATATAAGCCTGTTTAAGAACGTTCGCCACGAAGACGACGGGCCAATTGCATATCCTTCTTTTGGATAGTGACTCTCTTGGCGTGAATGGCGCAGAGATTGGTATCTTCAAAAAGAGAAACAAGATAAGCTTCAACGGATTCTTGAAGGGCACCAATAGCAGACGATTGGAATCTAAGATCGGTCTTGAAATCTTGGGCAATTTCTCTGACTAATCTTTGGAAAGGCAACTTTCTGATTAAAAGTTCGGTAGACTTTTGGTAACGTCTAATTTCACGAAGGGCAACAGTACCAGGCTTGTATCTGTGGGGCTTCTTGACACCACCGGGGGCAGCCGAGGAGGGAGCAGACTTTCTAGCAGCCTTGGAAGCAAGTTGCTTACGGGGAGCCTTACCACCGGTAGACTTTCTAGCAGTTTGTTTAGTTCTAGCCATTGTTTATGTGTGTTAATATATATTTATCTTAATAGGTGAGAAGAGAAGGGGGGGGCAGGAAGTTAGGAAATGTCCCTCATCTTAAACCATTGCAATTCCCAGCAACCTTCAAACCCATCCTCGCGCCTGAGCGCTAATGTGAGTAGCTACCATCAGTAATCAAGCATCAATTCATCAGGTCTTGTCTACAAATATGGATGAGTTTGATGATGCCTGTATAATAACGTATAGTTAATTAAACTGGATGCATGCTGATATCCACGGTACTGAACATCATGGTCCGGGGATCCTGATGTTGGGGCGCTCCATCATGAGGCACAAGCAAGGCCTAAGACGCGTCACATTCGTATATATACCCTTTCGCTACCATCAAACTCCTTTTCTTTCTTTCTGTACAAAAGCAAACTAGTTTTTTTAATCATTCAATAATATACAAAAGAAAATGTCCGGTCGTGGTAAAGGTGGTAAAGGTTTAGGTAAGGGTGGTGCCAAGCGTCACAGAAAGATTCTTCGTGATAACATCCAAGGGATTACCAAGCCTGCTATTAGACGTCTCGCTAGAAGAGGTGGTGTCAAGCGTATTTCTGCTTTAATTTACGAAGAAACCCGTGGGGTTCTCAAGTCCTTCCTTGAATCCGTCATTCGTGATGCTGTTACCTACACTGAACACGCCAAGAGAAAGACTGTCACCTCCCTTGATGTTGTCTACGCTCTTAAGAGACAAGGCCGTACCCTTTACGGTTTCGGTGGTTAAATCGAATAGCGATGACATACACTCATTGTTATTCATACATTTGGTCTTTAGTTGATCCTTTGCTCTTTTATGCCTTTTATTTCTTTCTTATGGTTCTTTACGGTTTCTTCTTTTAATTCTGTTTTACGGTAATGTGATATGGATCTTATTTTTGTATATTAATTATTTTTATTTTTATTATTTATATCGCTTTATAATAAATTTCTCACAATCAATATTTGTTTGCTTTCTTTAATGTTCTTCAGAACTGCTTGATTTCGTTCCTGAGAAGATGTAGGTATAGAATACCAAGACCGTAACGCTGTGCCTGTCCTTAGAATCGAAATCAAAAGCTATCCTTTTTCTCTAACTATCGGTCAAATCAAGATTAGTCTTGTGTACTAAAATCCGATGTTCAAGCAAATATATTGGCCCGATGGTTTAGTGGTATAATTCTCGCTTAGGGTCAGCAACCTTAATTGCGAGAGGTCCCGGGTTCAATTCCCGGTTGGGCCCTTCTTCTTTATTTTGGCAGTCTGGCCGAGTGGTTAAGGCGAAGCACTCGAATTATATTAGAGTTTGTGATGCTTTGGGCTCTGCCCGCGCAGGTTCGAATCCTGCGGCTGTCGTAATACTCTTTCTTCAAACCCTCTTTTTTGCCATTAGTTTTTTTTCGATTGCCAAATTTGAAACGCAAAAGAATACAATAGATCACTAAGTGGACCTAAGTTATTTAAAAATTTTATTCAAATCACACTGTTTGAAAAAAATATAGCTAATAATACAAGTTTCTATCTCTCTATGTATACCAAAAGAAGAGGACAGGAAATAACAAAAATATAACAGGAATATTATGCCCAGACTTATTCATCTAAATATCCCCCACTAACACCTACCCACTGAGGAATACAACTGATGTCTGCTTGCTCAATTCTAGCCATTTTATCGCATCTACAGCGGCAGCCCACACCGAATTCATCTTCATTGTCCCATTGAGACCAATACTTGATCTCTTTCTTTACCTTCTTATCCTTCCTATTGTCATGAGCCGGCGACCATCCTACCCCTGAGAATTCATCCTCAATGTACTGTTTACCTTTGGCATTTGTGGGACAATGCATGATGGTTGTGTGACGATATCCGAAGTCGCGGAAATAGTGAATCTGTTTGGGCGATAGGAACATTCCAGCTGCGATAGAATGTACTGGGGCGTCACCCCAGCGCTCATGCCAGAAACCCCCTGCTCGGTCCAAGTGGTCGAAAAAAGCATTATATTCCTCTGAACGGAAGAATTCTAGCGAGGCGATTTCAAAATTCGACCAGAAGTGGCATAAATTGTAGGCCTCGCCGCCCATATTGTCCCCGGTAACAGAGAGGTCTGGGTTAGCCGAGTGAAGAATACTGCCGGGAGGGTATTGCGGGTCTGCATCTATCGGAATGGTATCATTTTCTTGGTGAGATAAATCCTTCTTGCTCTGGTGCTTCCTTCTCTCCTCCTCAGGCGTAGGCTTGACGAACATTTCAAACATACCGCGCGAGGTTATATTACGTTTCCGCATAAACGCCTTACTAGCACGAAATAAGTTTGGTACTGTTTCGGCTAGTTCTTTAATCGCGATCGTAAATCCGTATACTTTATCAGTTTTTTCCATTTGCACAAAAGGATCATAAGTCATATCACAGTAGAATTTCACATCAGGTTCTAGACGCCAGTACCAGTCATATTCGGCCAGTGCGGGGTGGTGATAGAATTTTCCGCTGTAGAAGCGGCACATTTTGTGGTATGATTCCATGGCACCATACATGATACCTTGGTCTCCCTGTTTGATAATTCCCTCAGCGACCTCGTCAGGATTGGCCCAGCTTGGGAACTGCCATAAGTCAGGGGAAATAATATCGAACTTGACTTCGGACTGCGTTTCGCGTGCCACAGCCTCCTTAAAAGTACTATTGAACGATTCATCATTTAAAAACAAATAGGGGTAATTAAACCAACGGTTCCAGTGACGCTCCAGGCTCCGCATACTATCAATAATACCATTCATTTCTTGATTCCGTGCCAAAACCACTAGCACTGCATTAGCGCGCGGGCCTTGGTTATCCGGGCGGGCAAGACATCCGGTTGAGAAAGGAGCATCGTCGCGTGTAGATATGGGACGAAGCGGTTGGGTTGACAAGCTTTCAAAGAGTAGAAAGGGAAAAATCTGGGGCTTGACAAAATGGGCTACGATGCTAACGACTATCAGGGAGATTATCGCTGGAAGCGCGATTATTACACCAACTGTAGTGTGAAATCGGGTTCCAGGAATCTGCAGTCGTCGCTTAAAGATACCAGGCCCTGATCGAGAGGGGGGGACAAAATGGCGCTCCTTTTCGGAGATAGAAAAGGGGGATATTGACATCTTTGAAGATATATCTGAGCCCAGATCATCGTATTGGCTATTGGATCGATCTGTCCGAGAGTCAGTATCTGACATTTTTGAGGGATATATTCTCAGCGGGAGATAGTTTTTGAATATTTAGAGAATGTTTGGTAGGTTTTTATGAAACTCCTTTGATTTTTTGGTGTTTTTTTTGCATGCGGTCCCAACGGATCAAAATGTGTGCCTTGAAAAAACGGTTGAAATGACACCGGAACCTGTTCAAATTTTGAAGCGTAAAACAAAAATCTAATTTTTTTTTGGGGTGAGGATAACTATATAGTTGGTCTGCAAGCCTCATTTACCATGTCGGTTCAGGGGTTGCTATAGGGTAATTCATATCTAAGCGGGGTACAGTTTGAGTAAGTGCAAAACAACACAGGTTAGAAACAAGAATAAAGTAAATTATTATGTATCTAAATTATTAAGGTATCAAATAAAAGGAAATAAAATATACAGAACTACTCTGAGGTCGTTATTATCGTGAATCGAGTAAGAAGTAAAAAGGCAGGTGGCACTTAACGCCTACGTCGCGAGCCACCACCACCCTGACTCTGATTCAATTGCTGTGGTTGCGAGCTGGCAGTGCCATTTACTCCTGTTGATTGACCGCTGGTACTACCTCCATTGGGCCCACCAGCTCCCAGATTATAAGCGGGTCCCCGGAACGTACTTATAGCCGCCCTCAGTACGTTCAAATCTTCAGTGGCCTCATCAGGTTTGAGCGTTGGTACCCCCTGGTAACTCCGGGAATTATGCCGTGGTGTGGTGGTGGGAATATCTCTCTCCTTGGCGAACAAGAGACCTTCAAACCCGTCGCTCCATATTGGATTATTATCATCATTGCCAGAGATGCCCCCTGCCCCACTGCCGGCCATAGCGGGGGCCACATTAGTAGATTTAGAATCACCGGGACCATCGTCGTTACCAGATCGATAACCGCTAGCGGCCTTGCGACGCTTAGATGAAATGCTGTAATTGGTGTTCCCGGAATAGTTAGTATTATTGTTCATAACCCCGCTAGAGCCGATTCCACTAGCCGAATAAGCACTTTCATCTAACCCACTTAACGACTCATTATTGTTTGAGTTCATGCCGCCAGTATTCGGATTATTTCTTCTATTCCTAAGACTACGGCGATCGCCTAGCCCATAACCAGCCCCCGGGGACCCGGGTGTGACCGAACCCATAGCCTTAGAATCACTCAGATTGCCATTATTATTCATAACATTAGAGCCACCTGGGCCATTGCCTGTTGTGCCAGCACCCGCGCCCGCGCCCGCACTGAGGGCACCGTTCAAGTTATCCCTATACTGGCCATTGCCATAATTGCTCCGCGTGAGGTGTTGTTGATGATAGTACCTATCCTGGCCCATACCATAAGAGCCATTGAGTAGAAAGTTATGGTCATTAGCCATATCTAAAAGAGCCTTGTCTTCTCTCAGCGACTTTTTCTGGCCCTCAATGCGGCGAACTAGCCGATCCTTGACCATTTGCGTCATTGCCTCATATTCGTCGTGGGCCTGATGCGTATCTTGATCATACTCCCGCTGACAGCTGGCAATTTGGTATGATTCCCACACCGATAGTCGTACAAGTTCCTGGTCACGGTTTTCTTGGATGTCGGTGAGGGTTTCAAGGAATTGGTCGTTGGTGCCGGCGTGCAGGGAGGACAGGGTCGACTGGAGAGCATGAAGCATTTCGCGATAGTGAAAGTCACGCTCATTCTCAAAGAGTTCAGTGATATGGTTCAGCTTAAATGCAATACTTTGGCGACGTTTATCCTTTTTTGTGTGGCCGTGAGATCCTTGAGCTGGGCCACTTATTGAACCACGAGTGGTCTGTGTAGAAGCGTGGGGGACTGACCCGTGAGAACCTGATTTTCGTTAATATAAAACAAGAGTAAGCAAAATACACACACTAAACATACCATCATAATGATAAGAGTAGCCGTAATCCATCTAGAGTAGTAGCTGGGTTGGCGGAGAGCAGTAAAAGACAAGATATAGATAGTGGAATCAGTATGAGGAGATAGAGAGTCAGTTTTCCTGAGCCTTCCGGACGGGTGATTACTCAGAGGGATACCTCGGTCCGTTCGATAAGCTATCGGATATTAGACTATGATGAAGGCCGCTTGAGGTATATTTACAAGAGAGAATTATTTGAATAAAAGAGCAATGATTTAATAACGATTGATCTTTGATATTCTTTTTCTTCTTTTTGTCTTAGTTTTGGTTTTACCATGAAATTTTGTCAACGAGGGCAAGATAGCCACGGGTTATGAGACACACCTAATAGTGGTACTGAAAAAATACACATGAGTACTTGGTTGCAATAAAATAATTTATAACGACGTAAATTACAACGGGCATAGATTGGAGAAGTAGTATAAGAATAGATAATAAAATAATAGTGTCACTAATAAATTTCGAAGGTCATCAAAAGGAGAGTATCATCAGCGAAAGTTAATTGCCTGTATAAAAACCTTCTGCAGACCTTCGTGCTCGCCGGGGAAACACACAAGCTCATAGTTAAATGAGCAAGGGTAAACGCGCCGGTTCGTAACGATTTGGGGCCGTCGTTTACCACCGACAGCGTGAGAGATCGGGGCTAAGAGATAGCACACAACGATTGCGATGACGGTGGTGATATAAACGGCCCGAGAAGAAAAATAACTAGCTAGGGTACAGAAAAGAGATTCAAAGATAGACTACAAGAGCATAACGGGATAGTAGTCCGCCTGGAGTGTAAACCGTTACTGAATGTTGAATATTATTATTTGGAAATCAAAACAAATGTGAAAAGGAAAGGGTAGAGCGAAAAAAAACACTGAATAAAAAAGAATCAAAACAAAACAACTGAATAAGCGCAGAATAAACTTAGTTCAGGGTAATTTTTCAAAATGGTTGAACCGAATGAAAATAATTACGTCATCCAAACAAAAACACAAAAACACAAAAACACAAAAACAACAAAGAACAACAAAAAAACACAAAATACAAAAAAAAAGAAAAAAAAAAAAAAGAAACGTAGAAAAAAAAGAGAAAAACTTTTGGAAACGCAGAACAAGACACACAAAAAACCAAATAGAGCCCTAGTCCGAACAAACCCCCTTAAAAAATCAGGCATTAGCAGAGTACGGTACCCTAATTCTGGTAACTCGTACATTTATTATACATATAAGATCCATAATAATAATCGGTATATAATTTTACAAGAATGAATATAGTAATACACAAAAACAATTGCCAAACACAAATTCACATACAGCATATACAACCGAAGAATAGCATTGGCACATCTACAAACTCATCTGTAGGTGTATATAGAAACGTCAATTCATTGTATTAGTTTTGTTTTTTTTTACTCATTTGTTGGTATATATTATAAATTACCCGTCTATACGATTTTTTTTCGATTTTTGTTTTCTTTTTTGTTTTCTTTTTTGTTTTCTTTTTTGTTTTCTTTTTTGTTTTTTCCCTTTTCTAAAACACCCCCTGGCTACGTTACCGCCGTGCCTGACTTAACGCCGGCATCGAACCATTCCAATGCCTCCACTCCCAAACATTTAGCACCAGACGTATACGTGTTCATTCCTGGTGGTAGTCAATAACTATAAATACATATTGACTCCCACACGCTGCGCTCGGTCTTCTTACCACCCTTCCTCTTTTCTCTCTTTTCTTTGACTCGTTGACTCCTGATATCGATACGGTACCCTTGAAGTCTTATTTATTTATTTTTCGTGCTTGTTCATCCGACAAACTCATTCACCCTCTTTCGTTTTTAAATATACAAATTATCCAAAATGAAGGGCTTAATTCTCGTCGGTGGTTTCGGTACACGTCTCCGTCCCCTTACTCTTACTATGCCCAAACCCCTTGTGGAATTCGGTAACAAGCCTATGATTCTGCATCAGATCGAGGCCCTTGCTGCCGCTGGCGTTACCGATATCGTCTTGGCCGTCAACTACCGTCCCGAAATCATGGTTGCCGCCCTTAAGGAATACGAAGCCAAGTACGGTGTCAGCATCACCTTCTCTGTCGAAACCGAACCCCTCGGTACCGCTGGTCCCCTTAAGTTGGCCGAAAACATCCTCAAGAAGGACAACTCTCCCTTCTTTGTTCTTAACTCGGATGTCACCTGTGAATACCCCTTTGCTGAACTCATTGAATTCCACAACGCCCACGGTGGTGAAGGTACCATTGTCGCTACCAAGGTCGAAGAACCTAGCAAGTACGGTGTCATAGTTCACCGTGAAAACTCCACTCAAATCGACAGATTTGTTGAAAAGCCCGTCGAATTCGTCGGTAACCGTATCAATGCCGGTATTTACATCCTTAACCCCTCGGTTATTGATCTCATCGAACTGAGACCCACCTCCATTGAAAAGGAAACCTTCCCTCAATTAGCTGCCGCTGGTACTCTTCATTCTTTTGACCTCGAAGGTTACTGGATGGATGTTGGTCAACCCAAGGATTTCCTTGCTGGTTCCACTTTATATCTTTCCGCCCTCAACAAGAAGTCCCCTGAACTCCTTTCTAGTGGTCCTTTTGTTCACGGTGGTAATGTGCTTGTAGACCCTACTGCCAATATCCACCCCGAAGCCAAGATCGGTCCTAACGTTGTTATTGGACCCAACGTTACCGTTGGTGCCGGTGCCCGTCTTAAGCATGCTGTCATCTTGAAGAACGCTACTATTGAACCTCACTGTTTCGTCAACAACTCTATCATTGGTTGGAACTCCAAGGTCGGCAAGTGGGCCAGAGTTGAAAATGTGTCGGTATTGGGTGACGACGTCGAAGTCAAGGATGAAATCTACTGTAACGGTGCCAGAGTTCTTCCTCACAAGACTATTGCTGGTAATGTCGAAAAGCCTGAAATCATTATGTAAACTAATAATGGCCATGAAATAACCTATTATGAAGGTAACATTACGTTCAAATTACAAATCTATAAAATTCATCTATCCTATATAATACATAGCAAGAGTTAAATGTTTACAAAATCATTGGCTCTTTTTTTTTAATCAATAAATTATAATCTAATATATATAAATAAAATTTTGAAAACCGCCTATTCTAGTACGACTTCTCTTTCAGTTGTTGGGCTAGTTTTGCAAGTTCATTCTGCTAGTTGTTGAATAGCCAAATTACGACTCTTGTCAAAAACGCACACCTTCCATTTGAACCTTCTATTTTTCATTATTTAACATTTCCAGGTCGCAATTTATACGTGTTTTATTTTAATAACAAAAAACCCATACGTACATTATATTTGTTCTTTTTTGAATTACCCTTAAAACTAAGAGACCACTCATATCTATGTTTCGATCATGTACTTCCGGGTATTTGCTCTTAAACGGTCCGACCCCACCGAGCCTGTATTTTGATGGTTATACCAAAGCAGTGCCAAATTAAGATACAAACGGACATCGCCATCACCAAAAAGAAAAAGAAAAATAATAATACAATGTCAGTAACACCCGCTAAACCATCTTTTGCTGCTATGGCCGCTAGTGGTCTAAAAAGCTCGTCGTCCAGATCCACTACCCCTACAAAGTCAACCACCCCACTCACAAAATCCTCCACCCCACTTACAAAATCCTCCACCCCACTTACAAAACCTTCTACTCCGACGATAGCCAGCATCCCTGATACAGACATTAAGCCTGCGGCAACGGCATTTCGGTCAGTTAAATCATTCAACGGCCATGAAGTCTCTGAACATTTGACTTCTGTATTCAAAGCTGCTGCTGCTGATCCTAAAAGTCGTGTGTTGAACGGAAATACCCCCGGTTGGAGTAACCAAAGTGGTGGGGGTTACATTGGCCGAGGCATGGGTGATCGTGTCCTGGTAGAGTTGAAAAAAGGGAAAGATAGACTCTGAGTAGTGCCTAGGTTAGAAAAACGGGGGGTTGAGAACGTGTTAGAGTTAAGTATAAAAGCCCTGGAGCGACTAAATAAATCATCAGTTTTGTACATGTAATTTTGGAATGAAATTGATTAATAAATATATATATAAACATTAAATAGGGGATAGTAAAAGGGGGGGACTAAGTGAAAAAAAAAGGCTGTACTCCGTGAATGTATTCAGTCTTTCAGCAGGCTGAAAATCTGGGGTCACTCAGTCGACTCTAGCATCCCTTAACGAATGTCCTCTCAAATTATTACTTAGTCTGACCTTTCTAGCGTCTGCCGAGCCACCGTGTTTCAACCGCTTTCTCGCCACCATAACTGGTACACTACTTTTGCTCACAATATAATTGGAGAATGAACCTAATAAAACCCCCTTAAGGGCACTGCGGCCTCTTGATCCCAAAATTACAAGTGTGGGTGAAATTACATCAATAATTTCTGTTAACAAATGTTTTGGGGATTTGGAATGGATAACTTCAATAACCACATGAACTTGAAGTCGAGTTCGTTTAAGTAAATTTTCAATAGTAGCGGTTAATGTATTCATAGCTCGAATCCGTTCACTTTCGTTTTCAGCTGTATCGATCAAAGAATCACTAGTTTCGCTATCGTCTTCAAACGCGCAAACAGTATACAAAACATTATTATCCCGTAACACAGTTCCAATGGTCCATTCTAGCGCGTAGTTACTCTCAGGGGACAAATCTGTTGCCACGATATAGCTCTTAACCCCGGAAGATGATGAAGAATTAGGCTCGAAATCGGGTAAATCACCTCGGACAATAGTTCGGATTACCCTTTTGTTGGTAGAATTACTTTCAATGGCTGATACTTTAAACGGTAATTTAGCTGCACGACGAAAATCTAAAATTTCCTCTTGATCACTCGTATAAGGCGTATCTTCAATATCACCTTCGCCAAGGCCGGCATCACAATTATCTGTGTAGAACGCTGTGTTTGGGTGAATAATCCGGCGCTTATAAGCTAAATATTCCTTATAGCTTGGGCCAGGTGGTTGAGGTAAATCATCAATCAATGACTTAACCTTGTGCGGAGTTGGAACTATTCTTTCCTCTTCCTTTTTACGATCTTCGCTAGCAAATTTGGTCGGGGAAACTTCTTCGTCACTATCTGTATCGCTATCTGAATCCATATCACTATCGCTATCATCATCTACCATAACTTCGGCATCACTGTCATCGGACGAATCGGATTCACCATCCTTTTTGGGGTCCTTTTCTAGTCGACGATCAATACTAGGACTACGCCCGTCGGTAGATGACGACCGGCGACGATATCTTGCTCCTGAACCTTCAACATCGCTCACTGACAGAGACCGTGAATTAGTCTTCATGTTAGACTTGCTAGGGCCATAGATCGCACTTGTGTCCAAAGCTGTATAGGCGTCATCAAATTTGGACGAATAATTTTGAATACTGCGCTCAACTTCATCGGCTGTAAGTGGAACTCTGGGAGAAATACCGCCACTGTCGCCATCGATCAAGTCTGAGCTACTATTGATACCGTTGTAGTTATTAGCGCTGCCGCTACTACCAAAACCAAAGAATTTAGATTTCGTCTTTTTGGCCTTGAGTGGAATAGTGCTAAGATCGACATGGGCAGCTTTAGCCGCCTGGACGACTTGAGCGATATCAACATCGGCCGAGGTCAGGTCCAGCTCGGTTAGTTGTTTGATAAGGGTTTCACGATCACGAGATAAACTAATGGGTGATTTGGATCTGCTCACTGAGCGGTTGTAGTTGGTGTTGGGTATGGGGGTAGGTCCTTGGGTGGAGCTAGTAGGAGGCAGAAAGATACGGGGCACAGGTAGGTCGGAATGGCCCTGTGACTTTGAACGCGGCTTCGAATTACCACCACTACCAGGGAGGGTGGCGGTAGTTGATTTAGAGAAATCGTAGGGCGAGTCATTTAGTAGCATTGATACAGGGCGCTGGTTCCGACTATCGGAGGACTGTGACCTCTGAGTCCCTGTATTTTTGGTTGAGGAGTTCGATGAGGCCAAGGGTAATGGACTAGGGGTCAGGTAGTTATTAGTTAACGGGGAGGATTGCTCTTGTTGTTCTCTTTGTTGCTGTTCCTTTTTTAGACGCTGAGCATCCAGGATCTTCATGATCTCTAGACGCTCTTCTTCTAAAGCAGCCTCTAAGGACATTGTTGAGCTGATTGGCAAAATAGGGATAAAAGAAAACGGAAGAAGGATGATAAGCGTAGAAAAGACACACTGGGAGGAGGTAAGATTGTGTATGGTTGGGAGAATTCCGGGCGGTGCATATTCCATATATATATGGGATACGAAAGAGAGATATACCAAAAATAAATTAATAAAAACTAGATTGGCCTATTGTATACATATAACTATTAATTTGGCATGGTTTAGATAGTAAACATTCAATAGCTGGAACTGTTTTTGGGTGGCAGGTTCAGGATTTTGATAAAGAAGCCGTTTGATGACGTTAGTGTATTCAGGTAGGTAAAACCGTTCCCTCGACCAAAGTAGACATTTACAAAACAAAAAAAAACAAGCCAAAAAAATCTTTTGAATTGGAAAACCCCCGGGAAAACCTGTTGGAACCGGAATAGTTAAAAAAGAAAGAAAAAAACGAGTGATAATTACACATTTTCAGAGACTAAAACTACACTCGGACAGGAGGGTGGGTGAGAGTGTGGAGAGGTGAAGTTATAAAGCAGCCGAAGAAAAGACAGAAATAATAAGAACCAACAGCACACAGCCTACAGACAGAGACCCTAATAAAAGAAATCATTAGATGCTACTATGATATTAATAGACACGAACGGAGGACTCTAAGTTTTTATACTCTGGGTTTATAAGGCTAACCCCGCAAAATATGAACCCCATCCATTTGGTTATTCTACAAATAAAACAAAATTACAGCCGTGTAGCCGCCCGTCTGTCAAAAAGACCATACATACAGTTAGGTATGCCGTATTTAGGCTACAATACAAAAGGCTAGCAACTTCAACGGATATCTCTGTCAATAGAAATACACGCCTTTTCTAAAGAAATCAGATAATTTCAATCTGTTAAACAACCTAAAATATATCAAAAAGCTTTACCGCAGTAAAGAAATTGAAGAACAAATAATATAAAACACCAAATGAGGAAGCCGGAATTGAGTTTTGATTAGTCAGCCACGTGATCAAAATGACCACGGAAAAAGTGAAGGTGCATAACCTGTTTACGGAGTGTCTCCGAAAATCCGGCAATGTCCCGAGGGCTGCTTAGCCGCTTCATGTACGGCGCCCCGCTTATTTACCTAACTACCCCGGTTTTACTGGTCCGGAAAATTCCGATCAGACTTTTGGGTTATCGTTCTTACCCTAGTCATTACCGGTGAATTTACCGGTTTGTGACCTTGGACGGTGGGCAGGATTCCAGTTGCTTTCTTTATAAAGGGCCGGGAATTTCCCATTGACTTTTGTTATTGTTATTATCATCATTGTTTTTATTATTATTTTATTGTCATTTTATTCTTGTTTTACCGCTATTTATTATTCTGCCTACTTTCGTCATGATCAATTCCAACGAAGGCCCTTCTGAACCCATTCAAACCGACATCATCACCTTGACTCGGTTCATTCTAACTCAGCAAATCAAGACAGCCCCAAACGCCACCGGTGATCTGACTCTCCTACTAAACTCGCTACAGTTTGCCTTCAAGTTCATTGCCCACAATATCCGTCGAGCCACACTGGTCAACCTCATTGGCCTGAGCGGCTCCGCCAATTCTACAGGCGACGACCAAAAGAAGCTCGACGTTATCGGCGATGAAATCTTCATCAACGCCATGAAGGCCTCCGGTAAAGTAAAACTCCTGGTTTCTGAAGAACAAGAAGACTTGATTGTCTTTGATGGCGATGGCAAGTACGCCGTCGTCTGTGACCCCATCGATGGCTCCTCCAATATAGATGCCGGAGTATCAGTAGGTACCATTTTCGGCATCTATCGTCTGCCGGAAAACTCTACAGGTTCCATTAAAGATGTCCTTAGACCCGGTCATGAAATGGTTGCTGCCGGATATACCATGTATGGTGCCAGTGCTCACTTGGTCCTAACAACTGGATCAGGCGTTAATGGTTTTACTCTTGATACAGCCCTAGGTGAGTTCATCCTCACGCATCCCGATATTCGTATGCCGTCCGCACGATCCATTTACTCGGTCAACGAAGGTAACTCTTTATACTGGGACGCTGCCACTTTGGCCTATTTTGATAGCGTCAAGTTTCCCAAAGACGGCTCGAAACCCTACTCTGCTAGATATATCGGTTCCATGGTCGCCGATGTTCACCGTACTATTCTATACGGGGGCATGTTCGCTTACCCCTCCGATAAAAAGACCAAAAATGGTAAATTAAGAATTCTCTATGAAGGGTTCCCCATGGCTATGGTTATTGAGCAAGCTGGCGGGCTGGCTATTGACTCTAACGGTAATCGTATTTTGGATATTGTGCCCACAGAGATCCACCAAAGAGTGGGAGTGTGGCTAGGTAGTAAAAACGAAATTCAAAAGGCAAAGTCATTTTTGGATAGAAAAAACTAAGAAATTTCTTCAAGGATAGTTTAATTTAACCTTTTCAGTATCAACTCTAGAGTAATTATTTCTAAACATCTGTATTTTAATTAAAAAAAAAATAAATAACTCTTATTATTGATTAATTCATCTGTCTTTTTGATCATGATCAATTGTCTTTACGCTTCGTTGCGTCATTATGTCTAACCACCCAGATCGGTGCATCTCATGTGGGTTGGGAATGAGGCTCTATCATAAATTTCACCCCTACACTAGATGTTCAACTAATAACTTCTAAAAAGTAGCTTAAAAAAATGGTTACGCCCACCGAGTCTACAAGACTCTTGGGTAATAATACCTCGCACTTTGTTTCATCACATACTCATGCCTTCATTCTAGCTTTGATTTGCTGTCTTTGCGCCGGGTCTATCGGTCTTTTCTCGCTCTATGCTCCAACGCTTCAGACTCAACTTGGGCTAACCCAGCTTCAAATAAACTATATCTCCATGTCGGCTGCCTTGTCAATGTATCTACCTGTTTCTATTATTGGATTTGCGGCCGATGAGTATGGTCCAGGTATTTTGGCCCTGGTGTCTTCAGCACTTTTCGTGCCGGCTTATCTTGGTGCTGCTATGGTGACCGATTCTACCCTATCCAGTGCAGCCGTTGTCGCAGTACTCTGTGTTTCATTTGCGCTTATTGGTACCGCAACTAGTTGTCTATTTTTCTGTGCTATGTTGACTTGTGCCAAGCTGTACCCTCACAGCAAGCTTAAGTCAATTTCGGCTCCCGTGACCGCGTTCGGTATCTCCACTCTCTGGCAGAGTCAACTATTGGCCTACATTCAAAAGGATAGTACTATCAATTTGCCACTGACGTTCAATACCTATGCTATACTTTATACACTTACAGGAATCATGGCCTATTTCGCGGCCCGTGTCGTTAATCGCCCTGATCCCAAAAAAAGTGACACTGAGATCCAAAACGACGACCAAGAAGAAATAGTTATCGATCCTAAAATGGCTTTGGTTCAGGCTCTTACTACCTCAGCTAGACCATGGCTATTATTTCTGGCACTTCTGCTTACTGCAGGTCCACTGGAGATGTTTCTCAATAATGTAGCTTCATTGGCCCTCACACTTGGTGACGGCATCGATACCGCTGTTGACGCTTCTTTACAAATTGGGCTATTTGCTACGTTTTCTTCATCTTCTCGGCTGTTGGTCGGTATTATAACCTCTCTAGCCGGTTCCTGGGCCCCTCCGCCTGTTATATTGGCTCTTACTCTTTTAATCACCGCATTGGTTCATTTTTTATTCGCCATCTTTTCAGCATCTACTGCCTATTCACCTTCAACCTGGTTTGCAACTTTATCGATCGTTAACGGCTGGACTTACGGATCCGTCTTTTCCTTATTCCCAATGATTGTTCTTGATGCTTTCGGGTTAGCAATCTTTGGCTCATTGTGGGGGGGTATGGTAGCAGCTCCGGCTTTAGGCGAAGTCGCTTACGGCTTTATTTATGGGAAAGTATACGACAATGGTGCCGTGGATTCCGTGGGTGTTTTAGGGTCTTGGGGTAAGGTGGCCCAATTCGTGGTAGGTCAATGTTATGGACAACAATGCTTTCAGCTGACTTTTGTGGTTACAGCAATCTCAATGCTAGCTGGTGGGTTGCTAGTTCTTTACGTTTGGAAGAAATCGTGAGAATATACCCTTTCGAAAATACTCTTGTGACAATATTTATAAAGTAAATACATTAATTAAAAATACATGAAATTCTACCTGATTCTGACCGTTTTTTTTTTTTGAGCAAATGTGCTCTAAACAGCTGGCTTATGAACAGTTGTTTACCTCTCCTCACGATCATCACCACGCTTGCGCTTATTGGCAAATCCGCCCTTCTTATCATTACGACCACTATGTTGCTCTTTCATGAGCACCACAGCTTCGCGCTGGGCCTCACCCACTCGTTCATTCAGTAACATAGCAGCTTCCTTATCAACCGGGTACTCCTTCAACTTTATACCCATGACGGCCTCAATACGTAAGAAAAGTTCCAAATCATATTGGGTAACAAGCGAAATAGACTTACCGGAACGGCCAGCACGCGCGGTACGACCCACTCGATGAATATAAGCTTTGGAATCTTGCGGAATATCGTAGTTGAGTACAACGTCAACAGAAGGGATATCTAGCCCACGGGCAGCAACATCAGTGGCGACTAAGATACTTCTGGAACCACTCTTGAACTTATTAAGGGCTCCCAAACGAGCAGTTTGCGATAATTGCCCATGTAACGGAATAGCACCAAAGCCTAAATTACGCAACAAAATCGCAATACGCTGTGTATCATTACAGGTACGAGCAAAAATTATAAAAGTATTACCTGCGAGCTCATTACACAGGTAAACCAAATAGGTATCCTTGTGCTTAAAAGGGAAGAATAAATAAGTCTGGATAAGGGTTTTAACGGTGGAATATTTACTGGATACAGCAACACGTACAGGATTGGACAGTGAAGCTCTTTGCAGCTTTTCAACTTTGGTGGTCATTGTAGCAGAAAACAAAAATGTGTTACGCTCCTTGGGGATAACCTTTAAGATTTTGTCAATGGAGGGACCAAAATCCATATCTAAAAGACGATCGGCTTCATCAAGAATCAAATACTTGAGTCCTCTAAGCGAGAACCCCTTGGTATTTTCCAAATGATCCATAAGGCGACCAGGTGTAGCCACAATAACATGGGGTTTACGACTCAGCGCAATCGATTGACTCATCATATCCATACCCCCCACGATGACAGCACAGCGTAGCCCCATACCGGCACCGAGACCTTCAAAAGTTTCACTGATTTGGTAGGCTAACTCACGTGTGGGCGCCATCACCACACAGTATAAAGTTGAGGGATTCTTATAAAGGTTTTGCAACACTGGCAAAGCAAAGGCGGCAGTCTTACCAGAACCGGTCTGTGCCAACCCGATGATATCCCTACCTTGAAGGGCGTAAGGAATTGATTGGGCCTGAATCGGCGTAGGCTTGAGGAACTTTAGATTGGCACAGGCCTCTAAAAGAGGATCGATTAGACCCATGGACTTAAATGTAACATCAGAGTTCTCGTCCGCTTCCTTGACCTCACCATCAGCCATGACCTTAACTTCAACTCGTTCATTACCATCAGCATCAAGACCGTTGTCAGATTCCTCAGCGGCATCCACTTCAGCAATAGCAGCAGAAGCAGCTTCGTCCTTATCGACCCTGTCAACTTTTTCAGTTTTGATCTTCTTAACAGATCTGCTTTTAACCTTTTCAGTAGACATCTTAGTTATTCGATACAATTAACGATATTCAATATTGGAATTTTGGCAAAAACGAAAAAAATGAAAAATTAGAAATCCTTTTTTTAATTGTTTGGTCCCAATTGAGCCGCGGCGATAAATCGAATATTTGTATATGTGTTACCCGGAACTATTAACTAGTATTCAGAATTTGATAAAATTTGAGTAAATTTACAGGTATCTATACTAATTAATTATACTAATTATATACAAATATTAGTTTCCAGGGGTAGTCATTTACGTATCCGTATTTTTTTCTGTTTCTTTTTTGTTTTTTTGAAATACTTGGATTTTTTTTTTTTTAGAAACAAAGGTTAGAGGTTGACAGGTCGATAAGACCTACTTTTGGAAGAGAAGAACACAAAAAAAGCACTAACAATTCTGAAATAATTAACAGCAAAAGAATCATATATAAAAGAAATATTGCCAAACCACTAAACGAAAAAAGCGGTATTTATTTCAAATATAAACACTTTCCTTTTACGTTTTTGCCCAAACACAAAGTCATTACTGTAATTACACTCCCTTCTGCTTCGTCCCAACTGCAGTTTTTTCTGATAATTTTTATTTATATTTTTTCAGTTTTTTTCGTTTTTAGGTCATCCCAACTTGTTTTAATTTTTCTTTTTTGCTTTCCACCTTCTAGAATCAACATACAAATACTGAATTATCATATCACAAAATGGCCAAAAGAAGAGTAAGTAATGGCTAATTTGCCCCCATACATATGATTAAAAGAGAGAATGTTAACAAAATTTAACTATTATAGACTAAGAAGAGAACTCATACCCAAGCTACTGAGGAGGAAGTGCAAGCTACTCCTAGATCCATGGTCTTGAAGTTAGGAGCCCATAGTAAGCCCACACCATCGCTCACCAGTTTGGTTAAGGATGTCCGTGCCATTATGCAACCTCATACTGCTACCCGTCTCAAGGAGCGTAAAGCTAATAAGCTCAAGGATTTCCTCGTTATGGCTGGCCCATTAGGTGTGTCACATTTAATGCTTTTTTCGCAAAGTGAACAAGGTAATGTTAACCTAAGAATCGCCAGAACTCCTCGTGGCCCAACCTTATGTTTCAAGGTTCTCAGTTATTCTCTAAGTAAAGATATCCGTAAAATCACCCGCCGTCCTAAGTCACTAGCCGGTGCCGATTTCGCCCATCCTCCTCTCTTGGTTATGAATAACTTCACCACCGCCAAATCGGAAAACAAGAAACCTGAAGATTTATTAATGACTTCGATGTTTCAAAATATGTTTCCTCCTATTTCGGCTCAATCTTCTAAACCCTCAGCTATCCGTCGTGTACTTATGATCACTAAAAATTCTGATACCGGATACCTTGAATTAAGACACTACGCAATCGATACACAAGCCGTTGATGTTTCCAAGGGTGTTAAGCGTTTATTAAACGCCAAGAGATTAAAGAAGAATGTGCCCAACTTGGGCAAGCGTGGTGATGTCTCAGAACTTCTTTTAGATAACGCCGGAGCGGGTTTTACCAGTGAATCAGAGTTAGATGACGATGCCATTGTCAGTGTTGCTCAAAGCTCTATCCAACGACCAGTAAAGAAGGAGTTGACTGCTGCTGATGATAACAATAGTATTGGTACAACGAAAAGAGCCGTCAAATTGACTGAAGTTGGCCCTCGTATGTGCCTTCAATTGGTCAAGATCGAAGAGGGTGTTTGTGATGGTAAGATTCTACATCACGCTTACATTAAGAAAACCCCCAAGGAAATCAAAGAAATGGAAAAGAAGGTCGCTGCTCAACAGAAGCTTAAGGCTATTAGAAGAAAGGAACAAGAAGAGAATGTCAAGAGAAAGTTGGAGGCTAAGGCTCAAGTGGGCGGTCGTATGAAGAGAGGTGCCGAAAAGGCAAAGTTGGCAGCCACTGCTGAAGGTAGCGCCGATGAAGCAAGTGCTGATGCTAAGTCGGACAATGAAGAAGATATGAATGTTGAAGAAATGAGTGATTACGATCTTGAATTAGCTGACGCTAAACTTAAGAGCGATGATGAAGAAATGAGCGAATAGGCAATCATCTATCTCTATTTATATCAATTCTCTTGTTTTAATATTTATTTGTTGAAATTTACCCTTTTATATCTTTTTCTATCATTGTAATATAGACCTTTGTTTTAAACGATTTGGAGCGATGCTTGCCACTATGATACTGTTTAGCTTCAAGCCATAATGCTAAATTACATTTATCATACATTCAAATAATAAGTTTTTATACAAGATTTGTTTTCCATGGTTATTGCCTTAAAATAGTAAAGAAGTTACAATCTCTCCAGGAAGTACAATATGTAATCACTCGGCTATAATACCGGGTTCTTTTTGTTTACTATGCATCAGGTTGGCGAGATGGATGTAATGAACCAATTTTTGAAATAAAACGATCACGTATAATTATAATATGTAGGTATGAAATGAAAATATATTATACAGGAATAGATAAAGCCACTGTTTTCTTTGTTATTTTGATCCAACGAATCAACTGACCGAATCTAGATCTGCCAAATTAATCGTGTACACAGTAGAGAAAAAAGAACAAAAAAGGGCGACAACACACAGTAATTAAATTAAGCTAGTGCTTGTGCAGTGAGAGAATGATTTACCAAGGCTTGGCTTCTAGAAAATAACAAAAGTTAGTAATATGATCCCAATGGAAAACCATAAACGAAGCAAAGAGGAGAAATATCATATGGTGGGGGGGGGGTGTATTGCAATTAGGGTGGTCAAGCTTAAACAAACAGTACCTTGACCAAGGCACACAACTAAATACCTTTTGCTAATACAATACCCACAAAATTCACACATAAAAGGCCTCTTTATATCTGTTATTCAAAGGATCTCTTACTTACCAGTTTGGGTTCTCAACAAGTTGAATCTCTTCTTCAAGGTAACTCTTTGTCTGGAGTACTTGTCGTCAGGGGAGAATCTAGCGGGGTGAGCGGACTTGGTGATTTCACCGGTAGAGGTTACTTTCTTTAAGGTATAGACACGCTTGCCTTCGGCGTTCAAAGTGTACATAAGATGCATTTTAGAGTATATGGATTTATATCGATTCGACGGCAATAGATAAAACCTTCAATGAAATGAACAACAGTGGTAACTTTTTCTTGAAATATGCAAAAACTTCGTTTTTGGGCGATGGGAGAAAACAAAGAAAAAAAATAATGGCCAGTACCACGTGATAATGACTAAGAACAATAGTTTTCCCTTGTCGGGGTATATTGGTATATTGAAAATGAATTTAACTATTATTTTTGTTATCTCTAATGATTAATACAGCTGTGGAGATAGTGAAAGATTATTAGCCGGGAAATAATTAACTTAAGAACTACAAGGATAAGAGTTTAAGCCATCGAATTAGGAAAGTCTTTATTGGAATCACAACGAAGCCTAAGGCCATTTTTTTTACCTGGGTAGACGATATATCCATAAATATATCCATAAATATATATACTGTAATTATATTGTCCCGCGGACGATACTAAAAAATCTCATTAATCTCCAGTTCTGATACATATTCTTAACCATCTCCATGTCAATATGAGCAAGATTAATCCTAGAAGTTTATTTTACAGTGAAAGGTATATCATATAGATAACGGAAATAAGAAAGATTATGTTATAGTAATATATATGAAAAAAAGGAAATGAGCTAAAGAATGAACTGAGCTAGTAGAGAGCAAGCGAAGCTTATCTAATATGTATCGTTTTTATTTTTAATTCTTTAAAAACAAATTAAGCAACGACACCACGGACGGCAACACCGTTACCACCGATTTCTCTAGCTGAGACTTGCAACTTAAGATCCTTAGTGATGTTGAGAATAACTTCAATCTTGGCACCAGGGGCCACACCCTCAAGACCAATTTCGGCCAATTTCTTACCAGCCTTGACGATCTTTTCACGAATTTCTTCATCATCTTCTTCTTCTTCGGACCAATCAGATTCTTCATCATCGGCAGGAGCGGATTCATCCTTCTTGGGGGCTTCAATTCTGGTAACAACAATCTCAGGTTCACCTTCAAAAATAGCCACGAGAGCATCACCAGCTTGGGGAGCAACGACGATCTTGGACTTTCTGATGGGGAGAGCAGTATCGTGTTCGAGAATGGTAAGGATATCACTCTTATCAGTGCCGTTGGTAATTTGAACACCGATGGATTTGGTGAGATGGGGAGCAACGGTAACAACCGGTTCGATAGATTCGTCGATTTGTTCTTGTTCAAAAGAGGAAATTAAGGAGGCTTGAAGAGCACAGCCACGGGCGATTAACTCATTGGGGTTAATGGCCTTGGTATCAGTGACGGGAGCAACAACCTTGGTAGATTCAGGGAAAAGATTAACAAGAGCATTGGCGATCTTAGGGGTTTGGGAAGTACCACCGACAAGAAGGATTTCATCAATGTCAAGGAAGTCGAAACCGGTCTTCTTGACAAGGGCTTCAACAAAGGAAGTGAACTTTTCGAAAACAGAACGACTGGCGACTTCAAATCTAAGACGGTTAATAGTGGAGTGGAAATCGTAACCGCCAGCCATGGATTCAATGGCAATGGTAGACGAAGTACTGTTGGAAAGGGTTTTCTTGGTTTGTTCACATTCAGCACGGAGCTTAGCTAAAGAACGAGGTTCACTCTTAGCATCGGTATTGAACTTCTTTTGGAATTCTTTGGCGAAGAAGTCAATAAGAACTTCATCTAAGTTAGAGCCACCAAGGGTGTAGTCGTGTGAAGTGGCCAAAACGGTAAACATACCACCACGGCTAGCAATAACGGCACCGTCAGAACGGGAACCACCGAAATCAGCAACAACAGTAATTTTATCTTGGGGTAAGTGGTTTCCGGCGGAAGCGTGAGCTAATAAAGCGGCGGTAGGCTCGTTGATGACTTGAAGGACCTTAAGATTGGCCTTTTCAGCAATGGAAACGAGGGCCTTGCGTTCGGCTTCGGTGAAGTCGGTGGGAACGGCAATAACGGCACCATCGATAGGCTTACCTATGTAGTCGGAAGCAGAGTCGATAAGCTTGATAAGATGTCTCTTGACAACTTCTTCAACGCTAAGGATTTCTTCAGAGTTGGCGGTGATCTTGAAGGCAACTTCACCATCATTATTGAAGGGGTGGGCTGAGGCGTGACAGTTGCTAACGTCGATATTTTCAAAAGGCTTACCAATGAAATCACGGAAATTAGTGATGGTGTTGTTGGCGTGACGGACTAATTGGGCCTTGGCTTGAGCACCGTGGTATTCGTCAGTGTTGACATAGGACAATGTGGAAGGGATAGCACGGTCACCATCTTGATTGGCGATGACTTCAACCTTACCGTCTTTTTCAACGGCGATAGAGGAGGTAGTGTTACCGAAAGCGATACCAATGACAGTGGACATTATGGATAATTTTGTGATTGAATTATCGACCTAGATTTGGAATGTTGACGGGAACTTAGGGCCCTTAGCGAAGAAAACTGAGAAAAAAACCAAAAAATAGGTCGCAGGTCACGTGTGAGATTGTGAGTTTTATAAGCGTATGTGAATAAAGTTAGCGATGATTACTATGGGGAAATTAGTGAATATGAAGTAAGCGTAAAACGATTAAAGGAATCCCCTTTTCATTCTAGCTCATTGCTGCTAGCATTGATATTATATATATTTCTAATAGGAAAATTTAGGGTTTAAAGTATTCATTGGCTTAAGAGGTAGTGGAAAAGAAGATGGACCAGCCACTGTGGAGTACAGTGGGGTTGATTCTATGACGGCAGACCGTAAATCCAAATGAGTTCAATTAAGCGGATTCCCTTGTGGGCAGTAAAGAAAAAACTAGATATTGATCAAACTGGCCACGGTTATCATATACAAGATGAAAAACCATGCAAGATAAAAAGGCAAATCCCAAAGCTGGCGGGCTCTCACAAATATAGTACAATACACTCCATGAGGGAAATAATTTCGGGCAGATTTGGAGTGACAAAGGCTACAAAAGTATATATATACAATAAGTATCTTCAGACAGTGCGTACAAAAGTATTGAGAAGGGGTACAAAGATAGTAAATAAGGAGTATATATATATATATTTACGGATAGTGTATATACATGGCGAATATGGAAAGAGTACATAGTCTAGAAATATATAGTGTATACCTAATACGACGTCAGAGGCCAATAAAGACCAGGAATCGCCAAAAAATAAGCCGGACTTAACCCTCTCAACAGATACCCCGGGTAACAGAGCCTTAACTATGGGGGCTTCCGGCAACGCCTGCGTCTAGAATTTTTTTTCATCCAGGGCACCTCCCTGGCTTCTCGGATTCCTTTTCTACTTTTTCTCTTATTTCGCTTTCTTTCCTTTCCTTTTCTTCTTTTTTCTTTTCCTCAAGACATTCTTTTTCAAAGTGAGTACCCATCTATTGTAATATAAGATGATCTAGCCCACGTTATGGTTTTGCGGACTAGATCAATCAATCAATTGTTACTACCTTTATGATTCTATATACTAACCATCGTACATCCAGATGAGAAATAAGTGGAGAAAGAAGAGAGTTAGAAGACTTAAGAGAAAACGGCGGAAGGTGAGAGCTAGATCGTAAGTACCACATTATGCTTAATTGAAAAACATCCCCAATAAGTAATTGCAGACTAACCAGTTTTTTTTACAGCAAATAAGCGGATCGCCAATAAAATCTAGTAGAATACGTTTTATTGTATAGCTTTCTGATAAATCCCTTTCAAGTTTTGTGTCGCTTTATCCCTAAAGACCACTCTACTTAATGATTTATTCGTAATCTACACGACAAAAGTTAATCGCTTATTTATGTTTACACCATATAATGGTAAATTATTTTTGTATTATTATATATTGTAGCCCTTTTATTAGGGTGATAAATAAACAATTAAACTTGTCACTTAATCATTTAATATTTCATTCATCACTTGTACATAAGCCAAAATTATATCGATGATGCGAATTCCAGAATTGGTTGGTATTTGGCTCTGTGAAAAGAACAAAAATTTCAAACAGATCGACACTTATTTCAAGGCGGACTACAGTGAAAAATTTCAGTGCCGTTTATTAGAGATGAATATGGGAAAAAATGAAATGTGAAATAATTTTTTGGACTAATAGATTAATATGATAGTAGATTTTTTTCCTTTATACTAATCTTTCAAGACAAAAATACTGATAAATATAAAAATATATATTCATTTATAAAGATTGGGGATTCAAATTAATAATAAAGATGATATGACATGTTCAGAAAAAAAGAACTAGATTTAAGCATGACCAGCACGTCTGGCTTCAGCAATGACTCTGGTCATATCTTCAATCTTAGCCTTAGCACGGCCGAAAGTACCAAGCTTCTTCTTAGCCAACTTTCTAGCACGCTTATCGGAAGAGTTTCTGAGTAATTCAACAACTCTTCTTTCGTAAGGGGCAAGACCAGCAACTTCACGAACTAAATCACGAACGAAGGTGGATCTCTTGGATTGAGCACCCTTTCTTCTAGAGATTCTAGCAGCAGGAGTACGGGGGGTAACCTTGTGACCCTTGTTGATACCAATAGCAATACCTAAACGAAAAAAACTAGTTAGCAAATATTCTTGGCACTTTAGCTAGTGATATTAAGCTGATTAATCTAAACATACCGGACTTAGTGGCCATTTTTGATATATATGTCGTTAGTTGGTGGTGTTCAGAAGGGAAAAGAGAAGAAAGGGGAGAAAAAGAGAGAATAGAGGAAAACTGGGAAAAAGGCAAAAGTTCCAACGCGAATTGGGTGCCCACTGACAAAATTTTCATAACCTACATATTTTTACTACTGGTCCCATAGTTAACTACTGGTCCCAGTACTTTAACTCCCAGTACTGCAACCTCCTACACAGTCAAAAATACTCAACGCCCACGCGGTTGTCATGCTTATGCGGTACTGCGGATATGGGGCATTCTCATAAGTCTATGTATCACGTGATATATGAACACTAAATTACCCGATTGGGTAATTTGGGTCCAATAGCCCTAACTACTAATGTTGCTACAGGAACAGTGGTCAGCGACGGCGTCCAGTAGTTATTTCTTGAAGGAGGTCTAGAGAATGGGATTACAGCATATGCGCCATAATTTGTGCTTTAATCATAGTGGGGGTTATAGGTTACTAAGCTAGCTTTTTCAACATAACCATAATGCGCTAATTACGCTTTCTTCTCTGCAGCACCACACACAATCAATCTCATGGCTACATTGTTTGGCGATTGACGATTGTATACTCTCTAATTATAGATAAGAATGAGCCTTTCCAGTAGTAACCAGGATCTGCCACCAAAGAAGACCCAACAGGAGATTGATGATGAGCCTGATGATTGGTACGTTAGACTAAGATCAAATCGACTCTACCTTGTATTGCTAATTGGAGAAATATAGCTAACCTGACTTAGGGACCAGCGAATCATTGATACTGGGTGTGATGGTAAGTAGCATAATCAATGTTCACCGCATTAATTATTCAGATTCATTTTCTAATCGCTTTTGTAGAACAAAACATGGCCTTGACCAATTGTTACGCCGAGAAACGAGATTGGCGTTTGTGTACCCAGGAAGTAAGTATACATTATGGATTGCTAAACACCAGCTATATTGTTTATTTTTTCTTCTCCCTTTTTTTCCCATTCAGTGTTTTGGAAAATACCCCAGAGAGTTTATATATATTTTTTTGATATTTTTCTTGATTTTAACCATCATTTATACTAATTTTATCAGATGATTGCTTTCAAGACCTGCTGGAATAACAACCTCAATAATGAACGAACATCTACCGTGAATATGGATGCGAGCAATGCCACCAAATAACTGAATTACAATCAAGATCACATTAGTAATATACACTGTAATTAATAAATCGTATATTGTTTTACTTTCTACTCTTTTCTTTTTAATTATGCCTCTGATGATGAGCTAGTAACCTGGCTGTGTGGAAGCTCTACTCTTCTAATCCCAACTGACCTGGGTTGGGTCCTATAAGATCTGGTGATTCAACCACACTGACTCAACAAATGAGTCTTACCCGTTTGTTGAGTCATTTGTCCGACGCGTAACCTTATCTAACTCCTTCATCAACCGAAGCACAGCAGTTACATATCTGATAACTAATCTCACAAATCCCCAACCTTTTCAAACTGTTGCCGAGAAATTTCAATTCGTTTATATTCTTCAACCGCCTTTCCACATATACCTTTTCTCACCGTTCTTTCTTTCGTTCTTCACATTATTCTTACAATACTAATAAAGCAATGAACGTCCTTGTCTACGCTGGCCCAGGGACCACTACTGAGTCCATCAAACAGGCCACCACCTGCCTCCGCCTGGCCCTGTCCCCATATTATGCTGTCCATACTGTCAACAACCCCGAATTATTCTCCACCCAACCCTGGGAAGCCTACACGGCTATGGTTGTCATACCCGGGGGAGCCGATTTGCCTGTATGCGCCCAACTTAACGGTGCAGGAAACCGTCGAATTCGTAAATATGTCGAAAAGGGCGGCCGATACTGGGGGATTTGCTCGGGTGCGTATTATGCATCGGCATTAGTTGAATTTGAAAAGGGCGATAAGCAAATGGAGGTTTATGGGAAACGAGAACTGGCGTTCTTTAATGGCGTGGCCCGTGGAACAGCATTTAAGAAGTATGCCTATAATTCTGAAGCAGGTGCTCGAGCGGCAAACGTTGTTATCAATACAGAAGCTTTTGGTATTAATGACGAATCTCAAGATGGCGAACCCCTTCCCGTAGTGAATTTCAAATCTTATTATAATGGCGGGGGTATCTTTGATCCTTATGATTCTTCTGAAGTGCAATCCGGCAAGATTGAGATTTTAGCTCGATATGGTGACGCCATTGAAGTGGAAGGCCCTGATATAGCTACGGTCATATGCAAAATCAGCCAGGGTAAAGCTTTACTCACAGGAATCCATCCTGAGTTTTCACCTCAATTTATGAAACGAGTGAGCAAGATCACAGAACATAGTTCTGCTGAAGATGTCAGGTACAATCAGATTATTCAGGACTTACTTCCGTATGATTCACAGAGGTTTGATTTTGTTCGCGCTTGCTTTAACAAGTTGGGCCTTAGGGTAGGGCCTAAGGCTGAGATGACCATTCCTCATTTGACAAGAATGAAGTTATCATCAATCAATGTCGGTGATACAGATCGTTTAATAGCCAGCCTTAAACAATTTGCAACTCAATCTTCAAACAAAAGTTTTAAATTATCATGTCATTCCAATGATTTCGTATTCCACTACGACGAGGATTTGGAAACTCTTGAAACCTCCTCAACCAGTGAAATGTCTAGTACAGACGAAACACAAGAGGATAAAAAAATTAGCTTAGACGTTGACGTATTCCACCAGGGCTCAGATAATATTCCCGATGCCCGCTCCACACCCCATTTTAATCATTATCTGTACTATAGCACTTTACAACAACTTCATTCAACCAATCCGGCCACTAAATTTGCTGCCTATCCAAAATTTGGTGCTATGGTTCTTTATTCTGAAGTGATCACTTCTACATCTACCATTATGGAATCTAACCCAGTTTTGTTGGAAGAATTACCAGCTGGGTTTGTTGTCACTGGTACTATCCAGAATCAGGGTCGTGGCCGGGGCGGTAATGTGTGGGTAAATCCCGTGGGGGTACTAGCTGTGAGTCATGTCTATCGAATCCCACTAAATTCTGATATACCAGCGTTCATCCCGAAAGGCATCGATGGATTTAAACAATCAAGCTCTTTCTGTGCCCCCGGGAATTATATGTACGGCACCAGTAGCTTTGCTCAGCCCACAAGTCCGATCGTGTTTGTGCAGTACATTGCCTCTCTGGCAATGGTGGAGGCCATTCGTGACCTAAGTGGTAAAGCAAATGCTGGATATGGGAATTTACCGGTAATGCTCAAATGGCCTAATGATATTTACGCATTGGATCCAAACCGAATGACCGCCGATGATATAAATGGCGATAAAAGTAAGATAAATATGTCCCCAGCCGATTACTTGAAGATTGGGGGTATTTTGGTCAACTGTAGTTCTTTCCGTGGAGATTATTACTTTGTCATTGGATCTGGTGTCAACGTGGCCAATGATCAAACACCTACCACTTCGCTTAATCTTGTGGTGGACAGATATAACCAGTTAAAACCGGCAAACGCGCCTGTCCTGGATCACTACAGTATGGAAGAACTAATGGCCACTTTTATGAATAAATTTGAACAAATAAGTAACGATTTTAACTATCAAGGGTTCACACCCTTTGAAGAACAATACTACTCTCGCTGGTTACACTCCAACCAAATTGTTCGTGTTGAACAAGCCGCTAATGCCAGATGTAGAATTATTGGGCTCTCTGACGACGGTGGGCTACAAGTCCAGGAGCTGGATACCCCAAGTAAGGCTAAAATTAACTTAGTACCTGATGGGAACTCCTTTGATATTTTTAAGGGACTATTAAAGAGGAAAATTTAGTATAGAATGATAAAACGCCGATAAATATGTAAATGGAATACTATTATATACCTGTTCTCTCTATACTGGATAGTACACACTATAGCAATAAGAGCTATATTTGAAAGACACACACCTAGAAGATGACATAATACTATTTATATACCACGTGATTAGCTGAAGGGAATCTTCTATGTAGTTCGGTTTGTCCCAGAAGCTGGGATTTATCAGTTTTCATAATTTCACTCTCGTCCTTCATTTTGGTTAATAGTCTACAACAGAATAGCTCATTTTCATTCAAATCCATCCCGGATTTTCATTTAAGGCACGTCAAAAATTAGGATATATCATATATTAGAGTCCTTTTAAGTCTTATTTTCAACTTATTTATCTCTACAGCCCCTAAACATCTTGTACATAGGAACGACTTTTTTGCCCGTTTCTCAACGCCCTCATTTACACACAAACCAATTAATACATATATAAATAATGGCCGATCATAGTCGTGACCCCTGTCCTATTGTTATCTTAAGTGATTTCGGTGGTGCTTTTGCCATGGGTGTATGTATATTTTTCTTTCTTGCTATCGAGAGTGGGAACCTTAGCCTAGACGGTGAGGTGCCTGAGTATGGGGAGCGTGAGAATTCGTATGTTCTATCACCAGCCCTTTCTCAGTAAAGAACTAAAAACAAATTCGATGCAGAATATTTTTTTTCGTAAACATGGTGCTAACCTTTTATTATTTAGACCGTTGGTGGTAGTGTCTGGCACGGTATCAAGGGTTTTAGAAATTCTCCCTTAGGTGAACGACGAACTGGTGCCCTTAGTGCCATCAAGGCCCGTGCACCCGTTGTTGGTGGTAACTTCGGTGCCTGGGGTGGTCTGTTCTCTACATTCGACTGTATGGTCAAGGGCGTCAGAAGAAAAGAAGATCCTTGGAATGGTATCATTGCCGGTTTCTTTACCGGTGGTGCTTTAGCCGTCAGAGGTGGTATGAAGGCCACTAGAAACGGTGCCATTACTTGTGCCTGTCTTTTGGCTGTCTTTGAAGGTGTCGGTATTGTTTTTAGTAGAATGATGGCCGCTCAACAACAGCCTGTTGCCCCCCAACTTCCTGATGCTCCTTTGAGTGCTTAAAAAATGAAATGAAAATCAAAAAAAAAACAGTTAAGAAAAAAAACACATCGCAAGTACTTCATCAGTGCCGAGAATACCAATATTATGTTTTCTGTTTGATGATTGCTGTGGCAATTGTTTTATCTTGGTTAATTAAAATTCTATTCTTGAATTTGCTTTGTTTATCTTGATTAAATCTGGGTTCTCTTTTTTTATCTTTGTCATGACTATTTTATTTTTTTCCCTATTTCGTTCGTCCGATTCTTCAAAATTTTTATTATTGCTTTCCTTTTCATTTTTTTCTTTTCGGATTACAAATGAGGTAATCTTATTATCTTTTTACGATAACTCTTTGTGGGTAGAGATTTCTCATAGAATTGTGCATGTTTAGGCGTCTCGATCAATGTGCCTTTCTCTGAAGTTTTTGTCCGCTTCCCTTACATTATAATCAAAAGTAATGGTCAAAAAGGGTTTTTGTCATTTTTGTGTATTTTTTCATATGTTTGCTTGTTTATCTGTTTGTTATTTATCAAATCATGTATATTATATATACAGCATTTGCCATTTTTGTCATTTTTTATTTTTTTGTCACCAAGGTATAGCTTAACTTGTGTACATAATAATGTTATAACTTTGAACGAAAAGCGCACTTATTTACAGGATATTTATTGAAAACGGAGAGCAAAAGATAGTAAATTAGGCGCGGGTGCCTGGATTTTCTGTAAAAAATATGGTGTGAAAAAAAAAAAAAAAGAGGCCTATCGTAGAATCCATCATCCCATAAGCATTATCTCTTGTGATAAGCAAAAAGTGCGATTCCTTTATCAGGGATTTACGAATTAGAAAAATAGCTAAACAAGAGCAGGGAATGAATAAATTCAAAGGTTTATAGAAATTCAAAAAAAAATAAAAAAAAAAATAAAAAAAAATAAAACAGACAGAAATAGATATAGAAAAGAAATGAACCAATTTTTTAACCCCAAATGGCATTAGACTGTAAAAGAAAACCTAGCCTAAAGGCACCGGGAAATGAACCCAAATAAAATACGTTAAACACGATTAAAACGAAACCAATAACCAAGACCTGTTAAAATGGCAACAAGCAGGAAATCAAAAAATAAATAATAAACATTTGCGGTTAGACCGACAGATGTTCTTCCAGAGGCGCGAGCGATGGGGTAGGGCTGATTAGACGTCAGACGATCTTCGCGAGAGGCTGGGGTTGACGATTTCGGCGTGGGAGCTAAAGGAGTCCTTCATCCACCAGGCGTGTTGTGAGATACAGGCGCCACCTACGCAGCCACAGGCCAGATGATGCGTCGTGTCGGTTTGACAGTCCTGCATGATTAAAGAGGGATGGTGGTCAGGAACATAATCTGGTTTCTGTTCGGGTTGGGGAGGGATGTAGATATTGGCAACGAGGTTAGAGAGAAGTTCAGAATCCATAGTGGGTATGTGTGGGATTTGTAGGTGCGTTTGTGGGTGGGAGCAATTAGAGGGAGTGTGCTACTAAAAGGAGAGTAGTAGCGGGATTTTGGCAACGAAAGTGGCAGACGAGAGTTTCTTTAGTGAGAATTGAAGTAGTTTGGGCTTTGAGAAATAACTCAATGGTTTATGGTTGGAGGATAATCAACCATTCGCTAGGCATCAGGCTGGTTTAAGTACCGGGAACTGGTGTAGGCTTTGATAAAAATAAATCTCCACAAATTCCCGCAGGCTGGCATCGCGATATTAGGTAAATGCATGAACCTCTAGATTGGGAGGACCACCGGCAGTGGATTATCCAGGCTCAAGGGAAAACAAAAAAACAAACAAAAAAATAGTATTAAAGAGAATGCAAAAAAGCGAAAAAAAAGAAAAAATATAATAATAAAACGTACTTTGCAAAAGCTCGCGTAATCGGCGTTTTCAGGCTGTGTTCCCTGTTACGGCAACGGCCCAAGGGTATTTTACTCTATTCTATTTTTATTTTGTTCTTTTGACTTCTTTACTTTCGGGCCCTCACACTACATATTTTCTCCATGGTTTTTGTGGGTTTTTGTGTATCGCCGCGATAATGTATTCAGCGTCTTTGGGAGATAGGCTAGAACCTTCAATCAGTCAGACCCTAACCCCGGGCACTTTTGACTCTTGTTCAATGTCTCGTTTAGCCGCCAGCTATTCGTCATGAGTCTGTAAGCCACCACCACGGGTATCTACAGACTGACGGCTCAGGGGCTCGTGCGGACCCTAATGGTGGCTAACTCAAGACCTCATTTGACCGGGCAGGCCATGCTACTGGGCGCACATGTGTGGCAGAGGTGCTGGTGGTCCATGGACTGGGCTCGTTGGCTGTGGGTTGTCGCGATTATTTTTCGTTGATTGTGGTTTGTGTTTTACGCTTTTGGCTTGTATTTGACAATCTGTGTTTAATGGTTGGCGTGGGTCATTCGGTGACATAGACTAGGTTGGTTGAGCAGTTTTCTACCCAAAGTGCACATATTATCTACAGTGACGAGGGTTTGGCACAGCTTGACTCTTTTTTTCTTTTTTTCTTTTTTTCTTTTTTTCTTTTTTTCTTTTCTTCTTTTCTTCTTTTCTTTTTTCTATTCTGTTTTTTTCTTTTTTCGCCCGTTTTCATTTCCTTATTCTGAGTTCAGGGGCCGTCTTTCTATCCAAAAATACCTTATCCCAAGATCAATCTATTTTACGCCTTTATCTCTAGCATCAAACGCGCCGATTCGACTTTTTTTTTACATGTTATTTTTTGGGCCTACCCCCAGAGTCGTCCCGGCCCATACGTGCTTTTCGGGCTTTGATACTCGACTCTCAGCCCCCATAGCTATTATTTTCATACCCCGACCGGCCCCAGTCCAGCGTTGCCGTCGCTGGTTTCACATTTGTTTTCTTTTTGCTGACTCACAAGAACCGAAAAAGGGTTTCAACTGAACTCATCGCGCGGCGAGTTCCGCCGCAGCGGGCACTGTATATCCCTCAAAGCGCCACACCCCGTCCGTCCAGAGTCTAGAACGTCCCCTGAAAAACTAAAGTCCCAACTCTACTGGATTCCGGCGGAATCGGGTGCCCGAAAAAAGAAAGCGCCAGACCCTCATTGCTTTTAAATGTGGGGTAAACTAGTCTATACTAGATACTCCTTGTTGTTTTGTATAATGCGCGATGCCTGGTCCTTTTCTCGATCTCTTTGCGAGGCACGAGGACAAGGTAAAAACAAAAAATGTATCTAACCGCCAGGTGCCCCGTAAACAGAAAGGTCGGTGTACCTGTTCTTGCCATCAAAACTCAGCTTGGTCCCCTAAAGTCCTGTTTCGGTCGTCAATAGCAATTGTCTCATCTTCAGATGAGGTCCTATACCTCTAACCGGCATTGCCGTGATCCCAGTAAGCCCTGACTAACAATAAGGTTTGATAAACAATTAGAGTTCCCCAAACCCCATACCCACGGTAACCGCCAGCCGTCGACTTCGTTCGTCGAGCAATTGTCTCGCAAATGACTATACAGCAACCCGTATTATTACCGGCAGCCCCGGTCGCAATTCTGCCGTACCTCCTGCTTAAAGTACTCCGGGCCTCTTGCCCCAGTTGCTGTTTACTAATGCCTCTAGATTATCCCCTGGCCGTTGTCAAAACAATTTATACAAAACCTAGACCAGAATTACTAGACCAGAATTACTAGACCACCAGTTATCTAGACCAGAGTTATCTAGACCAGAGTTATCGCCACTGTGATATTCCTCTTCTTTTTGGTCAAACTCGCAAATGAATCTGTAGCAATAAAACATATTTGGTTGTTGAGCCCTTGTACACAATACGCCGTTCTTTTTTTGTAAACTCTGTAGAAATCCTTCTGCTAATTCCCCTAACCAGAGTCGCTCCAAAACGCTCCTGGGTTCTCCTCGAAATTCCATTGTTTTTTTACGTTACTTTATTTTCTTTGTGATTATATAAATATATGTATGCTACTCATTATAATTCACAAGAATCTTATAACTGCTGCTGTTGTTTTTGAGCAGCCACGGCACGACACATGTCTATCAAGCGTTTAATACCGGTACCCCATTGACTACATTCATGGTCTCTAGTGGTGATGATATTCAGGTAAATACCCTGGGCCTCACCCCAGTTACTTTCATCAATGCAGGCGCTAAGCTCCAATAAATCACTAATGGTCTCACCAGACAACACTTCCTCGTTGTTCAAATGATCAAATAAAATATTTAAGCGCTTTTCGGCATCCTTTACTTGCTTAGTGTACGCCGCAGGAACTAAGGGCTTGAGGGACTCCAAACGGGAGCTCAGGATTTGGAAAATAGGTAGCTGGTTTTGGGGGATATGGCTACGGTCGCCAGCAGGGTGCTTGGGAGCCGGAGGAGGCGAAGGAGTGGGCTCTGGTACAAGGGGAGGAGCAGTTACTACGGGAGGAGCAGCCACTATAGGAGAAGGTCCGCTGATACCACCTTGAGGGACGGGGAAGCCAGTGTTTGGGAAATAGCCACCAGCACTGCTATCTCTGGGGATCGGGGTAGTACTGGCAACAGGCGCGTATGGATTAGAAACTTGTGCTATAGAGGAATAGGCGGCAGCAACTGCAGGAGCTGGAGGAGCCGGGCTGTTACCATACTGTTGCTGACCATATTGCTGTTGTTGTAATTGCTGACCGTATTGCTGTTGTGGGCGGTAGGCAGATTGGGGGGTAGCACGGACTTCAGGGGTGTATCTAGACGAGCCGGGAGTAACAGAACCAGTAGCAGCCGGGGAACTGGCGCCAGAATTGAGGTTAATGTTCATGGGACTCGCAGCATTAGCGGCCGGTGCGTAGGGGTTCTTTTGGATCGTGGGTAGAGGAGACGCCGCTTGTACAGGTTTACCTTGATTAGGACCAGGGGGAGGAGGTAGTGACTGTTGAATGGCCGGCGAGGCCATGGCTGATTGGTAGCCACCTTGGGCCGCATATGGAACAGCCACGGGGGCCTCCAAGTAATTGTAAGAAGCTGTGGTTACAGGAGCAGCAGGCGTTTGACGTCTAGAGGTGTTGGCGCCCAAGGATGCAGTAGGTAAATCATTCCAACCACCAGCTTCCTTCTTCTGCACAGTGGCGTTAGAGCTGATAGGAGGGGGGGGCATGGACTGAGAAATAGGAGCAGCAGTTGGAATTATAGACGCAGCCGGTTGGTAGGGGTTGATAGGAGCCGAAACGGGAACCATGGGTGTAGACGACGATTGAACAGGGGCGCCGTAAGCAGGTATAGGTGTCGTGGCCTTGTAGGGCCAGCCATTAACTGGGGGAGGAGGAGCGGCAGTATTACTCTGCAGAGAGCCAGGGCCAGTAGCAGAACCGTAAGCGGCAGTGGCAGGCGACTCACCGTAGACGCTGGTACGAGTATTATACATGGAGTTAGCAGTGAGGTTAGCATTGACATCATTAACAGCCGTGCTAGCACGAGCTTGTTGATTACCAAAGGGAGGCGCACTAGTACCGTAGGGAGAGGCAGGTTGGTAAAGGCCCTTAGCGGGTGATGCATTAGCAGTACGGTTTGTGTTGATATTGAGACTGTTATAGTTTGTTTTGGTGATCTTAGTAGCGACTGAGGGCTTGACAGTGCTGGAAACACGAGCCTTTTCTAAAGAAATATCAGCATCATCGCCGCTGGAAGGCAAAAGCTCCAGAAAGATGGAAGCTAATTCAAGATTACCTCTGGAGGCGATTTCGTTAGCGTATTCACGGTAGAGGCCATTGAGGGAATCTGAGGCAGCGGCTAAAATGGAACCTTCACCGGCTACCTTACGATAAACGGTAACCTTTTCAACAAACGAATGCAAAGCCTTCATGTGTGCCGAGTAAGGGCCGACATCGGTAGTCGAAACAATATTACGTTCCGCAATAGCAATCTCATTAATCCAGATAGCAGTTATCTTTTCTAAGTTAGATGAAATCAAATAGCAGAATAAGGCGCTGTTTCTTAATTCATTATCAGAGCCTGATTGATCAATCTTGGCGGCTAAACGGTCACCAAGCTGGCTAGCCAATTTGTTAAAAGTGGGCTTATCATGAATCTTGAACGAGATCAATGAAGCCAAAATATCCTTCCAGTGTTCTATATCACCATTGATAACCAAATCATCTAAGTTATCAGTAGTGACAGAGGCCAATACACGGACAAAATCTTGCGAGGAATGCTCAAGCATATAAGCAACTTCAATCTTCTTACGGCTTTCAGCTGATGCGTGGATGGACACTAGAAATGCATCAGCAAGACGGTTCTCCTTGAGCAAAATATCGACGGCCTTATCAAGTTTACCCAAAATAATGGCGCGTGTAACATCTTTATCTGCTTGCGATTGATCATTGGCATCACCATAGATATTAAAAGCGCCAGTGGGTGCGTATGATGAGACAGCAACGGGTGAAATAGAGAGTGAAGATAAAAACTCATCGTCATTGGGAGAAGACTCCTCACCAATGGTAGAGTCTTTTTGCTCAGTTTCAACTAAAGGTTCAGCAGATTCCAAATCCTCAGGGCTTAAAAATTTGATAATTTGACTATTGTCACGCTTGGCCAATAAATTAATAATTTCCCAATCATGCTTTTCTAAGGGGGTAAGCTCTTCTGAGGTGGCTCGTTCAGTACATATATCTTCAAGAGCCTTAATATCAGATGACTTGATAACTTCAGTGAACTTGGTAGCTTCAGCGCTGAGGGATTCATCATCAATAAACTTACCGATCGTAACCTTGCTTTGCTTTTGTTCACTATCGGTAGTGCGGATGGAGATTAACTTACCTCCAAAGCCAAAACGAGCACCCACAGGACGTTTTAGCCATTTAGGCACTTGTTTTAAGCTGATAGTAGGACGTTGGGTATCAACGTAAGAGGCTGAATTCCAGAAGTCTTCACCAGAAGTTTGAGCCTTAGCAGCATTGGCCCCATCGGGCATAGTGGTAGTGTCTTGCAAAGTTTGAACAGTGATTTTACCATCAAAGGAGGCCGAGGCAAAGATTTCGGGATTACGCGGGTTGAATCTAGTTTGGAAGGTCCAATTGGTGGCGATTTGGTATTCACCCAAATTTTCAGCAGTATGGGGATTCCATAACATGGTACGGTTATCTTTGCCCGACGATAACAACAGGCTGCTATCGTGTTTGCACCAATCGAGACTAAGAATTCCTTGGTCATGGCCGGTCAAGATTTGTTCAGGAGCATTGGCGTTTCTTAAATCCCAAATAAGAATAACAGGGCTGGCATCATCGCTAGAGGCGGTCATCAACTTGGTGGAATTATCCGGGTGCCATACAACAGAGGAAACACCCTTACGACCCAGACCAGGGCCCGAGCCAGAGCCAGAGTAGTGAAGATGAAGAACTTCACGTTTATTTTTAAGATCCCATACGGATGTGAAACCAGTATTACCCCCAGTAGCCATAATATGAGCAACCGAGTTATTCCAAGCAACGGCATCGATTTCATCTAAACGGCTCGAAGGATTGCCAGGCGTAAAGGGGTTACCAATTTTGTTTAAATCCCATACAAAGATTTCACCCTTGGTACCCGCTGAGGCAAATAGATGATTTTGAAGTGGGTTGAATTGTAATGATTTTACAGCACCCGAATGGCGCTTTGCCTTATTGATCACTCCGGTACTACCGCTAAGAATGGATTTAGGATCCCATAATTGTACAGTACCGTCTTCTAGGGCACCAGCGATGACACCCTGGGGCTTGGCGGCCGAAACCCCACCCCAAGCGATATCGTAAAATCGGTTCTCGGTATCAATAGCTTTCTTCGGCTGCACTTGAAATCCGGAGCTGGACCGATCGAGGAGGTTGAGATCCCAGATTTCCAACTGGGTGGTAGCACTAAAGTCAGCATCAATGGCACCAGCAACCGTACCAGTAACCATAAAAGGATCATGAGGGTTGGGCGACCACGCAAAGGTGGCCGTACGAGGAATTTCTTTAAGTTTGACCATTTTAGGATAGATATCTATGAGGGGAGAAACGTTAGCAAAAAAAGGGAGAGAAATATTGGGCAGGCAGTGAGGCCGCAGTCAGGGCACCAATAATATAGAACATTAGATTCTGAATCCGCTATATCTCATCCAATTGAAAGGGTTATGTAACATACCTTAATTATGTTTGGATCAAACACAACTTCAATGATCTAATGTGTATAACCAAAACGTTCTAAGAATGGCTTAGTCGTGAATTGGCAACGACTGAGGTGGCCTGAAAAGGGACCAGTGTCGCCGCCTGGTGGGGGCTAAAGGCCGGGTAAATTTATATATTTAGGAAACCCAATATGATAAATTCAATTCTATGATCCAAGCAACTCCGACGTTTACAGCAGTTTTTCTTTGTTTTGATTTTTCTCTTCTATTTATTTTTCTCATTATATAAAAATACGTAATCAGAATGGGGTTAATCAAGGATGATAAGCATGATAATGATAATATGAACGCCTCTACAACCAACCCCCTCAAGCGTGCCAAAGTAGGTCATCACCCAGCAAGATCCTCTGACCCTATTCTACAGCAAAAGGCCTTGTTAGACAAACTAATGGCTAACCCTCAAAAAGTGATTCGTACTGAATCGTCTTATGCATCATCAGATAAATGTCCTATTATCCCCGATATTGTAGCCAATATTCCTGGGTCATCGTCGGGCGCTTCGTCCGGTCAATTTCATATCTACAAGCACGCACGCCGGCGGGAACTAGAGCGACTACAAAATTTTGACGAACAGACTAGGGCCAAGAAGGCGGACGAGGAATGGCAAGCAAGGCGAGAAAAAGCCAAGATGCTAGATCAGGCGAAAGTTGGAAAAAATAAGAAGAGGAGGGATAAGCGAAAATCAGCGAATGGGGGTAAAAAGTTTAACGTAGACAGCGGTGAACGAGAGATAGTTAATTATGATAACGTAGAGAATGAAGAGAACCTTAAGGTTGCTACAGAAAAGCGGGTTACAGTCATTGTTGATGAAGATGATTTTTAGTGGGTAGATATGCTTAGGGAAACAATTAAAGTATAATGCTAATTGTAAATATCTGTTTACTATGAACAGGCTGCCTAATTTGGCTCAGTTGCGATTAATCTCGGCCACAAAAATAATGAATACCTTGTTTTAGGTTCTAGTTGCCATAAACAAATATATAGTGGTGTTATGTGAAATTAAAGTATTTTATCCGTTTTGGTGGCTACCTTTCGAACAACCTGTGGAAATGAAATATTAGTCTCAATTGCAATCTAGTTAAGCTTTTAATGACCATAAGCGGAAGCTCGTTAAACTTAATACTTTTATACTCTCACGTATTGAATTTTTTTTTTTCAAGGGTATACTTCATAACTAAATCAAAGAAAATTGGTTGATGAGATAATTATTGGAACGTTGATAGCTTCCCGTAAAACTAATAATGCTAAACCAAAATGTCATAGCCATATATATTCGAACGAATAGAATTTAATGAATAGTGAATAGAATTTAATAGCAGGTGTAATTGTAAGATAATATTTTGGATTACGATATATTTTTCATTCGTCTATATGTGAAATAAAATAAATAAATTAATAAATAAAACATAAGCAATGATAGCAGTGGGGTACTCTTGCTTGTGAATATGGATATTTTCTCGGGAGACAACACTGTAAACAATTAATTATAAATAGTCAACCCCAAAGGGGCGATTAGGAATGCCTAAGCCACTTAAACAGTGTTAACGGCGTTGAAGATCTTGAAAGATTGGGTGAGTCTGGCGCTCATGGTCTTTTCACCTTCACGGACCCAGACACGGGGATCGAAGTACTTCTTGTTGGGCTTGTCTTCACCTTCGGGGTTACCAACTTGGGTCATAATGTAGTCCTTCTTGTTGAGGACGTAGTCACGAATACCTTCGAGGTAAGCGTACTGGAGATCAGTGTCCAAGTTGACCTTGACAACACCGTTGGAGATACCAGTTTGGAATTCGCTGGCAGCGGAACCGGAACCACCGTGGAAGACCAAGTAAAGGGGCTTGTCACTGGAGGAACCGATTTGCTTCTTGACGAAAGCTTGGTGGTCACTTAATAATTCAGGTTGCAACTTGACGTTACCGGGCTTGTAGACACCGTGAACGTTACCGAAGGCAGCGGCAATGGAGAAGTTGGGGGAAATGGGAGACAAAGCTTCGTAAACTCTGTAAATATCTTCGGGTTGAGTGTAAAGACGGGAAGCATCGACGTGGGAGTTGTCAACACCATCTTCTTCACCACCGGTGATACCGATTTCCATTTCTAACCATTGGTTCATCTTGGCGGCACGCTTGAAGTACTTGGCGGTTTCGGCGATGTTGTCTTCGTGAGATTCTTCGGAAAGATCAATCATGTGGGAGGAGAAGAGGGGTTCACCGTGTTCCTTGTAGTAAGCTTCATCAGCGGCGAGCATACCATCGAACCAAGGAAGGAGCTTCTTGGCACAGTGATCGGAGTGGAGAACAACGGGGACACCGTAGGTGGGGGCGATGGAACGGACAAAGAGAGCACAGGCGATGGCACCTGCGATGGAGGCTTCTTGGTTCTTGTTGTCGACACCCTTACCGGCAAAGTAAGCGGCACCACCTTGGGAGGCTTGGATGATAACGGGGGACTTGTTATCACGGGCGGCTTCTAAGGTAGCAATGACGGTGGAAGAGGAGGTGACATTAACGGCGGGGATGGCGAACTTGTGTTCCTTGGCGTAGTCAAAGAGCTTGCGAACGTCATCACCAACAATGACACCGGACTTGCGGGAAAGAACGTCAGTAACAGAAGGCATGTTTAAAGTATTTGGTTGTTTGATTGAGATGTTTGGATACACAGGGGACAATTGCAATTAGAGAAACTGCAAAATTGATTCTATGAGGAGTGATGGAAGGGGGAAAGAACAAAGAAACGACGACAGGGGCAGCCGTGAGGGTATAAATAGTCGACAGGAAGAGAGCAAAGGGTGATAGACAATCAGGTGACCGCCCATGGCAAGGTCCAAGGTACATGGGGAGATGTTGGGACATTATCTGCCAACGTAGTTTAGCGGCAAGTCCAGAAACGAAAAAACGAAAAAGAAAAAAAAGGGAAAAAAATCATTTGACGGTGTAGCCCAGTCGGGATCCAGTCATAGTTAAGCCGTAGTCCAGCTGTAGGTTTGGCCTAATCAATCCATGGGTTCATAAGGTGTCCTCAGCCGATGGTGAAAAACTGTCGACTGAGCCACTTGCGACTTGTGACTTGTGACGAGGGGATGCGTGCTATGACGAGGGTGTGCGCATGGTGCTGTTTCTCAGTGGCCGTCGAGGTGTCTCGTTAGTCGTAGAGTGAAGAAATGGCCCGTGAGGTGATGATTTGGTTCTTCTGTGACATTCTGAGTGATTAAGGAGCTTCCCAAGTGATCTATGCCCGAGGAACTGACATACGATGTTGAAATCCAATATCTACGGGTCTAATTACACTGTAGCGTGCCCGTGCCATGCTGTGTAGCACGATATTTTTATTATTTATTTTTTTTACTTGTAAAGTGTAACACTCGATATTATTTTTAATAGCGAAAATATTTAATAAATACTCAATTAATTGTATACGATTGTATAATAAATACAGTTCTGTCTAGCTTAGCACCCAATCACACTAGTCCAAAAAAAATGAATTAAGAAAAATAAACGAAAAAGAATGACAAAAAATCCCCCCACTGCGGCCTTCCTGGCTAATTAAGCCGATACTCAGCTTACCTCTTCTATTACCTCTCGACCCTAGCCTGGCTGGCGGTGGTTGGTAAGTTGAGTTTTGGTCAGTCTACGTCGACGTCGACGTCTACATCTACATAGAATGGTCCCATCCTTGATTACCTCATGGTCCAAAAAAGCAAGCCAATCAACCCATTAGTATAGTAATCATTCAGCTAATTGATTAGATAAATGCCATAACTATCACAAGATAATTATCGTTCTTTCTTCTCGTATTCTTCCCTAGAATAGACGGGCTTCCAGGCAATTCAGCTTCAACTTACCACATTTTGAAGCATGGCCGCCCCGCCCACACTTCACCTGAGAAGAAAAAAAGTCTTCCCTGACCTTCTCTGACCTTCTCTGACCTTCTCTAGCCTTATCCCGCTAGTCCTCTTTGCCTATCGTCAGCTGAGGTTCGTTTTCGCCTCTCTGCGTTCTACCGACGCGGCTCGGCCCGCCCTCATGCAGCTATAGTTTGTCTTCCATCTATATTACCTCATACTATCTTATGTAATACAACGTCCGGCTTATCTCGAGATGACTAATCGCGTGCTTACCCCGGATTCTTCATCCGAATTCCGTGCCGACTGGCTCCGGCTCTACTTGGCTCCACGCCGGGAACACCCCGCTCCCAACCTTCGGCGCATTATCGCCAAATGCTCGGTGATTGATCAGCCTTATTGATGCGCTACCCATCCCCCTCGCCGGCATTTTAGTCTTCATTTCTTGTTTGTTCGGCTTTGTGCATGCCTCTGGCCCTACTCTGGGAAACTCTTTCACCTAATTTACCCAATATGCCGCCCTACCTAGATTGGACTTGATTCTTCCTACTCGTGTAATACAAATAGACCATTTATAAATATAACTATCCATTCTCATTGAAACCTCTTTTTTTGCTTCTTCTCTTCGTAAACCAATTTCTCTTGTACTTGACTCGCGAGATTCGTCCTTTAATCATGTCTAAAATCGTTAGATCCTTCTACTCCACCGTGACCATGTCACCACTCCCTATAGCGGCTCGCCTACTCGCCCACATCCAATCGCACCCCACAGCTTGCCCCTGCCACGGATGCTCTAACCCCACATCGTTCTCTCCCCAAAGTTTAAGATCCCTTTCGGCAGCGTTCCCCATAAAAGGTAATTTGCCTGACTATGCCTTCCAAATGGCTGCATCTAATATCCGATACGGACCTGGTGTCACTCGAGAAGTCGGCATGGATTTCGCCAATATGGGGATCACCCAAGCTTCGCAGAGCCGTCCAGTAGCTGTGTTTACTGATAAGGTATGTTCTCGTCTATCGCCCGCCCTAACAATGGCCGTTGAAAGTTTAGAGGCCTCCGGTGTACCATATGTAATCTATGATAACGTCAGAGTGGAACCATCGTCCAATTCCGTTAGAAATGCAGTTTCCTGGGCTCGTGAAATTAATCCCTCGGCTTATTTGGCTGTGGGTGGAGGCTCAGTTATGGACACTGCAAAAGTGGCTAATCTGCTTCATTCTCATCCTGAGTGTGATCTTATGGACTTTGTAGCAGCACCTTTGGGTAAAGGTCAGCCCATTGCACGTCAACTCCTCCCTCTTATTGCCGTGCCCACCACCGCCGGTACTGGCTCAGAAACTACCGGTACAGCTATTTTTGATCTTATAATTCCTGAAAAGAATATAAAGGCCAAGACTGGTATTGCGCACCGTAACCTAAAACCTACATTGGGTCTGGTAGACCCGGAAAATACGGCAACAATGCCTGCGGCAGTGGTAGCATCATCTGGCCTCGATGTGCTCTGTCACTCGCTTGAATCTTTCACTGCCATTCCCTACAACATGCGATATCCTCGCCCTAATAATCCATTATTCAGGCCCGCTTATCAGGGATCCAACCCTATTAGTGATGTTTTCTCCCTTGAGGCTTTACGTATGGCTGTAAAGTACCTCCCGCGTGCGGTTGCCGATGCCACTGATAAAGTAGCCCGTGAAAATATGCTTTTGGCCGCTACGCTTGCGGGAGTGGGGTTTGGTAACGCTGGTGTTCACCTGTGCCATGGGCTCAGTTATGCCATCTCCGGTTTGAATAAAACTTACAAACATAATGGTTATGAGGTGGATCATAATATAGTTCCTCATGGTGTTTCGGTGGCTATTACAGCGCCAAGCGTGTTTAAATATACAGCATCATCAAATCCGGAACGCCATCTTCAGTGCGCCGCTGCTTTTGGTATCGATACCTCTAATGTTAAGAGAGAAAGTGCTGGTGAAGTGCTTAGTGAAGCACTTAAGGACTTTCTTTATGTGAAATTGGGTAAGGAGGCTCAGCCTCGAGGTATTAGCCATTTAGGTTACACGAAAGCTGACCTGAATAATTTAGTTTTAGGTGCTTTGCCTCAGACCAGAGTCTTGACTTTGGCCCCAGGTATAAATATTATGGATAATCAGCAGGTTGGAGAGGAGCTTCATACCATTTTGGAAGACTCTATGAAATACTAAGATTGTGGTAATTTTTTGAAAGAGCAGACTGGTTAAGTCTATTTAAAAAAATCAACTACTTGTTTTTGTCTTATTAAAATTAATTCTGTTTAATTTGCGTGTTTTGTGAGATGTTGACACTATCATCATTGGTAAAGTTATTATATATTCTGATGTTTTCGCTCATACTAGAGATACTTTTTCTTCATGATTATTCTTAACTTTATCAAGTGTTCAAATTATAATGTTTGATTAAATTTCTTATTTACCAAATTTTCAGTGAAATTTTTTATCCAGGCTATTTGATTTTTTCTATTAACCTTAGCCAAATGTAAAGCATGCTTTATATATGCTCAATGTATTATTTTGCCCACTGGTTGATCAATACCTTATCTCATAGCTACCAGCACGCACCACGTACCTTACCCACTTGACAGTATTGTAATTTGTCTTTTCAAACACCTTCAAGTATCTCACAACAATACCAGAACTAGTAAACATAGTCAAAGAGAATTGCAACTGAATGGGTGGCTTAGTCCAAATCTCGGGTGACATATCTACTTCAGCGCGGAGCTGGTATTCGGACCCACCAGCTACTCGGTTGAATTTCCAGATGATATGATTCGATCCTGGCTCGTACTTGGCCTTACCACCGCTAGCGTAATTGATATTATACTTGGTGAGAGTTTTGGGCGTGGGAATTTTTATCTCCACGTTAGTGGCACCCAATTTAGAATCGAAATTAGCTTTCAAAACTATACTGTACTCTAGTTTTGTCTTACCATGCTGTATGATCTGCGGAATGACCTTAAAGGGCAGGCTGATATTTTCTACTGCACGATACCGCATGAGCTCAAACTCACCCTCCGGGGGTACAAATGAAATTGTCTTGGTAGATTCGAATTCGCCTAACCGAACGCACTGATGAAATTGACAATCTTCCAAGGTAATTGAACCAGAGCGGGTAGCATCATGGCTGCCTCTGCTGACTGACGAACCACCTCTAATGTCGTTATCATCATCATTTTCGTGCTCATAGTCAATAGCGGACGCGCGACCAAACGATTTAATCTTACTTCGACTACCATTATCTTTCATATTACCGCTGTTTAAAGATAAAGTATCGTTAAGGCCGAATTTACACTCAGGCATACCACTCAGTACGGCCTTCATTTGAATGTGGCCATTAACGTCAGCTCTCAGGACAGCACCAGATGCCGAGACCAGCAAATTAACATCTTCAAACACGTCCAGAAAAATTTCATTTTTACGGTGCTTAATTCCTGGCTGGCGCCAGGAAATGGCACCGGTCGCTTGGCTAGTAATAACAGATGCTGGTTTGTTGGAATATCGTGATGATACGGACATATCGTCAATTGACGAGTGACGACGCATTATACTACCAGCTCGACTAAATCCACGACCAACACTACTTGAAGGAGGCCCATTAGTGCCCCCCAAGCCTGTCGATGAACTAGAAATACTCAAGGTTCGGGTCAGCGATTTGACTGGGTTAGTCGGAACGTCCTTAGCAATATACATTTGTAAAGTATCGGTTTCGGTGTTTTGAGGGAACCCAAAATCGATAATCTCGTCAAATAACTCATATACCAAAGCAAAGTTGTTTTTAATATTATCCTCGTTAAAACCGTGTTTACCAGTTGAGCCATTGCTGAAATTTTCCCCATTACTACTCAGGAGACTATGGCCCGAGAAATAACTCTGTCCGAGGGAAACGATTTTGTACAAGAACTCAAAAACTAAACCAGCATCAACATTTGATCGCGTTACAGCTACTAAATATATATTAGCATGCTTAATGTGTAAAAAGGATGTGGATCCCAGCGTCAGTACAGGTGATTGTACGTCGGGGTTGGAAATTACTTGGATACGAAATACATCAGCAATAGTCCGGCGAAGTCCATCACGATAAAGACGCGAAATCAGCACTTCACCCTTTTGATTGTAAACCAATAAAGCTGAGATCATTATAAGGATATGGTGCTGGCCTGACTTGGTGGTTGTTAAGAACTCACCCACGCTTGAGGTCCTAAGGGGGAAATGGCCGTTATGGGTTTAGTAACGCTTCCAGCAGCTGGCCTGAAGCCGCACTGAGGACCAAAACGCTACACCTTAACTACTGCCAAACAAATATCTACTTAAATATTTACATATAACTTATTTATTATTACCATTCTAATATGGTATCGCCGAATGGCTTACTACTGTTTAACTCTTCAACTAAATCGGCCACATTTCCAATATACTGGCCCAGCAGTTTCTGTTTATCCTCAGTAGTTTTACGCATAACTTTAATATTACCATTAACAGTTCCTCCGGAAGCCATAGTGCTATTTGTGCTGCGGGTGGTATTGGAGCTTAGCGTGTTATATCCATTGACTTCTGTTATATCGTTAATGGTATTTGAATGCTCTGTCTGAGTCTCAGGGATCAGGTAAAAGAATAAAAATTCTAAAACTCGAGATTTCACATCATTAGGAGTTTCCTTTCTCTTACACAGTGTACATATCACATTTAGTCCACCGAGTTTTTCAAATAATCGAATATTGAACACTTCACGTACCATGCAAGATACAAGTAAGTCAATCACGGCAATCTGAATCTCCGGGTTGATCTTTGAGGGTAGTGAAGAGGACGGTGCTTTGACAGCTTGTAGCAACTCGATCAGTAGACTCATATATATTTCGTTGTTGAAAACCCTTCGACTGGGATAATGAATTAGGCATAAACCTTGTAAAAGGTCCATGGCGCGAATGATAACAGAAACTATAGATTTTTGGCCCTGTAATAATTCCCGTCGTCGTTGGGTATTTATGCTATTGCTTTCATCTGGTAAACTGGCCAGCAAGCTTCGGTTTTGTTGGTATGTATTGATCATCCGCTCTAGCATCACCACAAGCCGTGATGCAGCATTATGCTCAAAAGAATCCTGGAGTTTCAAAAATTCAACTACAGCCGGGTCGCGAGTCAATTGCGTGACATCGACATCTTTGCTGACGTCAATGGATCGATCATTTTTTCCAGTAGGTTGAGTCAATTGTGACAGCAGAGACTCCAATTGTTTTAGTCCCTTTAGTAACGACGTATGAGATACGGATGAAATATGGCTGAACGATGAGGTTAATAGGCTGTTCATTTCGAAGTGATAATTAAGGTTTATTAGTTTAGTATGAGTTACAGCAATACGCTGAAATAGGCCTTTTTTTAGGCGGAGTATTATGTTGTTGATTTTATGCCTCTAGGCAATGCAATAATCACCTTGTTGGCAGTATAATCCTTGGTAGTCGGTTTGGTTTGATAATATTATGGCCTAACTCGATTAATAAAACCCGAACTTAACCTTTCTGAATGTAAATATTTATATTAATGCGCTTCAACAAAAAAATGAAGAAAAAATGAAGAAAAAAGATGGTTAGAGATGGAACCTTCGGGTGTAGAAAGATCTACCTTTGAAACATCTTATACTCCATTCAGGGCAACTGATCCCATTTTGGTATTTATCCCACTTTGGCCAGATCGGTCCAAATCCACCACCTTATCCAAAAAAAAAAGAACGTAATCACACGAGCCGCTATTAAAACAAAAAAATAGCTCCTTTAACACCTATCGAATTTAACATTTAGTATTATAAAGCGGCCATTGGATTCTTGTATATATATTATTGTCTTAGTGGTTATATCAACTCTGAAAAGAACCTTCTTCGCCTAGCAGATCATGGGTTCTATACTGACTGATCGACAAAAGGCAGAATTGAATAAGACGGTTTTGGCTTATTTAGTTCATCAGTGTCCTGGAGTGCCTGCCCCCCTTGTTGGTTTACTAAAAGAGTCACTACTACCGCCTACGATAGCCTCGCTAACGAGCGAGCTTGACTTCTCCAATGGGGAGGAAATTCGTAAATATTCACAAGTGCTTGAAAAGAAATGGTTTTCAGTTATACGACTACAACGACAGATCATGGATACTGAATCCAAATTGGAAGCCAGTAAACAAGAAATCGAGGCCATAACATCAACAGCTGGGTTTGTACTGGCAGGCGGCTTGTCAAAATTTAATGACCCCATAAATTGGTTACCCAAATTACCATCGAAATATTCCCTCTCGGGACACCGACAGCCCATTACAGCCGTGACTTTCCATCCAGTATTTACGACACTAGCTTCGTCGTCAGAAGATGGTACTATAAAACTGTGGGATTATGAGTTGGGCCAGCCGGAAACCACCATTAAGGCACACACGAAGTCAGTAGTTGATATTGACTTCGGCGGACCCAAGAATGCGCCATTACTGGCGTCGTGTAGTGCGGATCTGACCATTAAAATATGGGATCCCAATCAGGAATACGACAATATCAAAACGTTGACAGGCCACGATCATACTATTTCGGCAATTCGCTTTTTACCCTCGGGGACTCATCTAGTCTCTGCATCGCGAGACCGCACTATCCGCGTTTGGGATATCAATACTGGCTATTGCGTGAAAACGCTATCAGCGGGGCACACCGACTGGATTAAATCAGTAGAAGTTACACCAGATTCACAGTATATAATTTCTGCTGGGATCGATCGAACTGCAAGAATCACTAATTTGTCTACCTATAAGTCCGACTTGGTGCTTATTGGTCATGAACATGTAATTGAACACGCAATCTTTGCACCAGCTAGTGCCAACATATATTTAGCCGGGCTCGAAAATTTGCCAAAGCCTATATCGTCCAATTATACACCCTCTTTTGAATATTTAGCTACATGTTCGCGCGATAAAACAATTAAACTATGGAATACGCGAGGAGTTAATATATTGACTCTTACAGGTCATGATAACTGGGTTCGAGCTTTATCCTTCCATCCCAGTGGTCGATACTTGATAAGCGTTTCGGACGATAAATCTATCCGCTGCTGGGATTTGAAGGAGCTTGGCAAATGTGTTAAAAAATTAGAAAATGCGCATAATCACTTTATTAGCTGTTTGAAGTGGGCCCCGCCTCGACGGAGTTTAAACGAAGCTGTAACAACACCAGTATCTAACCTTAATATCAATGGCCCTGATTCTGCCGAAGTTTCGGCTAAAAGACTGAAAGCTGAGTCTAATGATAGCCTAAAGAACGCTCGGTGCGTTATAGTGACGGGATCTGTTGATTTGGATGTCAAAATATGGATGTAAATATGTTTGTTTTGAATAGCTGCCTTCCCCCCGCTCAAATATACAGGGAATATTGGCCTTCCAGATGCCGACGTGCATATTCACCCTCAAACTCTATTAGGCAATATGGTATAGATTATATTTGCCAAGGAAAAATAAGCTTCCGTGACCCAGTCGCTACAACCTATATAGGACACTGGGTCCAAGAACGCTCTTAGAAACTGACTTCCTCAAAGTGCTAGTAAATTATTAGCGTATACCCTGGAAATTCAGTTATCAGAATAACGCTCTCAGCTAATTCATGATAATTACGGTATAGCTTTTCGTAATATTCGTCGCTACATAAATATATATGTATATATTTATATATTTATTCATTTACTTCTATATACAAGCACAGACTCTCCAGCCTGGGGTAACGCAATCCCCAGATGGCCCAGCCGTACTGTTGTGATCCTGTGATCCACCGGGTAACTGTCTGCTTACTCTAAACCTTTACTTCAAAGGGGAGGTTTTCCATATGTACTCATTTTTTTAAAAATCATACCAGGTTTATACCAGTTTTATACTATTTTTTGATCAACGAAACAGTTCATCTAAGGAGTTCTAGAGATATTTGTAGAATTTTTAACGTGATAGACCTATTTACTTCGTCAAACTCATATTCTGGTGATCTTAAAAATTCCTGGTTCTTTTTGTGCGTCATTTCCCAAAGCCTTCATTTCTGTTTTTTTTTTACAATATACCAAATAACCGATGTCTTCTGACAACTCTCCTGTCCGTAACCTAGTCATTTTAGGTGGCTCATCTCATCCTCGTTTGACTGATGCTATATGTGCTAATTTGAATATCTCCCCTGCTGAGGCCTCCCTTCACAAATTCAAAAACGGTGAAACAAGTGTCACTATCGTGAATTCTGTCAGAGATAAAGATGTGTATATCGTACAATCCGGATCAGGCCGTGTGAATGATAACTTGGTTGAACTTTTAATTTTAATTTCTGCATGTAAAACTGCTAGTGCCAAGAAGGTCACTGTTGTCACCCCTCTATTCCCCTACTCCCGGCAACCCGATATTCCTTACACGAAGACGGGGGCTCCATTAGTGGCTGCTAAAGCGAATTCCTTGAATACCCCTTCGCAATTCACATTTGAGAGTGTTCCCGGCACACCCCGTTCTAGCGGTAAGTGTGATACCGGCGTTTCACTGGCTACCGCAGCCTCAAATGCTCTTAAACAAAGTGCCTCAGTGTCGTCTTTAGGTGGGGTGGTCCGACCGGCTATGGCCCGTGAAGATTCTTGGGTCCCTGAAGCTCCAGTGCGTGAAATTAACAATGGTTACAAACAATGGATAGCGCAATCTGGTACTTTAATTGCTCAACTATTGACATGTGCTGGTGCTGACCATATCATAACTATGGATCTTCATGATCCTCAATTTCAAGGCTTTTTTGATATACCTGTTGATAATCTTTACGGTAAGCCTATTTTACAAAACTACATAACTTCTTACATTCCCGATTATCAAGACGCTGTTATTGTTTCGCCCGACGCTGGTGGTGCTAAGCGTGCCACAGCTATTGCCGACGGCCTTGGTATGGCTTTTGCCCTTATTCATAAGGAGAGACGTAAGACTAAAAGCTTTGTCAACGGTCAAACTCGCCAAATCGCAAACACTATGTTGGTTGGTGATGTGGCCGGTAAGGTTTGTTTAATTGTTGATGACTTGTTGGATACTGCTAATACTGTTACTCGTGCAGCAAAGTTACTTAAGGATCAAGGTGCTATCAAAGTTTATGCTATCATTACTCACGGTGTCTTTAGTGGTGAAGCCATTGAAAGAATTAAGGCCAGTGCTATTGATAAGATCGTTACTACTAACTCCACTCCTCAAATTGAACATCTCAAATCTTTGGGCAGTAAATTGGAAGTCCTGGATGTAGCCAGAATTTTTGCTGAAGCTATTAGAAGAATTCACAACGGTGAAAGTGTTAGTATGTTGTTTGACTACTTCACTATTTAAGCTAATTAAGTGAATAACAAGGCAGTAGCGATCTATCTATATATATAGGATCCTATGTTGAGTTTTTTTTTTCTCTTGTGGTTTTAAATCTTTTTTCTCCTGAATATATTTTCCTGGTCTTTTTATTCTATTATCCACATACTTTGGCTTTGTACTTGTTTTATATTATTGATACCATTTTTGTTTTCCCATAGATGCTGATATGCTAATTGTTTCCATATTATACCTCATGCACATACATTGTTATTGTTTTTGCTTTTGTACATTTTTTAAAAATTTCATTTTGTTGCATTTCTAAAGCTGTTTTATATTATATATAATTGGTAGGGATAGGAACACCATACATATTACCATACCTTAGTCCAGGTTCCAATCAATTTTTTTACTATTTCAAAAACAATAAGCCCTGGGGGTTGTCTAAACCATGCGATAAACTTTATCTATATATTTATTACATCGTCAAAGCAAGTGGCTAATAAGAGCCTATTCTAACGTATAATCCAAAAGGGTTTTTCGTAGTTGGTCATTACGATCTTTAAACATTTGTATTAGATGATCAGTATATTCTGGCGATTTCATATCACTAGAGCTTAAGGGATCAAATCTGTCGGTAACAATTTCATTCCGTGATGTGTGGCCAGTTTCATTATCTAAGCCTTTAGCTAACTTTCGGAGGTATGGCGAGCTTTTAATTCCAGTAATAAAAAGTGTGGGAGAACCTATGTCACCATCGGTGGTAGAATCTAGCCAGTGTTTATCCGTGCCGGCTGATAACGATATATCGGTGACTTGCCAATTGGATGATATAGAATTCACATTTTTTACTGACTGACCAGACTGATCAAAGTCAACAATGGTAATAATCTCATTATCTGAAGAATTATTGTTATTTGTGGCTTCACCCATGTTGGAATTTGGATTGTTACTTATGGTGGCTTCATCATCATCACTGAAAATGTAATGAATCTCAGGGTATATGTGTATGGTATTTCTGGAAACAGACCCTCGCTGCGTCATAGAACCTGAAGCATAACTTGAACTACCCCGCCTTACAGGTTCAAACGTATCTTTACTGGAAGCGTTATCATTAGCACTAGGTAGGCCATTTTGCCCTCTCAATGGACCTGTAGATAATGATTTCGTATAGGACGGAGATAGTGTGTAGGTCGATTGGTCTCTCATTACCACAAAGAAAGGTAAAGAGGAACCATGCCAGGGTGGTGTTTCAGGTTGTTCATCACTACTTGGCACATAAATTTCTGGGTTACTACGTTCGTTCGGCATATTTTCTTTTACAGGTAAATCCCCGATTATTCTAATTTATCTTCAAAATTTGATAAAGACCTTAATCAAGATAAAGAGAATAGATAATAAGCTTACATACAGCTAAAAAGGCAATACCGCATATCTTTCCGTTGGTGTGTTTATGCCAAAACTCCCAAATGGTTCGTCTGAAGGCCTCAAATTTGTTTTTTCGTACACCTCAAGAAAAGTGTCTATTTGAACTTCACAAACTTTGATATACTAGAAACAGTATCTTGTCTTTAAGTTCAATCTTGTAAGTAGTTTTGTCTAAGTACGGTAGTGCCTTTTTCTGGATGAGCTATTTTCTTTTCATTTTTTCGTTTTCCTTTTTATCTGAAGCTTTGTTCCCTAACCTCCAGCTTAGATTTTAGAATGTTAGATATCCAACAATTTATAGAAGAAAAGGGTGGTAACCCCGAAATTATTCGTAAATCTCAACTTGCCAGAGGTGACAGTGTTGAATTAGTAGATGAAATTATTGCTGATTACAAATCCTGGACTAAAATTAGATTTGACCTTGATGACTTAAACAAGCAATTGAACAAGGTTCAAAAAGAAATTGGTCTCAAGTTCAAGGCTAAGGCTGATGCCAGTGAACTCCTTAAAGAAAAGGACGAAATTACCAAGCAGAAGGAAGCTCTTATTACTGAAGAAAAAGAATCTGACGAAAAGTTAAGAGCTAAGGTTAACCTTGTTGGTAATATCGTTCACGAATCCGTTATTGTCTCTAATGATGAAGCTAACAACGATCTTGTCAAGGTTTGGGCCCCTGAAGGTGCCACTGTCAACCCTGAAATCAAGGCTAAATTATCTCACCACGAAGTTCTTACCAGATTAGAAGGCTATGATCCTGAAAGAGGTGTTAAGATTTCTGGTCACAGAGGTTACTTCTTAAGAAACTACGGTGTTTTCCTTAATCAAGCTTTGATCAACTATGGTCTTGATTTCTTAGCTAAAAGAGAATATATCCCTCTTCAAGCTCCTGTTATGATGAACAAGGAAGTTATGGCCAAGACTGCTCAACTATCCCAATTCGACGAAGAACTTTACAAGGTTATGGATGGTAATGATGAAAAGTATCTTATTGCTACCTCTGAACAACCTATTTCCGCTTACCACTCTGGCGAATGGTTTGAGCAACCTGCTGAACAATTACCTAAGCGTTACGCTGGTTTCTCTTCCTGTTTCAGACGTGAAGCTGGATCTCATGGTAAAGACGCCTGGGGTATCTTCCGTGTTCACGCTTTCGAAAAGATTGAACAATTCTGTATCACCGAACCCGAAAAGTCCTGGGATGAATTTGACAGAATGGTCAAGGCCGCTGAAGACTTCTACCAAAGTTTAGGTCTCCCCTACAGGGTTGTTGGTATTGTCTCTGGTGAATTGAATAATGCCGCTGCCAAGAAGTATGATTTGGAAGCTTGGTTCCCCTTCCAAGGTGAATATAAAGAATTAGTCTCCTCTTCTAACTGTACCGATTACCAATCTAGAAACTTAGAAATCAGATGTGGTATCAAGAAGTTAAATGATCGTGAAAAGAAGTACGTTCACTGCTTGAACTCTACCCTTTGTGCTACCGAACGAGCCCTATGTTGTATTCTTGAAAATTATCAAACTGAAGATGGTCTTCGTGTTCCCGAAGTTCTCAGAAAGTTTATTCCCGGTGAGCCTGATTTCCTTCCTTTCACCAAGGAGCTTCCTAAGAACTCCACTTCTAGTAAGAAGGCCGCTGTCGCTGCTAAGAAATAAACTTGAAAAATCAATGCTTTGTCATATTTTCTTTATTCTATAATTATACGGGTCGTTTCCTGATATTTTTTCTGTTTTCTTCTTTAATGCAATTGTATATTTTATCTAAATACTATATTGGAGTTAGGCCAGGGAGTGCTTGTCTATTTCCCAATAATATAATATACATCTATAATTTACGTTGGTTACCTGACGAAATCACCAAAAATTTCTTTTGTTTTTTACCCTTTGTCTTAAATGACGCATTTGAAGGGCCCTTTTCATCCTGATCTAGGGCTTTTAGAGGAGTTGTGAGATCAAGGCCCTCCAGCCAGCTACTGGGTCCCTCATTCTGACGTTCGTATTCCATATAGGGTCGACTATCGAATCGCTGATGGTTACCATAATGACGCACGTAATCAAAATCGGTGGGATCTTCAAATTCTTCCTCATCGTCAAAATACTGGTCGTTACCGTATTCTTCGCTGTATTCATCGCCGTATTCATCATAGTAGCTAGTATCGTTCTTATTACTGTATCCGTCATTGACCGTATCACTATGATCAATTAGATCAGCATTCGGGGAATGTTGATCAACAGCGGGCAAAGCTATTTGTACTTCTTGTAAATCAACTGTTCCGTATTCGGTTTGCTTTTCAATATTGAGTCTAGTGTCGGCAATACTGCTACTGTTCCTCTTTTGTTTACGTTGTTGGAGTTGAGCTTTGAAGGGCTGTAGAACCTCCGGTGGTACTTGATCCATGGCCAACCAGTCCATCTCTATGAAGTTAATTATGGCACCAATAGGTAAGTAGTTTAAATAACGAATGCGATGCTTGAGGTCAGCATCGACCACCACAGTCTCTGTGCTGTATTTATTCTGCCTGAGCTTCCCAATAATACGCACATTTTCAATGCGTGCCGGGAATTGATCAAAGTTTCCAAACCATGCTAATACGATCTTGAAATCCAAATAAGATAAAAAAGTGCGGGGCATGTTTCGGGGTTGGTAGAAAAACAGTCGTTCATTAACAGCTGGTGTCACTAATGAAATCGAAGAAGACGAGGCTGATGGCGAACATAACGACGAAGAAGACGGCTCAGATGATCCTGACAAATAAACTAACTCGGCTGTCTGTTTTTTCTTTCTTAATCGTCGCTTGACGCCTGAGGTGGGGTTAGAATCGTCTTTAACTTTCAATTCTGTAGATCGTCGTGAGTACCGACCGTCCAACACCTGGTACGCATCGAACCCGCTTAAAAAGTTTAACATACGCTCATATTCCCTGTTGATATATTTTACAATATCGTTAGAAATAGCATTAGTTACCGCTAGAGTCTCTCGCTGGGCATTATTGAAGGCGATGACTTCCTCGAGTTCCAGAGCTAGCTGACGTCTGGCAAAAGATTCTGTCATTAAAAGGTACTGAGCATGGTTCATAGAAGTGCCGTCCTGACTACAGTCCCAAGGCAGGTCGATCAATTTATTGGAATCACTCCAGGGATTATGGTCTGGATTTGCCGTTATAACTACTGTGCTCTTAGCCCAACGTGCTTTTAGGTCTAATATGATAGGTCTGTCATCGCATTTAGTTGCATAAAGCCGGCTTCCACAATTGTCTTGCAATTTATCTGTAATAACCACTGGCCGAAGGTTACTGATTTCCAAAGTTATTAAACACAGCGGGCAAATATACCTCTTGGCTGTAATATCCCAGGCGAGTGAAGTAGGAGTATCTGTGTTAGAGGTGATGGAGGGGGTAAAATCGGGTTGAACAGTCTCAGCCGAGACTGTATATTCCCATAAGCAGCTAAGGCAAAATATATGACCACATCGGTTGATTCGGGGTAAAACTGCTGGGTCATTTAAACAAATGGAACACTGGCCAATTTGGGTTAGATCATCGCTTGACATTATAACGGCCATCACTGACTTAGACCACGAAGGGATATATTCAGCATTACGCACTAGCTGAGCGTATTCCAGGGCCATTTCTTCATCATTTCTACAGGTATTACTATCATGACTGTTAGAGTTATTGATCCGATCAGCTAACTCCACACTACCGCTCTCGAAAGGGAGGTAGTAGTTAGAGGGGTTTAGTAAAAATCGATATTTGCGAAACACCGCAGCCTCCTTATCAATGATATTATGCTCATCAGATAACGGTGGTTTATTGGTATACATTTTCTCGAAAGCTAATGCAAGATATCACTACAAAGAACAGGTGTAGCTCATAGTATCCCAATATTCTTAACTTTGGTCGAGTATAGATGCCTTTTATGCACGCAAGTACTTGATCTGGTTCTTATGCATGAAAAACTCTTAAAAACTTTTTCAAAAAAATTGCAGCACCTTGTGTTCCCACGTGGTCTCCCACCGTAGTACTTATGAAGGCTCTCACTGGCTTAACTATGATTGATCGGACGGGAAATCGTGCTTTCCAGTGGATATGGCCGCAACTGATTTATAATGCAAAAGATGATTATTGTTTTCTTGTTGAAGTTGAGTCAAAAATATTATTATATCGCCCATGACCCAATGGTGATAAAGTGGCTTACTCTATTTACAACATATAGATGATTAATTTCTGTATAATTTCTCCCTTTTTCAATAGGTTTTTTTAATATTTTAAGGAAAGAAGTTCGATTGTGAATACCATGTTTTTGGTAAACTAATGAAAACTGTTTATTCTGTTGTATACTTTTTAAAAAATGAACGGATAAAAATGGCTAGAAAACAAAAAGAAAATTTTGACGGTATAAATTATTCATAGAATATTTACATATTTGAAGTCTTTACTAGAGCACTGGCGTCAATAAATTTTGAAGCTTCAGCTTTAAAGACAACAGTAGCATATAGGTTAATTTCAGAGATTAATTGAGCGAGAGGATTCTTTTTAAAAATATATGGTAGGGTAACACAAATGTCTTGAGACAAAAATTATCGACAACTGCAGGACTCGAACCTGCGCGGCCATAGACCAAAAGATAGCTAAATTTCAAATTTGAATTATTCAAGTCTTTCTCCTTAACCACTCGGACAAGTTGCCAGATGATTGAAAGATATAACGAAAATGGTGTATTTAATTGCCAAAAAGCTAAACGCGTGGGGTATTGTTGTTTTTAGCTACACATATTCCTTGAGTCAGTTTTTTTGAGAAGCTATAAAAACCGTGCTGTAATCTTTACCATTATCATGAATTATAACTTGTGAGGCTTTTTAATTAGAATCCAATTGCGCTAAATATTTAACGAAAACTTAGTGAAGCAGTTTATTATATTATTACCCTTTTTTTAGTTTATACACAAATGATTGTAAATAATATATTGTACTATGTATATCATAATAAGAGAAGATAAATTTTAACCTAGAGCAAGAGTTTCAAGAAAAAGGAGCTAAACCATAAAAGAAATAAACCAACCCTTTCCACTAGCATATTTTATACCTACGAGCTTCATTGCTTACCTATTTTTCTTTTAAATCACCTACAAAGTCTATTTATTTTCAACGGGTTTATAACTTTCTAAATGGGCCTCATTGTCCCCCACAAATGTATGTTCATGGCCTTCGCCCTTGATCAAAACTCCGTGCTTATCGGTCGTACACATGGAAATACTTTGGAACCAGGGGTCGTTCCAAATATCGGCGATGGTAGCCCTACGACGTGGGTTAATTTCCAGCATCTTACCAATTAATGGACGTGACTCGTGCGGCAAAAGTCGAAGGAGCCGATAAGGACCTTTAATAGCCTTAGTAGGAGTGTGTTGCGTAGGCACCACCATCACAGCTGTTGTACTAGGGATGATAGATGCAGGATTTGCTTCACCAACTGGTGTTGAATCACTAGCCGGAGTCGAATTACTGGTAGACGTAGGGTCATTAGCCGGTACCGAGTCTTTAACAGAAGTAGAATCATTAGTTGGAGCCGAATTGGTAGTGGGTGTTGTGTTATTGGCCGAAGAGATTGCCAAGGGATTATTAACAGGATAATTAGGTAAACTGGCAAATAATTTATAGCTGTTATCCGATAATTTAGGTGCTTTCCAAGGGAACCTACGTAGAGCGATACAACAGAACACAATAGCGATAGACCAAATATCAGCAGGTTGAGGATCGTAGCGAGACGCTGAAAGCACTTCGGGTGCTAAATAAGGATCTGAACCCACTACTCCATGTGCCAATACCACATCCTCCTCGAATGGGTATCGGAAGACACTGGCTGAACCAAAATCGATAAGTTTAATTATCCCGTCAGAAGTGACCACACAGTTATCTAATTTGATATCACGATGGGCAAGCCCCATATCGTGTAAATATGTGATACCATTAATGATTTGTTTAAAGGTACAAGCTATCTCGTTTCGGGACATTTTACCCGACATTACAATAGCAAAGAAGTCATAGGGACAATACTCCATAACTTCATAAAACTTGGAACCTTCTTGAATAATGTCCAAGGTTTCAATCACGTTAGGATGATGTAGTGTGGACCCTATACAAAATTCAGCTGTGACCTTTTTGGCGTAGTCACGTTCGGATTCATGCGCATGACGAGGGCGAAATTCTTTGACTGCGAAGGTAACCCCGTCTGAGGTTCGTTTCATCAATCGTACTGAACCACCGGCACCAGAACCCAAAACTTTACCAATTTTACCATATTTTTTAAATCCTTCTTCACAGAATGGCATACCATGACCCAGAGAGGCCGAGGAAGACGATGAAGATAACGAGGGACAAATTGACGACTTATTGAGTTTAGATGGTTCACGCGTTTTGGAATCTGATCCGCTATGCTTAGCCTTGTCTTTTTTCACGCTTTTGTCCTTCTTACTACTTCCTCCTTTGAAGAATCGTTTCAGTTCCATCATAGACCCGTGCGATTTATGAAATTTACCTGATACACCGTCGTGATCAGAGTCAGTGGATTTGTGACGATTAATAGATAAAAATGATGATGAGTGTTTGTTACCGCTAGGCCCTAGTAGGGAATGGGCACCATAGGGCCCGTTGGACGCTGACTGCGCGGATGAAGAAGATAAAACACCCGCATGATTGTTAGAATGATTATTATTGTGGCCGTGACCATTCACGGTTGTTATACTAGCTATTGAGGAATTAGAATTTTGTCGGTTGAATACGTATCGAGCGGCGGCAGAATCAAAATCCTTGGGCGTTGGGCTATGGTATTTTCGATCAAAAGGATCATCCTCAGGACTGCGAATCGGGGAGCCATCACGAGATGATGTATAAGAGACGACACGATTATAATTGTAGCCAAGATTAGGGCTCATATCGGATTGTGTGCAGGGAATCGAGGCAGCCGTGGAGGCAGTTATAGAGGTAGTCATGGAGGGAGCCGACGATGTGATAGACTGGGTTTCTCGTACGACATTGATATCAGTGGCAGGGTTAGGGGGTACTACGATATTCAGCGAACCGGAGGACGAGTTTGTGCTAGATTGCAAACTGTTATTATTAGAGTGGCCTTGGTTATTGCTGCCGATATTAGTTTGGGTCGTACAAGGTATAGAAATTTCGTTAGTATGATCGTTATTAAAATTATTTTTCGTAGGTGAGGTAACAGAATGTGGTTCGAGAGCAGCAAGAAAGACCGAACTAGGACGGCCGGTAGAAGCCGAGTCTACAAAGTTGGTGTTATTAGTTGGAGGGGCCGTGGGTGACACCGGAATTGCGGCTGCGGCGGGTGACAACGACGAAGTAACCGTATTAGCGCCAGTGGGGTTTGCAATGGAAGCGTTACCGGGAGCCAGGTGGGGGCTGATGACCGGGTGGGACGAGGAAGCAGTAGCGGTAGAAGAAGACAGCGCTGATGAGGATGCTGACGATTGAGAAGCCGGTTTCGTTTCAGTCGGTTTACTGTTGAAACCCTTGGCGGATGTTGAACGAGAGCGAGAGCCTGAGCTCGATTGCTGGGAACGGTGGGCTCGGGACGCATTAGCATGGGCCTGAGAAGCCGGATTCGAGTTTTTGCTGGATGGATGATGATGGTCGTCGTTCAAGGGGAATCGTTCATACGTGTGAGTACCGTGGCCGAGCAGACGGTTCTGTTTGAAGGATAGCTTGTGCAATTTATCGGAAATCATAGACATGGTGGACCCAGACGAAGACGATGACGACGACGGGTGGGTCTTAGGGCTGGAGGAGCCGGATGAGGAATGAAGACTGAAGCCCATGGCGAGAGAATAGAGAAGACGTAGTAACCGTAATCCCTATGGAGATGGTGAGGGCGATACAGAGGTAGGAAGGAAGGGAAGGAAAGAGGGCCCACACGATAAGACGGGCAGAGCGGAGAACAAGTCCCAATAAGATGTAGTAACGATTGTAGTAGAAATAGTGGTCGGAGCAATAATAATCAAAATAATAATAAACGTAACAAGCACAAACAAAAATAATAATAATTACGATATCGACAAAATTAAAACAACGGTAACAACACTCTCCAGAAAATAGAGCACTACGATAGCAGCTAAAAAACAACAACAATAATAACAACAACAACGACAATTAAAACAACTAAATATACATACAGTTGCAAAAAGAACGCACTACAAAGATAGAAAAACTGCATATTCTCTGTACTGGCGGCATTAACTTCCCAGTAAAAACACCGCGTTTTCAAGTCTTTTTGACCTGATGACTCGGCATTTCGGCATTTTCCAGCGGTATTTAGATCCGATTTGGTTTAATTTAATTCAATTTAATTTGGGTTTGATTAGGTTAGCTGGTGTAATGGATCTAATATATATTCTTGGAAGTGGGTGTATTGACATTAACCTATGATTTTATTGGTTTATTGTATATTCCGTTTTTCTGTCTTGGATTTTTTTCGTTTTTGTTGAGCTATTCTTATTTTTATTTTTATCCTTATTCTTATTCCCCTTTTCTTTTTTTTTTTCTTGAAATCTATATCTACAATTTCGGTTCCTTTTCTTTGTGTGTGTGGTATGTACCACCCATGTGTTAGGTATTTATGGCCCATACTAGTATCCCAAGCTCATAAATATGCGCCACGTATTCCATTCAATCGATAAAACTATATATATATATATATATATATGTATAATTACTTTTATTAGTTATTATTTTCACCTTAATATCCTGGATGGAATGCCTGGGCGCTACCGGTGCCGTACGCTAAATCCGGCCATCTGTTAACTGTCTGACCGTTGATCAACGTTCCACTGCCTGCGTTCCTCTCAGTACTTTGCCTCGCTGGGGATTCTATTAATAGGATACTACTGGGTGCTGCTACGTATTTTTATCGTTATTATTACTAATACTATCACAGATCTGTCAGATACTATCAGTTACAACTGCAGATATTATCGTTATTACCATTACAGATATTATCATTGTATCTATTGCAAACATTATTACTGTATCTATTACAAATATTATCCCCGCTACTATTGTTTCATACACTATACGTAAAAGCTATCCAATCTCCATAGTCCAAGCCTAAAGCATCTCGCTGACATTCATGGGCATTTCGTCGATTTGAGTACTGTAATACTGTTCAATATCCCGTAACGCACGCACGTCATCATCATTCACAAAATTAATGGCTACGCCCTTACGTCCAAAACGACCCGAGCGCCCAATACGATGAATGTAGTTTTCACGATTACCAGGCAAATCGTAATTAATTACTAATGAAACCTGCTGGACATCGATACCTCGGGCCCACACATCAGTAGAAATCAGCACTCGCGACGAACCCTGGCGGAAATCCTGCATAATACTATCTCTCTCGCTTTGGGGCATATCACCGTGCATTGAACAAACCGTAAAGTTAGCTTGCTTCATCTTTTCGGCCAACCAGTCCACTTTACGCTTGGTGTTACAGAAAATAACTGCCTGGGTAATGGTAAGGGTATCATACAAATCACATAGCGTGTCAAACTTCCATTCCTCCTTTTCCACTGCAATAAAATACTGTTTAAGACCCTCCAGCGTTAATTCATCACGCTTAACCAGAATTCTTAATGGATCAGTCATAAACTTGGTGGTCATCTCCAACACATCACGGGGTAAAGTGGCACTAACTACAACCACTTGAGTCGCGGGAGGTAAGAACCGGTAAATATCATAAATCTGTTCTTGAAAACCTTTATTCAACAACTCATCGGCTTCATCCAATACTAGCATCTTAATATCCCTTACCTTCAAATTACGGCGTCGGATCATATCTAGCACTCGGCCGGGCGTACCACTAACAATATGCTGACCTTGCTCTAACTTTTTGATATCGTCACCTACAGAAGTACCACCGATAGCGGCATGACATTGTACATTCATATAATCTCCGAGGGCCATAATAACATTTTGAATCTGTACGGCCAATTCCCGCGTCGGTGAAAGTACTATAGCCTGTGGTTCACGTACTTTGGTGTCAATAACTTCCAGCATCGATACCGAAAACGTGGCGGTCTTACCAGTACCAGATTGTGCTTGAGCAATAGTGTCACGACCAGAGATAATTTGACTAATAGCACGACTTTGAATTGCCGATGGTGCCTCAAAACCGTAGGCATAAATCCCACGTAATAGGTTTTCTTTAAGGTTCATAGCTTCAAAAGTGGGTACCACCTTGACATCCTTGGATGTTTGGAATTCAAGTTCGTCTATATAGAGTTAGAATAAAAGATTATAAATAAGACAAAGCACAGGAGACGAGCATAAACTTACCATCAAGATCTCGATCAAAATTGTCGGCCATTTTGAATTACAATACAATGAATAGAGTATGAAATCTAACTCGGTTTCTTAATAATGAATCCAAGTTATGGTAGACGTCCAAAAACTGAAGAAAAAGCGTAAAACACAAAAAAAATAGTGAGAAAATGCAGACTAACAGAAAAGTCCCAAAATTAACCTTTGCCTCAACTTGTCCCCTCCCATCCTCGAAGTTGAGATTGTATCGCATACAAACTTGCGATATTTCCACCGCTCTTTACCCTTTGTTAGTTTCAGTAAAACTGTCACTATGTCAACAAACCCCACTGGATTCCCTCGTACTTTGATTGTTCTCATTGGTGGTGGTCACGCTGCTGGTAAAGTGTGTAATTTTTTGGAATTTGTGTATAAAATACTGGTAAAGACTTTGGAACTAGACTAACACAGGACAATTATTATTATCTAATTATTATAGAAAGTAGTTTGTGATGCTATTGAAAATAGAGTTCGCCAGCTTCAAGGGCCACTGTCGCCTCTAATAATTAATACTATCCATATGGAGGACTATCTCAAGTCCTCTGAATCCTCTGGCTCGACTTCCCTCGACATCAACACTAACAATCACCGTTCTGGCCGCCTGGTACCTAGCCGATTTGATTTTGACCGCCTAATTAACGATATTGAATCTCTCAGTTTGTGCTCGCTTAATAGTCGCCCTGTACGCAAAACCTCGATTACCGATATCCCCACACCCTTCCAAAGATGTAACGAACAATACCAAATCCCAACTACGATACAAGAACAACAGCGAGCCAACGCTAAATTATTGTTGTCATCGCCATTGAAATCAAACGCCCTAGGTTACTCTGAATCTCGTCCTCATATGATCCTGGTCGAAGGGTTATATGCTTTACATGATGTCCGTTTACGTGCCATGTCTTCTATGATGATTTTTGTGGATTCCGACCCTGATACCAGATTAGCCCGTTGGAGTAAGTATTAATAAGTTAAAAAGTACAAACGTGAATTTTTATATAGTTACTAACCAAAATGAATAGTTTTGAGAGATGTTGGATCTGGAAAAAAGACTCTTGATGTTATCCTTGATGAATACCTCAATGAATGTAGACCTGAAATGGCAGAATTTATTTTCCCCGTATGTTAAACAATAGCATAATGGTCTGAAAGTTTTTCTAATTTTTACAAAGCTAACCTAAATTATAGACTAAAGAATTCTCTGATGTTATTCTTCCTCACGGCTCCGAAACCACTGGTATTGAAATTGTGGGAAATGGTATTCATGATATTCTACGCGACGAGCTAAAGTTGTTCTCTTCTTCGATGCAAAACTCTCAATTAACTCCTACTTTCAAGGGTGCCCAACATTCCAACGCAACCCCCAACTCGATCTCACTTGCGTCGTCCTCTACCACTACCACCCTATATAACCTTGACAACGGCCAACTACCTACTTCTATTAGCAGTCTTTCGCTCAACTCGCCATTAGGTAGTAGCACCCCTCTGTCCCCGAGCGCTACCCCTAATGGCAGTATGCGACTGAAGCATCCCAGTCACTTCAGCTTGAGGAATGAACAGATTTTTAACCAAAATGAGCGCTACTACGATCTAGAGTAGATCAGAACAACTATATTTTATTAATATTGGTTGTAACCTGTAATTGTATTTTTTTTCTAATTCCAGATAACCATAAACAATAGACTCTTGGAATGAATTAGTTTGATTAATATTTAGAGTATATAGCATATATGCAGGTGCGAAGGGCACCTGTCGCATAATGTTTTTTTCAACAGTATCACAATGCGGCACATCCAAAAAAGGAATATAACGCAAGTAGAGCCAACTCACCTAGAGAACAGGGTAAAAACTCGTTAAAATGGTCAGCAAACTAACATTTAAGGGTGACAAACCTAAAAAGCGTAAATCAAAACTAGTAATTGCAAGTGAATCTGAATGTGGTAGTTCTATACCCTCTAGTTCATCAAATGCCAAGCGCCCCAAATCGGATTCAAAAGCAACATCAGACGCAATTGAGGGATGGTCCTCGGCATTATCTTCAGCAGATCTGAACGGGCCCTGCTTAATATCGTTCTTAGTTGATAGTAAGCCATACTGTCTAGCAACCTCTGGAGAAGGCGATGCTGTAGTTTCGTCTAATCTTGACATTCTCTTGGACGACCTTGAAACAGCCACCGATGGCGCTATTATCGACTCTATCGAACCCAACCAAGTCAACCAGGTTTTTGTTTTTGTTCCGCTAAAATTTCATGAACAATCTAAGCCCCTACTTAACAATGATCATAGACCTGAACTCATTGATCAAACACGACCAGACGATAACACACCCTTTGCGCTCAAGTCGTCACGAGGGAAATACGTTGCTGTGGACAAGTACGGCGCTGTAACGATCAACTCCACAGCTATTGGACCGGCGGAGACGTTAAGGTTTCGTCAAGTACAAAAAAGTCAGCGCTGGCATATTGAGACTGTATGGGATAAATACTTTCAGTTTAATGAAAGAAAGCTTGGCGGAGAAAATGAGAACCAGATTAGCTTAGCCATTAGAGCAGATAGTACCGATACTGGCTTTTGTGAAGAATTTAAGTAAGTATAATAAAACAAAGGTAGAGGCGAATGATAACAAGGATATTAAACCTACTAACTATCACAATTTTTTTCCCTTAGCATTCGTATTCAAACTAAGAATAAAACTAAAGATTCAACCGTGGTAAAATCCTTAGATTATAATCGAATTTCTTCACGTGAACTCGAAAAGTTAGCCGCAAGACCTTTGACCGACGATGAAATTAGGCTACTGAAACGGGCCAACAGAGGTGAGTTTTTAGATACTTTTTTTCGGTTTAGCCTTCTAAATATACTAATATTATCATTAATCTAGAAGGTAAACTCAATGAAGCTTTACTGGATATCCGACAGGGCAGCAAAACAGATCGCAGATGCTACTAAATAAAATTTTCCTGTAAAAATCGTATAATTCGCAAGTAAATAAAAATAAATAATACACACGTTCATAATATACACATATAAATCAACGATTAATAATGGTCCATTCACCCTGTTGACGCAACACACCTTTGACATCTTCTTTTGATGCTTGCAAATAGGTACAAATAGCATCTAAGTGACGTGGCTTAATAGCCAGCTCAGTAATTGCATTATCAACCCTTTCTTCCAATAAATCAGTCGCATCTTCAGAATCATATCCAGATGATTCATCTGAGCTATAACACTCATTATCGTCATTATTATCGTCATAATCAATTTCATCATAGCTGTTGGGTCCACTGGCATATCCACCATGACCGTAGGCCTGAGTTCGCCGTCTAATATGTGGAGGAAGTCCGCGATGATTGACCCCTGTTATACTCTTAGGTCCATGCCGGATTTGGTTACTTAACGAACTGGGATCGGGAGATGTATCTGGACGAATCTTAGTTGAGGATCGGCCACCTCTTGGCGCTGGCGCTAATGTTGACGCTGGTGCCGAAGCAGGGACTGAAGCGGAGGCTGACCCCGAAAAAGAATGAATCGTTATACCCTTTTCGGTACGTTTAAGCGGCAAAATGGCTTCAAGAACAGGGTAAGAGTAAATACGATAAATCAAATTGTTAATAACACCGAAAGATAAGAAACGACGGATATCAATGTTTTTCAGCTGTTCTTTGTGCTCAATATACCAATCACGTACCGTTTGGCCTTGATGCAATGATCGATAAAGTGCAAACAAGTCCACCACAGCCGGGAGAAGATGTTGTTGCTGATAGTGATACCAATGGTTATGCTGATTATTGAGTGAAGATCGCTTCAGTGTCATGGAAGATGGTGAAGAAGAAGAAGTAGATAAAATAGATTCTGGAGTCGACCCTGATAATCCCTGACCAGACCCGAGAGGAACACCTCGGGGTGTTAATATTGCATTGGATCTTAGACCGTTGATGCCCATCCCCATAGGAACTGTAGGCCGTTCAAATGAGCCACCATCACCTTCATCGAAAACTCCAGAGTTAAAGCCCCCTGTGGCAACACTAGCTGAGCTCATTTTATTACGAGATGCGGTCGGTTGCGGCGGAACATACACATACAGTTGACACTCACGCGACATTTCACTATCTTGAACAAATAAGCCGATATCTGACGTGGGCGCATATATATTATCGAACTGAAAAATATCGCCAATGATTATACACTGGTAGTACATGAGATGTTGAATACATCGTTTCGTTAGGGAGTAGTTGGCCTCTGCTAGTTCAGCGATTTGACGAACGGAATTGATTCCATCGATAAAAGGTAAAATCCGCTCCATAGTAGGGTCCCAATTAACGTCAATAAGTAACTCTAGCCTAACAGTGCACAGCGGTACGTGAAATGATTTAATATCGGGAGGTGGCGGGAACATAGGAAACAATTTAATATCCACATTATTACCATCCTCGATTGGAATAAAACACTCTGAATAATTATTAATATCTTGGTAAAGCTGTTCAATAATATTCCCGACTGAATCCTCGGTGGCCTTATTGCTTAAAAACTGCGACTGCTCTTCTAAAACTTCGAACATTTTGGACATCCGCCGGGCTACTGGCTCAAACGGAAACGAGTCAGCTTCTGAAGCAAATACAAAGACAAAGTTAAAAGTGAAAAAGTTCCGGGCATATTTGGTACCTCTCACAGCTACTGGATGACCAATTAAGCGGTAATTCCCCACTCGAAGTGTAACTAAACGGTCACATAGGGCAGGCTTGGGTATAATATAGTTTTTAATCACGTTGAAATCGAATAACTGGTGTGATAGTGCTGCCAAATTGCCTTCCTCAGGTACAATAGACCCCGAGGGTACTTGATGGACCACTTTAGAGCCTTCGGTAATGTGGAACGAGCTATAGAAAATGGCCTCTATAGTCGCAAATCCGTTGAAGTCAGTCATGATAATGTATAGATGTGGACTTAAACGAACAGAGAATACAACTTTTTAAAAATAGGTAAACAGTTGAAACCACAAGCCTGATTGGCACTTGTCCTCGGAAAGTTAGTGATTAGTTTCTCAAAAAGCGTGAAAAAAACAACAACAACAACCAGACAAGTGCTCACAAGCGTGTAAAACTGGGTAGTGATAAGATACGATAAGCCCCGGTAGTTAAAGCCAATTATCGACTGGATCCGTAGAAAGTTTGGAATGGCTGATCTCAATAACAAACTGCAGAGTGATGTCATTACATCATTTACTGCCACCGGGTAAACCTTAAATAGACTTAAACTCCACTTTTTATACCATTGAATTTCCACTTTGGGGCTCTGGATGGTTTATCTGTTCACCTGAATTTTTCATTTTCACTCGTTATTTTTGGTATTAGGATATCATATACCAGGCTGGTTGGTTCACTTTTTTGTATGTATGCTATTACTTTTTTTACTTTAGGGTACCGTATTGCTAAGGGTTTCTTTTGAGGCCACTCAGTCTATATACCCCTAAAGTCGCCGATCATTGTGTATGTGCGCGCGTACCCGTATCTAATTCTTTATATTTTATCATAGATGTTCTATCTATCAATTGTTTCTAGACCAATTACCCAAATATTCTTACCTTCCATCCTGATCGAGCCAGTATCTAACTTGCTTTACGTACCTACTTTTCTCATTTACTCCGCCGTGCGATGACTGCAAGACGCACGGACTACGATCCACCCCGAAGGCCGGACGACCCAGGATATACTCAGGATCTATCACCGTTGGACCTACTCTGCCAACAAACTGTAGGCCTGAGCAGGACACTAGATACACCCGGAACAAATGATAATTCTCCTGCTAAACTTCGGAACCCATTTTCATCATCATCATCATCATCATCATCATTACCATCTCATAGCGCACCTTTGAGATCTTACGATGACAAACCTAATGATCAGTTATCATCACTAGACCGAACAAACTCTATTATACTGAACCAGCGGCCTGGCATAGATAGTAACAATGCACACAATCAATCGGGTACTAGTTTAAACCGTGCCTGGTCTATTATTAGCACGACATCAAGTGTTGGTAGCGGTATTTTAAATTCTTTAAGACTAAGCTCATTGACTTTGGATGAAGATGACGATGAAGAAGCCGGGGATTGCTTGAATACTATGACACTCAGTGATGACGATAGCGCAATTTTCGATTACAATGAAACAGGAATCGTGCATATCAATAGCATGGACTCAGCAAGCCATTCACAGGCTGATAATAATGATAATACAAACAGTGCTAATTATAGGAATAGCATAGATACGTTAAGCACAGCTACTTCAGATATATATGATGCCGCTGGCAATAGAACCCCTGTTGCGAGTACTTTTGATAAATCTATGACCAGCAATCAGTACACAGATAGTGACCCTGGAGTTATGAGTAATAATGAGTATTATGCTCAGATTCAATGTCAACAGTACCAAAAACCTCCGCAAAACCAGCAGCAATTCTATCAGCAACAACACCAGCAAACATACCGGAAATCTCATTTTGATTCGCATCAGTATAATAAATCAAATGAGCATCTACAAACTCAACAAAATTATCATGGACAAAATTCTCAACTACAACAACCAAGGAATTTACAAACATCAAATTTGGACTCTCTCGATGTAGCAACAAATGGAGGAGAAATGGATTCTCGGCTGGTTCGTAGGCCACATGTGAATAATATTAATAATGGTAACCTACATACAAACCAAATATTTTCAAGGCCAGTACTTCAGAACCAACCCACAAGAGATTCCGTTCATGTCACTAACTCAACAACTTCCCCCGTATCATCTCATCGCTCGTTATACATGGAAAAAGAAGTCTCATCATCACCTTCGCTAAAGCGAGTACCTCAACTGACTCAATTCACACCGGCATATGCTTCTAACTCTCGAATAGTTGTACCACCAACCAAACCCCCTTTAACAATGTCAGCATCTACATCCGCTATACCATTGCTAGTACCAGCTTCCTCTACTTTACCAAAATCATCTTTGAATTTCAGCCCCCCATCCACAGTAACATCCAAGATATCGCATGGAACTCGAGGATATGAAACAACTTCGAATGGCTTTGAAATCAACAGAAACAAACTGACACCCGAGTCCAAGGTATTTTTGAAAAGGACCCTATCACCCATAATATCACTTCAGGACAAGACCCATGCGAATAATGGTAACGTGGGTAGCGGAGCTCGTCGGGAAAATCACAATGGTAAAAATCGGCCCTCCGATTTAAGCGAAAAACTGAGTCAGCCGAATCAGTTATTGAATATGTCGAAGGGTTCAGTATCCACTTCTTCTCTATCTTCTTCTAGTACATCAAGCTCGGCTGTTTCAAGCTCATCGGTGTGGTCACATTCCTATTCGTCTTCGTCTTTAATGGTAGATCAAGATTTTGATTTTAATGATGAACGACGGCCATCGGAGAATAATAACAGCGGGACTGATATTACGCTACCTAGCTCGCAACCAGGACTATCGAAATCCCCGGAGTATTTGAAACCGACCTTGCTCAACCACAGCCATGCGAGCCCCAATCAACATACGCATACAAGGAAAAGTAGTAGTTTAAGTAATATTTCGCGCCAGTCATCGACAGAGCATGAGATAAACCAGTCTCCTGTGATTTTGTCAACTAATATGCGCCAACACACCCGATCACAATCAAATAATGAGTCATTCATGATGCGCAAGCATGGTGATGGACCCTCGGGAGACAGTACCCCCACTATTTCAGCGTATAATACGGCCGCAGCTAAGTTTAACGGTAGAAAAGTGTCACAAAACATGACTTTGGAAGATCACTTAATGCTAGGAATTAAGCTTCACGAAGAAGGGAAATTACGTGAGTCATCGTACCATATACAATATGCGGCATTCAAGGGAGATCCAAGTGCAATGCTTATCTATGGGCTTACTCTTAGACACGGTTGGGGGATCCGAGCGAATCCACAGGAATCAATCGAATGGCTGAAAAAGGCTACGGCACATATTACTGGTAAAGGAATTAATCTTAACTTAAAAGATACTAACTTTCAGATGATCCAAGGATTTGAAAACAGTTTGAATAATAAAAACAAAAAGGCTAAGATTGGTCTGGCACTATACGAGCTGGGCATGTCTTATTTACATTCTTGGGGTATTGAAAAGGATGAAACGGCGGCACTACAGTTTTTTGAACTGGCAGGATCGCTTGGCGATGTGGATGCTCTGTGTGAAGCAGCAGGACTCTGGATGCATCATGGCTCAGGTCACAGTGGCCATAAGAAAGATCTCCATAAAGCAGCCAAGCTCTATCGCGAGGCTATTGATCGTGGCGCTAACTTGGTGGGTATTAGTTGGGTCTACAAGGACAAATATCTCAAGGAAACGCGTTCAGAGACTAAGCAGAAGAAGGAAGATGAAAGGCGTGAGCTGAAGTCAGCAAAGGAAGGCCAGAGCGAGACCAGTGAAAAACGAAGAACCATTTTCTCCAAGAAAAAGTAACAGTGCGTAATACACTACGCTCATTATACTATATAGCAACATTTCCAAATACAAAAAAATACTTAAAATAGATACAAATATCCTTTTGATACTCGCTTAGAGGTAAAAACTAGGATCATAGACTGTTATGAATAAATGGCCCATGACCATATATACTGCGAAAAAATCCAGACCAAACGCCAATACCGGCTATTAAGTCGTAGCAGCCAAGTTTAGGCTTGTATATTATGGAACATAGTTACTATCACGTGGGAGCTCAATTGTGGAACCCGTACCTATTAATTTAACTATAAGCGCCTCGCAGCGATTTCCTCTGGAATAATCGTCTTTTGTCCGGTGGGATATATCTTATCAAATACATTTTCTAGTCGGCATTCACGACTTAGCACATATATATCGATTATTTGAATCTCTGGATAACTAGGTATCCCTTGACGTAATTACAGCAGCGTTTATTCTTTTATTTGACCTTATTTGGTTCGCTCACGCTCTCGGACTCCTTCTAGTTTGTCCTTTAAATCTGTACTCGCGTCAACACCATCCGCACGTCTGCCTCCCGGTTCTCGACGCGCCCGACTACACCACTTTGGCTTCTTTTTCCTTTCTTTCTTCCAAAAACAATTAAAAAACAAGCCTACCCAAGTAGTGAGATACTGTTATTTACTCGCTACTATACTTTTGTTTTGCTTAATTAGTATCCTGAAATACACCCTCTTTAGTTCACAATGGATCAAGAAATACCATCTCACGGCCATCACAACTCTCATGGGCATCTTCCCCATTCTATTCCTCCTCTTCACCAGCAACATCAACAACACCAACATCCCCCCCCTCATCTCCAGTCCCAACAGTTACAGCACCAGCAGCATCTGCAGCATCAACACCATCAACAACACCAACAACACCAACAACATCCACCACAGCACCATCAACACCGGTCTACTAGCCGTGGGGGAGGCCTTAACCACGGTGGCTCCGCTAGTTATGGTCATAGTCACGATGTAAATATAGGTGAGTATGAGGTTTCTGAACCCCCCTACGGCGGTGAGCCCTTTGCAGCTGGTTCTAATGACCATGAGGGTAGATATAATGGCCATAATCAGCCTCAACCACCCCACCACGGTGGCCCCTTATCAGCACCCACGCCCCATCAACATCAACAACAGCAGCACTTGAATCATATGAATAACCACCATCACCTCAGTCATTCATCTCACCCTCAACATGGTATATCACCTTCTCACCATGGCCAACAGTTACAAAATGCTCCTCACCAGTCTATGCAAAATGGAGGATACCCTGAATCGCTTCATGAATCGGCACAGTTGGTTTCTGAAGGTCACCATCAGTTGCTGCCTCCACCACATCCTCAGCAACAGCAACAACAACACCATCAAATCCATCATCATCAACAACATCCTCACCATGTAGCCCCCCCGCAGCAGCAGCTACCTGCCCCCCCGCAGCAGCAAGGATCTATTCATCACAACCCAGATATACCCCCTGAAGTACCAATTGCTGATGAAGAAGACCCCATGCAATCGCAGTTTATTAGCGGCGCTTTCAGCAATGTGGCTCAGGGTTTATCTGGCCATTACCGCCAAGCAATGATGCAGTATTGGCAAGATACTATCAATAATATTGAACATGAGGATCACGAATTTAAAGTTCACCAATTACCCTTAGCTCGGATTAAAAAGGTAATGAAATCCGATGAAGATGTTCGTATGATTTCGGCTGAAGCTCCTATCTTATTCGCTAAGGGTTGTGATATTTTTATCACTGAGTTGACAATGCGGGCCTGGATTCATGCTGAAGAAAACAAGAGAAGAACTTTACAAAGATCAGATATTGCTTGTGCGTTACAAAAATCTGATATGTTTGATTTCTTAATTGATATCGTTCCTCGTGAAGAAGCATTTCAAAATCGCAAAACCCCGAACAGTAATACTAACAGCACTGGCTTTCCTGCACCTCCTTCATTACCATCAGATATTCCATCTTCATCGGGAACGCTTCACGATCATCATCATTTACAACACCAATTATCACAAACTTCGCAACCTCATGGGCCGGGCGTTTTACCCGAGCATCAACAACAATTACCATCCCCTTCGCAACAACAACATCATCAAAATCACCACCACCATCAGAATCATCAACAGCAACAGGTACCACAGTCTCTGTTACCACCTTTACCACCACAAGCGATGCTTCACGGGGTTAATACACCGAATTACCAAAACCCTACTACGGGTGGTACGCCCCATTATGCTGCAACACCGAGACTTAACACTTCGACATCACCCTCAACACTGTCGGTTAATTCGCGAAATTATCATTCACCATCATCCTCGGTACATGAACGCCACGGACATGGCCACGAGCTAGTTCATGAATTAGAACTTGATCTGGGACATGAGCGATCTGAACACAGACATCAACATCCTCAACAACAATCACACCCCCATCAACAACCACAGCATATACAGCATCAACACTTGCCGCAATATAAACACGAACTAAATCGGGGCCCTGAAAGTAAACAACATCATCGATTAGAAGAACGAGGAGACTCACAGCAACGTGACATAGAACAATTAGGTCTTGACAATGAACATGAATTGGCGCTCAAAAGACAGAATGAACATGTGAACGAGCGAGAACAAAGCGAGGGACAGCAAACAGACACCCACTCCAATGAACAGTATGAACACGAACAGGATCTGAATCAAGCTCAAAATATCAATCATTCAGAAACGCCACGGGAATTGAATAGGGTGGGTAACACTTCGCCAGGCCATCATTCCTCGATGCACCGCTAAAAGCAATAACAGTTGAATTTCTAGAAACGGTTTTTCCGCCATCGATTTACAATCATCAGCGTTTAGTTGGAGACAAATGATGCCATCGAATGTCATGAACGATATTAAAAAGTTATCACGGCTATTGCGCAAGAGACTTTTCTTGCTAATGATGTGTATATTATGTATATTCTAGGTAATTGTATAGAAACCATAACTACAAGAAAGTTTATTAATTTTTTGTTTTCTTTTTTTCTTACTGACAAATCGATTAAATTAAACTATGGGCTCAAATAAATAGATATACGGAGATAATGAAAACCCGGCCAACGATATCATAGACATTTATTGCTCGTCGTTTTGGGCATAGAAAAAGTTAACTCCAGCTAATTCCAAATTGTACTTTTTAGCCCAATCTCTAACCCCGGATGCTGGCACATCAGTACCCCAGGTAGGGCGATCGCGGGGTGGCTTCATCAATACACCATGTGACACCTGGGGTTCTTTATAAAGTAAGAACACATAGCGATGCTTCCCGGTTTTCGGGGGTGGGGCAGGGCCGCAGTAAGGCATAAGAGTGGAACCCTTTGAAATATCTAATTTTCCGAGAGATACGCCTGACTTGGGGTCTGTGGGGATAGTAAGACCGGTGACGATGTAATGACAAAACTCAGACCATTTTTTCTCTGTGCGGGAGGGGGCATCGGGGTCAGTAAGCACTAAAGTGTATTTGGGCTCGGAGTTAGAAGAGCTGGCGCTACCAGATTCTAATGACGGTTGACCAGTTGCCGTCTTTTTAGGAGAAGAAGACGATGAAGAGGAGGAAGAGGAAGAGGAGGAAGAAGAAGAGGAAGAAGAGGAAGAAGAAGAAGAAGATGCCGACTTGCTTTTCTCACTTGGAGTGTAGTCGGTAGCTACAAACACATCGGGAATATTTTTGGTTTCCGATGGTTTGAGGTTATTACCCATGGACACACCAATTTCCTTGGTATATGAGATTGTCAAAAGACACGAGGGATTGAATCCGTCGTCAATGACGTCGGGAACAATTTCATGCTTTTTGAGGGATTCCTGGATAGACGAATTGATGGTAACTAGAGGCATTTTGGACGATTTTACAAAGGCACTACGGTTAATAAGGATCGATGATAAGGATGTTGGGGAGGCGAGAACTGAGGAGGCGGGAGTAGATGGGATAAGACGGGGTCTTCGTGATGTGATATGGTAGCAACTAGGAGACAGGGTCGAGAGGTAACTAGAAAAGATAGGAGAGGGAGAGGAGAAGGAAGAAAGGGAAGGAGAAGGAGGAGAGGAAACAACAGGACGTGAATAAATAATTGCGGGAAAGCAAATAGAAGCAATAGTCCGGTACCCAACTTGGGTATCTAAGACAGGAGGGCTAGAGTTGCTACAAACCAAAGGCCCCAACCTGCGATAAGCCCTCACGGAAGCCCTTGATAGAGACGTGGGGCCACTGAGCGGTATGGACATGAGCCAAGAGAATGGTCGTTTGTATATACGGGCGATTTTGACAGTCTAGGGAGTCGAAATCTCGCCAGGCCAAAAGTCAGAGAGGTTGTACGGAAACGAGAAAGGGCTTGCCTCTTTAGCAAGATTTGGTTATTTGCCAAGTTCAGTGCAAGACTTGATTATTTACAAGACTGGATAATTTACAAGACCCGTGAGTCCAGCCAACCAAAAAAAGAAGAAGAAACAGACCAAAAATCCAAGAGCTATAAAACAAAAAAGAAACCAAAAACCAACAATTCTAATTGTCTTTTGGCCACAATAATTAACAAATTCGATTTCTGGATAGGATGATCTTTGGTCACTTTCTAACGTGATTCGGCGTTCTATGCGGTATGACGTAGGGACCTGTAAGCTTCAAGGCCCGTGGGCTTTTAGGGACATCACCATACACACGGGCCTTAACTATACGGGTTTACAAGATATTCGCTACATCGCCAGACACCAACTTGGGGATTGTATTTGTATTGACGCAAAATTATGATGGTTAAGACCGTTACCAACGCCCAAGGTGTGCGGGCGCTCGCAGTACTCCGTGGCCATGCGTTTCCTATTACCAGCCTAGACTTTCACCGATCTCGTCCAGTCTTAATCTCAGCGTATGTATGTTTAGAAGCGATTATGTCTCCAGAGAGACTGATTCAGCGGGACTCTACTAACTTTTCATCTCTGTATTTCACCTTCTTCTTCTCTCTGATTTCTTCCAGTGACGAAGGTGGATGGTGCATAGTATGGTCGCTTGTCAGTCGCCGGCCTCGACTGGTCTGGCGGTCTCATACTAAAGCGGCTATTTTGGTTCAATGGATCGATACCAACCACGTACTGTCACACGGCCGTGATAATCGAGTCCACATCTACCGGATCGAGGATTCAATAATATGTGCTACGGAATGGAATGAAGCTTCGGCACAGACCATCCTCGATACTAGACTACCTACAGTGAAGGACTCGGGGGATCAATGGATTAAGCCTTGGTTGGTATTCTCCATGGACGTTAACACGCTAAATTTTTGTGCCGCCTCAATTCTAAATATCCCAATAAACAAAGAGGATCCAAAATCTTATACCACTAAACTGGCTGTGCCAAATACTGTATTCTCTGAGATGATTGATATCTACACCCTTGCAGAAAGTTCTCGCGAACTAACGCGCCAGTTTAAGGCCATAGAATTTAAGCCCAGTGGTGGAACCACCCAAGCAATGATTGAGAAAAAGAGCGGAATTGTTATGGCTGTAGCCTGGGTTTCGGAACAGTACTTGATTGCTGCCTACGAATCAGGCCATGTAGTAGTATTCGAACTCATCTACCCCATAAATGGGCCGACAACTACCACTATTATTTATGAAGACAAGTCTCATCAACAACCGGTTTTGGCAATAAGCGTTCATCCATCTCGGAAAACATTTATAACTACAGGAGCAGATTCTCGTATAATTAAGCACCCGCTGCCGCTTCTCACAACTGAACACTATCCTCAGACACCCCTGACTGTGTTTGACACTAAGCATAAAGGTCTGGCGTTTAACGCAGTTAGATCAGATGGAAAGTTAGTAGCTACAGCGGGATGGGATGGGATGGTTCGTGTGTTTGGCTATAAACATTTGACACCCTTGGCTGTGTTTAAAGGTGGCCGGCAGGATGACGTGAAATGTTTGGCTTTTTCTGTCGTAGATCCTCAATTAGAAACGCCAGCCTCAAGTGATAACAGTGATAATATCCTCTTGACTACGGTCAAAAATCAATTAATACAACAGTCCGCCGTTTTAAAAACCAATCGTGTTATGGAGACCCATTGGCTAGCTGTGGGTGGTAAAGATTGCCGCGTAGCCCTCTACAATATATATTGACAGACAAACTGTAATGGAAAATACAAAATTACAATATAAAACGAAATGAACTTATTCGATTATTAGAATATTAATATCTCAAATATAAGTTGGCTCGAAAATCAACCAAAATTGCCGAGATAACTGACTAGGCCAAGAGTTGTAAGCAATCTCTTATCTGCATGAATCATTATTTGTAAGCTACCATGTAGAATCTACGCCAATATATAGATATATATATATATTGGCGCGCGGCCATACATTTCGGAAATTCGCTTTAATTCTTATTCACAACACACTCTTTTTTGATTAATGAACCAATTGATTTCTAAAAGAATTTACCAAACCATTACATCAAACTCAATTTGTTTTAAAAAGATTCCCATTACCATTCCTGCCCTCAAAATTGGCTTAGTTTCAACTTTTTCTCGTTATAACTTATTCATCCACACCATGTCTACCACTACTCCTATCCCCTCAACCATGAAGGCCGTTCGTATGCACGAAAATGGTGGACCCGATGTTATCAAGTATGAAGAAATTTCTACACCAATCTTGTCCTCGCCTAGCCAAATCTTAGTCGCCGTAAAGTACTCCGGTATCAATTTCATTGAATCATACTTTCGTTCCGGCCTCTACCCTACACAACAGCCCTACACCTTTGGTCGTGAAGCAACTGGTGAAGTCGTCGCTGTAGGTGATGATGCTGCGGTTAAATTTCAAATCGGGGATAAGGTAGCTTTTTTAGAGCCTGGTGCCTTTGCTGAATACATGGTCTTGGATACCACGGCCAACCATAGAATTTTCAAATTGCCCGCTAAAGTAGACCTCAAAAGTATCGCTGGTGCCTTACTACAGGGCTTGACAGCTTACACATTCATTCATGAGGCCTACGAGGTTAAAGCTGGGGATGATATTTTAATCACCGCCCCTGCTGGCGGTGTGGGGTCGCTGTTTGTACAATTATGTAAGTTGCGTCACGCCAACGTTATTGGGGTTACCTCTACCGCTTCCAAGGTTGAATTAGCTAAACAGTTAGGTTGCGATCACGTTATTGTGTCCTCAGACGAAGATGTTGCCTCTCGCGTATTGGAAATTACCAACAACAAAGGTGTTGAAGGTGCATTTGACGGTGTTGGTAAGGATTCATTTGAATTTACATTTAAGTCCATGGCTAGAAAAGGTACCTTTGTCAGTTACGGAAATGCTTCGGGTCCCGTACCTCCACTCAATCTTTTAACGCTCTCCGCTAAGAACATGAAGATTGCCAGGCCTACTTTATTCGGTTACGTTGCGACCCCTGACGAATTTAACAAGTATACTGGTGAATTGGTTGATCTCATCACGCAAGGTAAGTTGAAAGTTAATATCAGTCAAACCTATCCCTTAAAGGACTACAAATATGCTACTATCGCTTTAGAATCGAAGGAGTCCACCGGTAAGCTGGTCCTTGAAATTTGACCAGGTCAGAAAATCAAAGCCAGCCTTAAATAGCTCGTAAATTTTGAAATGCCCATAATTTATTTAATTATATATTTAATATTTATATGTTGACAAAAAAACTAAACCAATCTATCAGAACTTACAGTGAAGCCCGAAGGTTTCATCACTGGATGCCCACATTTCCCTATAATATCATACATAAGCCTCTCCGATTGTCCCACTTCAACAGGTGATAAGACAATAATGAATGAAATATAGTATAAAATATATATCAATCTATCAGATGCAAAAAAGCTTTTATGTAGCCCAGTGATCTAGAAATTTCAAGCTTATCTCGTTTGCATAACTCTATTCTGAGCCAAGATTATAATAACAAAAGATGGGTTCCGGTGATATTACAAAAAAACGTAAGAATAGCGACAGTTACGAGGATTCCAAACCTCTGAAGAAGGAAAAGAAAGAAAAAAGAGAAAACGAGGAAAAGAAGGAAAAGAAGGAAAAGAAGGAAAAGAAGGAAAAAAAGGAAAAGAAGGAAAAGAAGGAAAAGAAGGAAAAGTCCAAAAAAGAAGTCTATGCTAAATCAATTATGACTCCTAAGTCCACCACTGCCGTTACCACTGTTCCAGCCGTCAAAACTATATCCGTTGAAGGTATTGCTAATTCTCAACAGGCCAAGTTCTTGCGTTTAATGGGTGCTAAGAAGCCTGATGCCAAGGTTGCCACCGTAACCTCCGGTACTGGTGTATTAAAGCAACAGGAAGAATTGAGCAAGCAATTTAATCAAGGAGTAAACTTGAAGAACCGTGGTGGTGGTAAGACTGGCTTGGGTGGATTTTAAATTGATTCGAATCATGTATTAAGCTGCTTTTCCCAAAATACTGGAAAAGAAAAAACTGCCAAACGAAAAGCTATCAGAAAGGACTTAGAGACAATGTTTTATCCCTAATTTCCATGCTTGTCTTTGTATATTATTATCTACGTTTAGTGATATTGACCGGGTCTAGTCCTGGAATCCAATAGAATTTACATTTCAATATTTCGTTTATTTAAATAATTACAGATCAATAATTTGATGTTAAATATTAATTCATGTTGGCTCTATGAAGCTTATTTGTCAATTAGTTAAAAGAAGCAGAGTAAAAGGGTGATTCTCAATTTCTATTTTGTGAATACCTTTAAAGAATTTTAAATACTCTTAAAATTTCAAAAAGGGCACCGCCACATAAAAGGAATCCAAGGAAGACTATCGTGAAGAAAAAAGTGTTAATAGAATGAAAAGGCTAAATTATTTCACAATAAATCATCAAATTCCCATTAAAATTGCCATAACAGGATACTTACGAAACCAGCCCATAGTTAAAGGACTCTTGAATTCGGCGCTCTTCTTTACGAGATTCTTGCCTTTCTTGGTTTCTTCACGCTTAGCGTATTTGAGATTGCCCTTTCTTTGCTGAGGGGTTTGAACGGCCATTGTGAATTTGAGTATTAATATATATATATATATAGGGAAAACACGGATATATGTGTATGCGTTAGGTGTGCTTATGTTTCTGTGAGGGAGTATCTGGATTGTAAAATTCTATTATGATCTTGCACAGCAGAATATAAGATTTTTGAGATGGTCAAGGTTTGTGAAAAATAAACGGAGTCAAAAGATTTTTGAAATTCTTGAAATTAACTAACAAGTAAAGAAGTTAAACAAATGATCTAACGTTAATCGGCTGAAAAGACCGGTGTTTAGTTCGAACACGTATGGTTAATCGATCCCATAGCAGAACATGGCGCATAAACTGTAATAGATTACGTGATGCTGCTGATCACTCTAGTCATATGTATTGATCAGTATACAAATTGAGGTTAAACTAAGGCAAAACATGAATTATATTGTTAATTGCTTGTGTGATATTTTACATATTGAGTGTTTGTGATTCCAACATTATGTTTCAACAATAAGAAACAATTAGACTATCATGTCTCGGTTTCGGATTGGCTTGTCAGTGAAATCATCCTCCATCTCATAGTCATCATCAATATTAAAGTTGTCATTGTCGTAATCAGCCAATAGTCCACTATCAATGTCACCAAAAGCTCCATTAAATTCATTTTTCTTACTTTCGGTGAGGCTGATACCTAACAAGTTCACTAAGCGACGTAAAAGTCGGAAACGAACCAAACGGTTACGAATACCCCGGCCAATAGTTCTCTTATAAAGCTTGAAATACTTCGAATTAAGCAATCTAGCGAAGGCAAGGTACTGTAGATAAAAAAAGCCTAATACTAAGGCAGTACCAAACAAAGCAGCTAGGAACCAATGTTTACCCATACTAAAAATGAATTTAGCGTCACCCAAATGCCATGATGAACCAGGCGCATAAAAGAAAAACGATTTATCAGCATTGCCTTTGTAAAAAGGCTTTACTAAAACTTTTACTTGATCCGCTATCGGATTACCCCATCTGTTGTACTGTTTCAAGATGACGGAAAGAAATAAGGGACCGGTTGAATACATGATAGTAACGTAGGGAATCAGCCACGAATGATTATACTTTTTTAGGGAGTCAATGGTCTTTTTAAAGAAAGGATGATGAGGAACAGATCCCATGACATCATTGGAGATACCGGTAGGATCAGTCTTTCTCAAGAAAGCTCTAAATTGAAGCAACGGGTCAAGAGATCTTTGACACCCGTCATCTAGATCGATATATATACCTCCAAAATGGTATAAAACGAAATAACGAATAGCATCAGCTCGCATGATGGGCATAGGATAATTATCAAAGGTTTCCAAAAACCAATCATAGTGTTCTTTGATAAATTGGCGCGAGGTTTCATCAGTCCATAACCTATATTCATAATCAGGATGCAGGTTTTTACACGACTTTTGTGCGACTAGCCAATCTTCGGGAATTATGTCGGTCTTGTATGTTTGATGAATTATCTTAGGGATGAGCGGCTGTGGAGTTTGTTTATTATTGTCACCGGATTGCCCAGGTATCGTGGATGAATTTGATAAGGCCGCGTCGATTTCCAGGCTAGTAATAGCGTAACGACTGGAATCATCGTATAATAGCGTTATTAGATCAAACAGATAGCAGATAGCGATGAATACAAAGATACCATTAACTATCAGCAATGCTTTAAGTTCTTTTTTCATTTTTAGAAGCACAGATGACTGAAAGCACAGGAACCAAGAGGAGAAATATGCAAAGGTATTGTTTCCAAGATGAAAAGGTATACACAGAAAGACTATGTTTCTGGGTATCAGCTAAAAGAAAAGGCTATAATATATGTACAAGATAAAAATAGTGTACTGATGCTTTTTTGATACGAATTTCGGCACCTTAATTTTATATTATCCGTTACCGGTGTGGGCTGACGAGATGAATGGGAAGCGCGAAGCTGGATCTATATAGTGAAAGTAGGTGTATTTTTTTATCGTTAGTATGCGGGAGACGCAATCCCAGCTAAATCTAGATTTTTCGGGTTTGGGCGGCGTCTACATATTACAGTATATAATAATTATGTAACGGGAGACAACTGTGAAAAGGGGGGCTATGGTAGTGCGCCGTTTAAGCGAAACAACAAAAAAATGATAAATATATGATATGATATGGTATTATATGATCGAAAATGTGTAAAATAATAGAAACCCAGAACTAGAGAGGGTGATTTTTTGAAGATAAATAAATTATACAGCCAAACCACGGCAAGTTCTTAGACAAAGCTTTAACAATAAAGTACTAGTAAGTATGCTTTGACTCGATGATTCTTGTCAAACTGAATTCTGTAGTGATTGATCTATTTACTAGATGACAAAACTCTAGCTGCTCTAAAAACATTTATTTACCAGGAATAAATTTTTAAAATTACCACAGACCTTGGGCGCTTTGGCCTGTTTGTCTAATTAGGGTCTGTAAATTTTTTAAAAGAACAGATGTATTTAGAGAACAGTTTAATTTGTGAAAGAGTTATTGATTTTATTTTATTTTGTTCTTTTTACTCTAAATATACCGTTTCTCATCATGTAGAATCATATGACATTATGATTCATACTGAGTTAGTTCAGCTTATCCAGCTAAATTCCAAAGCTATTTAAAGAGATCCTTCAAAGCTTGGCGGACAGGGCCTTCCCTACATGCTTGGTTCTTCTCCTGATGCTCAGATCCTTTTGATCGATCACCAATCGTTTACTGCCATAAGGATCAGTGCTCGAGGTTAAGAATTCAAACTGCTTGCCCATATCCATGATTGTGCCTAAAATCTTGATCATCGTTTCTCTGGAGTTGGGTTCTCGTCTCATGATAGAAATTGTTTTCAAATAGCGAAATAGCCTCATTTCCTTTCTTTTCTCAACGGATACACCACTATTGCCATGGCCAGCTAGATTCACGTGATTGTTTGTAAGGCTATCAATATCTTCTTGGACATTTTTGCCAATCCATTCGGGAGAAAGACCAAGATAGGTTTTTATGGCCTTGGAGTTTGCTTCTTCTTCATCTTCTTCACTGAAAATCGCACTAGTATTGAAATTATATCTCAACTTGACCAGAACTTCTTGTTTGATATAATGATTGAGAGTGTTTTTAAGGATTTCCTTATTGATGCTTTCATAGTACTTCAGATACCCCATATGGTATAGTGTCTTACCTATAACTTGTATTTGCTTGATAAAAGCACTCTCTTCAATCCAGTTAGTTTCGGGCTTACCATCATTACTGCTGATGCTGTAATAGGGCAAAAATAAAAATAACGAAAGACCACAAAGCCAGAATCCTTCAACAAAGGGCCAAATAAGATAGCAGTAAAAGTCTAGGTTTTGTAGACGGTGCTCCACTTCATTAGATGATATCCAGATTTGTTTATCACCCGCTTCAGTACAAGTTCCGATAATACTTTGCGACTTCAAGTTTTCCAGAGTTCGAGTAAAATTGATATTAATGCCCTCTGGCTCATAAATAAATTCATTCGAGAGAAGCTTGGATAAAAACTTGACTTGCTTGATTAAATCAGATTCCATGATTCTTTTATTTAATGGCATCACATTATGGCCACAATCTCCATCATCTACTATTAATCCCACAATGCTCACGCATAAAATACCCTCAGGAACAAATAAGTGAATTACCATGTTTCGATAATAACTTAGCTGAAACCTATCTATGGGCTCATAAATAGGAACTACCACGCCTTTTGTCTCTTTGTGAACCAAATTTGTACCCAGTACTTGTAGGGCATTATCAATCACACTAGGTAAAGATATGTGTGAACCAGAATTGCAGATGTTGTCATAATCACCAATAATTCCTACTTGACCACCTGAGGATTTTATCTGTCCAATAAGCCATTCTACACGTCGAAGTAACTCATTGTAAGTAACTCCACGATGACGGATAGTTAGTAAAATCGTACCTACCAAAGCGGTGGGCATGATAACAGAAACATGATTAATATCGTTTAAAACCTTATATCCTAACGATCTAAGCATATATTGGTGGTAATTAGGTGTTATTAGCGTCTTTAGCGCAACCACGTTTACAGGAGTGCTCTGGAGCGGGGAATTAAAATTCAAAGCTACGTCAGAACCAAAATTAAACTTATCAAACTTCAAACTTAAATTATACTCTTTGTTGATGGAGTCAATGACAAACTCTTTCAAACTCCAGGGATCATGAAATCTAACATCCACACGCCCCATTTTTAAGGACAGGATCTTCCTAGCTGAAAGAAAATCACCAAAAGATTCCTTTTTTTTTTCTTGGCCCAACAACTCATTTATATAACTTTCGTTTTCAACAACTCTATCATACTGTGTAGAAACGGGAACAATCCAAACATCATCCGATGATCCTGTAAGTACCGATTCCAAGATATATTTTAGAATACCAAATTTCGGCGTTAATAACTTACCTGTTCGGGACCGGCCACCTTCAATAAAACATTCCATATTGTATCCTTTAGACAAGATGGTATTTATGTAAGACTGTAAAACAATTGGATATAATGGATCGTTTTTATTGATGGCACGTTTAATAAACATAGCACCAATTTCCTTTAGCGCGGGCCCAATAAATGCAAAATTCAAGTTATCACCAGCAACGACACTAGGGATCGATAAACCTAAGCGAAAGCAAAGCAAATGAATTACAATGTAATCAATATGTGACTTATGACATGGTAAAAATATTAATGATTGATTCTTAGATTCAAGTTCCTTTGCCTTTGTTAATAAACGTTGAACCTCGTTTTTATCGACAAAAACACCTTGATGATAAGTACGAGCCAAGACCTGTGACGTGAAAAAGGCAGCAAATTTTAATGTTGATTTGTTTTCGAAATTCGTGGCCAACCCTTTAATTATATTCTTTGTAATGTCAACCAGCCAAGATTCGATTTCTAATTCATGCTGTTTCCTACGAGCATGTTGTTTGACCAACTCCTTACGTTGGCTCTTTCCAATTGTCACTAACACCCCATCGTCAGATAAATCTTTAAATTCCTCACTAATACGATTTTTAACTAGCGTTTTGATTTTTTCTTGAACTAAGGGTGAGGCCAAAGTCTCAGCTTGGATCTTATCGCTGAACCCAGGGTAAAAGAGCTCTTTACCGATATAGTTGTCATATGCACGGAAACTTTGACTTAATAGATAAGACTTGACTTCTCTAATAAATCCAAAGGGATCTTCTCGAAATCTGCCATGGCCTTCAACAATATTTTGGGATTGTGCCCATCGTTTATTATCCGAGCAGTTCTGATTAATTGATTTGGTAGGGGCAGACTTTTGGTGTTCTGTAGGTAAATGTGCGGGGTATTGGTCGCTTAGGAGTGGTAGAGACCCTCCGAGAATTTCAATTTTATTATCTATAGGTACCGAATTAGAATACTTTTTAGACATTTTTAGCTTTGGACTTTCATACACAAAGATATACCGTGTATTAATTTTATTATTTTGATTAGCAAGAAGTAAGAGTAATGAACTCAAATAACTACATTCCCAAGTTCTGATGGCACTGGATTTTTGGTGGCTTTCCTACCTCCCCAGACCCAAAGACCAATTCTGCCGTGGTCCCCCACATTTTCATGTTGAGACACTCCTCTTATGATAAGAATAAAAATGGCAACTATCAAAAATCTTGCAGAAAAGTCTGACAGGGTATATGTATGACACTAGGCTTTATATTAAAAAAATGTTTTACAGATTCACTAAGATATATTTATATATCAAACGAAATTAATAAGGTAAATTAAGTATAAGTGTAACACATACAAAAAATAAAATGCAAAAGAAAAGATAAGAAAAGAAAACTAGTTTACATCTAAAATTGTGGCTCATAAAAACTCAAATAAAGAACAAGAGTATCCATTGAAAAACCAACGCTCAAATTGCTTTAGTACCAACTACCACCTGGCCAGCAGCCTTTAACAGCCTATTCATAACAGCCATGTTCAAACCAGATTCAACATTTTCATTCAACCCTTCAACTAAGATAATTCCATCAGAATGGCCACTTAACAGTGAATCCACCTCACGTAACATAGCAAATAAATTACGCGAGACAACTTCAGAATCATTACCTAAGTGCCTTTGAATTGAAATACCATGTTCTTTATAATTGAAGGATGAAAATGCTTTTCCAGTTAGCATAGCAATGGGGCTATCAGGATATTTGAGCTTTTGGTTACGTATAAGGTTAACAAGCTCTTCTTCTGAACAATTTTCAAACAAGATAACTCGGGCCTTCGGGGAGTAGTGACGATATTTCATACCTGGGGTTCGAACAATTTCGTCATCCTTAGCGTCTCGCTTACCCACTATTACATTTTCCCATCGTTTTCCGCCTACAAGTCGGATTTCTTCAACACTTATACCGCCAGGTCTGAGTATAATGGGCGGGTCAACTAACCCATTAATTACTGTACTCTCTACACCCACAGAACACGGCCCGCCGTCTAAAATAAGGGGAATTTTTGAATCCAAATCATCTAGAACATGGCTTGCTAAGGTAGGCGAAGGTTTAGTTGATGCGTTGGCCGAAGGGGCCGCTAATGGCAGATCAGAAATTGCAATAAGAGCCCGAGCAACAGGATGAGAAGGAATGCGTACGGCAAATGTGTCTTGCCCCACCGTACACGCTGAAGAAATTGAAGTTGTTTTGCTGTCACATGGTAAAAGAATAGAAAGAGGCCCAGGCCAAAACTTAGAGATCAGTGGCTCATAGATTTCAGGAACCGCTGTCTTCAACAATCTGGAGATCTGTGAGGGTGATGCAACATGAATAATTAGAGGGTTATCGGCCGGGCGGTTTTTGGCTTTGTAGATAGAGAGAATAGATGCAGTTGAAAGTGCATTACCTCCTAGGCCATAGACCGTTTCAGTGGGAAAGGCAACTGGTTTATCCGTGTTTTTAAGCACATCAGCTGCCATCAAAAGGTTTCTATAGGTTTCCGAATTGAAAGGAATTTCAGGTAGATCCACACCAGCTTGGAATGAGATAAGACTTGGGTCAACCTTTAAAATCTGGGTCTTTTCACGACTTGGTTCTATGCTAGACATTCTTTTGAGACTTTTATACGTAGTTGGAGATACTTTAATACAAGTTTTTTCGAGATTTTCCACTATGGACTCACCGTTAGCTAGAGCTTTCAATGGGAAGACTAGGTTAAGTCGCCTCTTAAGCGAAGATACAAAACACGACAACGTCTTGGATAGGATAGAATTTGGTGGTGAAAAATAAGCTTGAAAAAGAAAAAGCTAAAAAGATATTATTAGAATAATGTCCTATAGTGCCGGCTTTGAAAAACTTTGTCAAGTGTGCTTTTAAATTTTGGACCTCAGTTAACCGTGCTCAAACTTTGATTCGAAAAATACGAATATTCAACAGGTTATGAAACACAGTCATGTGATATTTTTATATCAGCTAGATTTATATACTAACGTTCAATTGTTTGACGATCTTGGGATTTAATTCAACCTTAGATAACAAATATACATATAATTTATTAGGCAAGATTCCCGCTGACAATAACCTAGTCGTTACCTTCCAAAACCAAGAGGATCATCTTAAGGTTTCCTAACAGATCACTGATAGTCCCTTCATTCTCAATAACACTAAGTCCTATACTCTCACAAATCTGTACAATATCCATACCCAGTAAAAAAATACCATATTCAAATAAGGCAAACCCCCCATTTCCAAGAGATATAGTATTAATATTTTCTGTGCTTGATCTTGGTATGCCTTTGATAGGACCGCTAGTATTTTCAGAGCGACCGAATAGATTTCCGAAACCAAAACCAGTCTTGTTCTCTATGTACAAGGGAAAGGCATTAACCCCAGATAATGTAGTAATGTCAGTGTTGAATGAAAGTATACCGTTTAATCTACCATTCGTGTTAAATGAAGCAATAGAAGTGTTCGGTGAATGGGGCAACTTACTAATAGGGTCCACAATAAACGTCTCACTGCCAAAAGGAAAAATTGGGTATCGTAAAGGCACAGAAAGGTAGTAAGAAAGTAAATGTGTTAGCTGTCCCATATGTCCTAAAGCTGTATTTAACTCTACTTCAGGTGAATTCATTCTGCCCTCTGCGCCGTAAGTAATATTGTTCATATCAGGAAACCCAACGCCACAGATTGTAAATCGAAGCTTATTAGAGTTTTGACAGTGTTTCCCCGTAGAGCCATAATTAACAGTATATGGCATCGAACATATTGGAAAAATTGATCTCAATTCTTTTGCAATTTTGGACCTTCGTTTTTGTATTTGGGATATTGCTTCACCTAACAAGCTTCGCTCAGATACTTCTAAGTTGGCCGATTCACTCCACAAAATTTTCATTTGTTCTCCGGCATCTCGAACGTCTTGCATAATCTTCTTACGATGCTCGATATTTCTCTTCGTTATTTCGATTTTTTTTTTAAAGTTCTCGATTGTTTTCAGAGTTGAGTGAATATGTCCTTCAATCTGACTTTTGAGTTGCTTCTCTTGATCGAGTTGTTTTCTAATAAGATACAGAGAATCAGTTTTGATTTCTTTTTTATTGTTCAGTTCACCTTCTAAGATCGAATTGATTGAATTTTTTACATATTCGATAGTGTTCAACCCATCTTCCAAGCATGATTCCAAGCTGATCAACTTCAATAAACCATCAAAAGATGGTGTTGTCAGGTAGGTTGAACCCGGCCCAACCATTCTATAACCTATCACCGATTCTGCTGATAATGATGTGAATGATGAACTGGCCGAAGGCGCTCCAGATTCAAAGTTCTCTATTGTATCAGTGCTGTAGGATTTAACAAGAGTGGTATTTATATCTGAATTCTTTTTGTGTTCACTCAGGCTTTTTTGTTCGATTTCACCAAAAATATGTTTCTTATAATTCGGAGAATTAAGTATGAATTGATTTTTTACGTGGCTCGGTACCGTATATATACCATCGTTAAAGTTTAAGATGATCGCATTTGATTTTAAAACTTTTTCGAAGTTTAAATTCTCAATTTGGTAATCTCGCTCATTAATATTTTTGCTTGGTTCATAAAAATAAATAGGTATCAATGAATCAAAGTCTATAACAGAGTTGATTAATGAAAACCATTGAGTGTTTTCATCGCCAAACTTGAGTGCTTCCAGGTGTCTTCGTCCGTAAACTTGAACTCTAATTATACGTTCATTTCTATACTCGGATGGTATACATGAGAAATTAAATTCACCCTCTGAAGGTATTACTAAGGGATTATAATCTGCATCGCAAGCATGTTCCACTAGTGACGATATATATACTGGTTTTATGTGGGATTGGCTAGTTTCAATTCCTTGAGAGTTTGTATTCGACTTTAATTCCCCTACGATATATATCGAAGAGAATGTATCCAAAAGTCGTTTATTAGCTATCTTTTTAAAGTCATCCCATTCAAGCGGTTTGTCAATTAGCGAATGATTCCTTAGAGAAGATTCGTCTGAACCAATACCAGATAAAATATCACTGGCACCATTTTTTGAAATACTAGAAAGACTGTTTTCCGCATGCTTCAATTTCTGCCTTTCTCCTTGAATATCGGAATCCATATCAGATAAAGAAATTACTTCTCCTTCGTTTTTAGAAATAAAAGAACATTTTTTACCATTGAGGCTCTCGGTACTTTCACTCCCGTTATTAAGTCTAGTAGGCGCATCACCGATACCACAAACATTTTCAACCTTCCCATTTTTTAGGGATAATGAAATCAAATGTCGTAGCTTTTTTGCAGATGTTCTAGTATTTTCATTGCCTTGCTTGTTTAGATAGCTTCGATCATTCCCCATATAGCATGCGTCGGGTAAAGGTGCTATCATATTGGGCTCCAAATTCTCCAAGTTTAACTTAAATGACTTAAAAAACCGGGATTTCTTATGACCACCAATCAACCAAATGAGTTTGTAATTTGTTTCTTTGGCAAGGCTATACTGCCTCCTCTACTTTCTCGTATAATACTGGAAAGCAATAGTTAGTATGCAGAGAAATGCGCCGTTCGCTGGTTATCTGCACAAGGTTAGATCTCTCCCAAAATTCTTGCCTCGATAACTCTACCGTAGTTTGTATTAACTAAAACTCGTTTAAGACGAAAAAATAGAGATAATTTAATTCATTTGAGAGGGATATATGTAAAATGGACAATGGCCTCTATTTGGTATGTATTGAAATAGTGCTTTTTTATCCCGAGGAAGTATGAGCTAAGGTTTTTTCGCTATGTTACAGGTATTGATTCTTAATGAGAGCGCTTATTTGAGGCATTTAGCTTTATTAAGTTTATTTCCATTCATTAACTAACTTGATGAGCCAAACATTAATTTTCTATAGCTTTGTCTGTGCACTTTTTGTGAGCATCACGGACCCAAGTCTATATTAGTCACACAAGCTATTCCAAGCGATTTGACAGACCAGCTGATACATGAATCTAGTCAAGACACAAATAGAAAATCTTATAGGGACAACAATAGTGCTGATACTACTAAAAGCCATAATAAACAAAGTGAAATTAAGGACCCAAATTCAGATACTAATTCCTTCAAAACTCGGAATTCCGGACATGGTCAATCTCGATCCCAACAGTCAGGAGATAGTAGGGTGCTGAGTGATATCACTCGACCTAGTTTTCATCATACTGATAGTAATGAGTCGATATCGATAGCAAATTCAAACCCAGTTTCAAGCTCGGATTCAGGGTCGGTAGATCAAAATGGTAACGAAACTAGCTCTAGTAGTGGAATTGGTTGTAACCGTAATATGCCTTTCGGTCCTGGAATAATCTCGACAAATATAGGGGAAGCCACGAAAATCAATGGTAATTCTAGCTCAAATAATAATGTGCGTAATTCAGAATTTTGCGAAAGCTGTCAACTAAGTTTTCCCCGTGCGAATCAATACATAGGAAAGAGATATGGTGTCAAGCAAAATGAGGATTCTAATACACATAGCAATGATGAATACCGAAGGAGATCAAAGACGAATATAACGCCCGAAGATCCCACAAGGCCACAATCCGATTTACTTCCTGAAGTAGGATGTATGAGAACAACATTGAAGGAATCAAAGTATCAAGCTACGGGTTTGTGGACGCCCCCCGTGATAACAATGGAATCGATCTCCTATATTTCCACACAGAACACCTTAGTTCCTCACCATCGTACAATCTTAAAGCAATCTGTTTTTAAGAGCTTATCTTCCGAGTTTGTATTTGAGAAGCATTCTTCTGGTGCTTCAGCCGCGACTGCAACGTCAGTACTTGAGAAGCCCACTACCCCTTCTGGTGCTTCAGCTCCCTCTATAAACCCTACTTTGTCGCCATCATCTTCTTCATCAAAAGAGAACAGTAAATCATCCTTTACTTCTCTTCAAGATCAAAATCAAAACCAGAATCCGTCACATCGTGGGTCAAACGTCCTCGCATCTTCATTCTCACATCCTGCGCCATTTCTGTTCTCCTCTACTACGTCCTCTTCCACGATTGCACTTACGTTTACTCTACATGATGCTGTTGCACGCGGTCATCGACGAAAATACGGATTGTTGTGCATTGGTAGTGATGAGACTGATGTTGTTAAGAATTGGGGTATGGTCACTGCATGGTTTGAACGAATAGCCCAAATTTTGGAAATGCGCTGTTTTGAGATATGGAAAGATGAGGTTGGAATCACTGATGATAAGGAAGAAAATATTAGACGTGTTATCAATAGCAGTTCTGTACATACTAATTTTAATTACGCCCAAAGAAGCTTAAAGGAAATAACTGGCAGTGAAGATATATTTGTTGAAATTCACATCTGGTTTAGTCAAATGATGTACTCATTGAGAAATTATTAAATTAAAGGTCCTATTAATCCGAAAATAGCATATTACCTATGCTAAAAGAATTGTGGCATATCTCAGGTAAATACTTTAGCTGTTAGATCACAGCCAAACGTAAGTATACTATTATTTATTATTATTTTTCTATCGGTTAAACGCTTGGCAATATGTGATATTGTTTAATTATGGCATATCAAATATACATAAAGATATATATATGAGAAATAAGTATCATAACAAGTTATATATTGATTTTTTATTATACCAGGGAATTTTATGTGTTTTTAAAATAAGTCTTTTAAAAAGTGAATTTCATAAGTTGAATCATAACTTATTACAACACTTGCTTTCTAAAACTTCGACAGATCTATTAAATTTCTGGGTCGAAGGTGGAACATCAATTGCAGGATTAGCTGTGAAGAAATCGACCGGAGATAAGTGCACCTTCATAATTTCGCTAGGCATGACCGGAAAATCTTCAACTCTGGGGTAATGTGTTAAACCAAATGAATGCCAGACAACAATATCGTCATCACGAACATTTTCATTTCTGGCCGCAGCATCACGTACACCATCGACTTCATTGAAAGACTGATTAGTCCAAACACCACCAGCATAGAATTCTTGATCACGGTGCTTAGTAACCCAAAGACCATGTGTGGCAAAGGCGGCACGCGAACGATGATGAGATCCCTCGCTGGCAAGCAGTAAAGGTGTTGTGAGATGTCCAAGCTTATAGCCGACTTTACGACCGGAAATTGGGTTAATCTTGTTTTCATTTACAATATTGATGTATCTATTCTTTGTGACATCCCAATCAGTGAACCCTGAAGTTTCAAATGGTGTGTACTCCAGGCTGAAAGCGTTACCGTTAGGGTTAGTTTCAGGGTCAGTGGGGTAAGTTTTGGTTTCAGCGACCATAGCAGTATTGTTATAACCATCAATAGCTGGATCGATACGAAGACAGAAAATGTGTTGATGAGAAGCGGCTAAAGCACCAGGAGATACAACAACACCCCACTTACTAGTCTTTCCAGCATCAATAGCTTGTGTGGATACGATACCAGTAGCTCTGATTTCGTGATCAATGCTACCGTCTAGAGAAAAGTGCCAGGCAAATATGTATTCGTAATTAGCAACGGTTAAAATAGTTTGAAGAACCAAAATACGGCGTCTTACAATAGCAGGGGCCCCAGTACGGTAATTAGTATGCTTCCATAGAATACCGTCATCTTGTTCGTGCATGCAAATAACATTCTTCTTGGCAATGGGCTTACCGTTAGGGTCAACAATATTACCATCAAAGTACTTGATAGTACCAAGGCAATCACATCCTAAACTAAGTTCATTGGCGCAATTGCCACCACCACAGTCACCAAAATCAAAGGCCATCTTACGGTGAAGAGGAGGGCGAGGATCAGCGTATGGAACCGCCATTTCAGACATGGACAAACGGTGGAAAACATTGCGGCCATCATAAGTAACATCATGTATAACCATACCTTCACGTGTGGTAAAACCAACAATAAACTTCCACTTTTGCCATGAGACAGTGTTACCTTCACAAGTGAAAGAAGGACCTTCGGGTTGTACCACGTTGTAAGGCTTGAGATCAGTACGGAATGACTTTTGAAGACTAGGGTGGTATTCATTGGCAACACAGTGTTCTAAGCAGTCGAATTCTTCTTTACGAGTATCATAATTAAACCCGTCGACGTCATCTTCATCGCCACCAGTAGCACACCAATCAATTCTAACAAATTGTTTGTTCAATACGTCGTATACAGGAACAAAAGGAATAGGGTATGCGTAAATATTAGATTCAGGGTGGTTTGTCTCAGGGTCTCTGGCGTACATAAGACCTTGTAAGTATCTGGGGAAAACAGCATCGTCTTGACAAGCATACATCCAACCGTCACAGGCGACAGTATGCATCTTGTCTTCGAGACCACACTTCTTAATGGCGGCCTTGAATTGGGGATCGGCAAAGATCACCTTAAGAGCACCTTCAGCTTCCAAGTGATCAATAGGAGGGTGTGTACCAGGTTTGGCTTCAGCAACATTGGTAATGGTGCCGTTATTAAGATCGATCCAAGCTTCCGAGGCTCTTTTATCATTCAAAACATAATAGTTAGCGTAACCAACACGGGGGGGGGTGATAGGAGTCTTTCCAGCTCTAACAGCTTCAAGATAGGGAACCAAAAGAGCCTTAGGGGGCTCCACGTTATTCACAGTTTTAAAGTGAAGGGTCTTGGAGCCATGGTGCTTCTTGACAAGGCTAACCACAGTCTTGATCTCTTCAACAGAGAGGCAGTCTAAAGGGTGAGGGGCCATTAGTTTGACTATTTTTCAGGTCTTGTGTATATATAAATGCGTAATAGAGTGTTTGGTTGTATTAACTTGAGTTAACCGTGTATGGGATAGGGATATATATTAAATAGAAAATAAAAACGCATATCGAGGGCCTCTTATATAACTTTTTCACGTCGATCCTCCAGTCGCTCTGGTATTATCCGATAAGATAAACTAATACACTAGATCACGATTGAGTAACCGCATGGGCCTACCCGATTGGGCCTAAATACAGTTGGCTTAGATTAGTCATTGCAGCTTACCGAACCTCAGAGTCCCACTCATTTCCCCCGGTTACTAATAGTACAGATCTATGGCGGTTAAATCTCGCCTGCTAAAATTAAGCCATTGCCTACCTCGATAACGCGGTATCTTCACATAGTTTAATCAGAAAATAAAGGCTAAGCAACTTTTCGCTTCTTATAAAACTAAGAGAAAATACAACTTGGATAGTATATCCAATGAAATCAAATCATTCTCGTAATCCGGAAAAGCTTAATTGGACTTTACGTCTTTCAGGCCTATGACCTGCTGCTACTACCACTGGAGAATTGTTTTATCCTTGTTGTAGATCGATCTACTTGTCTTTAACTTTGGCTTTTTCAAGAGTAATAGGCTACCTAATTAACCAAATATTATCTACTGTTTCTATTATAATATTGCCCAATCCTTGTAAAGAAAGCATTTGTTTTTTTGCTAGATACTCTTATTGTCATTCTATTTCTTTCTGAACAATCTCTAACACCGCCTCTTTGTTGGTCGATATGGTTTTCCAGTAAACTATTGCATCAAGCGGGGGGTTAATCGTTCAATTAAATCTCCCTTCCAAATACGGCAGGTGTATCCCAGTATTACCTCATCTACTTATCAACATCAACGTCTAAGCACAATGGACATAGGTACAGAAACAAATCGGTTTAATATTATCATTTTAAAGTAAAAGTTGTTGGATTTAGCTCTATATTATCAAAATATGCGGATGCTATTATTCATTATAGAGTATATATCATATACCGTGACTTGTAATAGGCTCTAAACTATACATTGCGGCTTAGCCTTTGAGAATCCAGGATCGTTCAAGCCAAAAGTCATCTTTGATTATGTCAGTGTGTAATACGTTAATATCCGCTTTACGGCGCCTTTTCTCGATTCGTTCCAGTTGACGCTTACTCAGGATAGCAGGTCCAGTATGGGTACTAACGACGGGTGTGGCAGTCATTTCCGCCTCAGCAATATCCTTCAACTCCCGAATAATGAGCGTACCCTTTTTGAACATTTCGTTTTCTGCATTATAGTTAATACCAAATCGTGTAAACAGAATTTCATGCTTATCTTTGCTTATCGTGCCACATAGTTCTGATTCCGCATCATTCGGCGTCATGCCCCCTTTCAAAACTAGCGCCCAAAAAGAAGTATTGTACAGGTTATTTATATGACAATCAGCCTGTCTCCAGGCCAGATAGTCTCTTAATGATTGGTCAGTGGGATAAAGCACCGCTCGAGAATCAAAGGTGGGTAAAAATGTAGGGTCTAAAGGCTCTTTAGAAAAGAACTGATTCCATAATGTAATGTAGTTAGCCGTAAAAGTTGAAGCAAATGTTGATACCAATTTGGCTTCACGGCGTTCAAAGAGTTGGCAATTACGACCCAGGACAAAACTATATTCATCACTATCACCATAAGCCAATATAACTTCAGTAATATTGTTCATAAGAGCCTTCGCCGCCGCATTCATTAGATTAAGCGCCCTAATGTCATTAGGCTTTGCAAACTTGTACTTATCTGAGAATTTATGAAACCCACGGCCATCCACTCGAATAACAATCCATGATGATGGTAAAAGGTACGATTCGCGTTCAAACGACTTAACGTACTCAAATCTAAGAGATAACGTGGTTTAGTATTAGTATATTGAAACAAAAACAGATACGCGTATATATGGATATTATTATTAAGTACCTTGAATTAGCCATTTTTTATTTCGATATGTTTTTTATATGTTTATGGCCCTTCTCTACAATCTTAATTTTTAAGCCTGCAGCTCCTCAGATCAACAATAGGGTAATCCACCGGGGAAGCTAATTTGCTATAGATTCATATATATGATAAAACATCAATTAGTGTTTAAAGTTTATTGGGTTTACATATAAATAAATTTCAAGCAAAAACTAAATTACAAAGGTGCTCAAAAACCGGCTTATGCCAAGCCACGCTTCAATCTCAAACTTTCTCGTTTTCGCCAGTTCATGATATTAGCCTCAGTATTATTACTACTATTCGTATTACCACCAATGTTAGCTGGAGTATTACCCAAGTCAATTTCACCATTTAAGGCACTCAGCGCCGCCATGGTAGTACCTGTAGCCGATGTAGTGGTTACTGCCATAGCAGTGTTCAATGGAGATGCTGGCGGCTGTGAAAAATTGGAATCGGGATGGATTTCAGAAAACGGGGATTTCAGAGACCTATCGTCAAAAATGAACCCACCAACCCCTAAGGGCAAATGGGGATGTTTAGAATTGACGGGTGAAAAACTCAAATTACCACTATTCTTGGTTCTATTAGACATAGGAATAGGAGCCGGGGGTGCCAATGGCACAGCCAACTGGGCAAGTACAGGTTTCTGAGTTTTTTCTAAATCAGCTTCGGAATTGGTTGTAGAATTATTGTAATAAATTGTATAATGACCATTATACTGTCGACGTGCTGTGGGAGAGTTGGATTTTAGAGATTCACCTTCCTTACTCACTCCATCTTTGACTGATTTATGATGCAAAATCACCGGTGGTGGTGTATAATGGGTACCCGTATCACAATCTTTGTTGGTGTTATTATGATTGTTTTCTTCCAGAGATAGAGAAGACAGAGCGAGGTTAGGGCTGGAAATATCGCCAAATGTACTAGGCGGTGGAGGAGTAGTAGCATCATACTTCTCGATTCTGTCAGTTGATTTATGATTATTGATTTTAGAGTTATTGGGATTTTGCTTGTCACCCAGTAAATGAATAGAATGACTGCGTAAGGAAGGAGGTGGTACAAGTACAAATTCATCATTAAAGTAGTCACTGACGCTATCGCCTTCAGTCAAAATTCCAGTTTGAGTACCCGGTGAAGAACCTCCTACTTTATCAGAATTGGTAATTAGCCAATTCTCAATATTGTTGATGCCGTTATATGTAGAATCGTGGAGCCCTGGACTGGCTAATAATCCCTTATCAAGTGAATTGAAATCTTCCGCATTAGCACCGCTGTTCTTATTAGTAGCTGATATGCCATTGGCTGCCAGACTCAATCCCGAAAAGTTTCTGTTCACAAAACTAGCATTACCGAAACCTGTCAGGGTAGGCGTGTCAGGGATACTAGAAGTAATACTAGAACAGCTGGATGCGCTAAAACTACGGTTCATAGAAATACCACCACCCGGAATGATACCATTTGACACTATGCTACCATTTCCAGCATGAGGTACATCTAAGTCAGCGGTACACACATTACTACCCCGTCGAATTTTACCGTGGTTAAGCTTATTGTTAGGGTTGTTCGTAAAATTGTAATTAGGTGTCAATCCCTTATAACGGTTAGGCTTGGCACTATTATTACACAGCTTTATTAGACGTTTACGACATCCTGACATTGAATGGTTCCAGATAAAAGGTTCAGCATCATAAAAACCAGCATTTTTGTCAAATGATTGTTGATGATTTTGTTGAAGGGAAGTACCATGCTTAACGCATTCACGTGCAACTTTCCCCACAATCCCACTGGGTGGAACGGCCCCAGCCCAAGGAGCTGTTGTAGGATCATCACGAATGGAATAAAACACTGACAGTAGTATTTCATCATGAGCTGGTTTCCAATACATGTCCATATCAGAATCTAACTCTTGGTTTAGAGCCGAGGGAGGGCCATCAAGTGACATAAGTGAGGAAAGTGAGGTGGTGGACAAGTTGGAAGCGACACCCAATGGAGGGTAGTTTAATGTCGCAAATGTAGGAGTAAGGGGAGTTTCGACTTGGAAAGCCGGGTTGATGGACGGGGTTGAATCAGTACGAGAAATTGAGTTTCGGTCAGAGGATAGCTGAGTCTGGTTAGCTAACAGTTCCAAGTTAAACGGCATGTTTTTGTGCTTTGAGTGATTGCCATATAGCAAGGTATTAGCAAATGGATCCTGGTTTGTATATAAGGGGGTCTGGGGGTTACCTGCGGTATCCGTATTAGCCGGGGTATCTGTCGGTGGTTGTGGATGGGATATCTCATCTACCGAAATTGTTAGATTGGCTCTCTTGTATGTCATGTTGGAAACGAGGGTTGTGATATTTTGATATTGTTGTGTTTAGGAACAGAAACACTCTTTGTTCTACTTTGAGGTAGTCGGTCAGGGTGAGGGCCGTATTAGATTCACAGGTCTACCACGAGAAATCTCCCAGTGATACTATAAAATGAGTTCAAAATAATAATTGAAAGCGTCAAACGTACTCCGATATATGTTACGAATACGTTGTTATGTACGTGTTTAGTGATTTCGGTATCAGCGCCGGTCTGTGCAGTTGTTTCAAGTGCTTGCGTGGGCCGCGCTTAGTATTTCTAAAGCCAAATATGTCGATAGCTTACTTATGTTGGAGAGTAACGAGCTGGTTTAAGATAAGATGGGAATTTCTTTCTTCGATGGAAAATAGTAAGGGAATAAGTATAAATAATGGCAAGTGTGGGTAGGATAACCAGATATTTTATTGAATGGCCAATATTGTTGCAAGGGGTTGTCTAATTATGGGTCGTGTACCGGGCTAAATAATAATCGTGTCTGTTGAGGGAACCTGGAAAAACCCAGATTGAGATGGCAGGAGGTCTGTGGAATGAAAGTATGCCATTTCATGCACGCAAATGTCACCGTCAAATAACCCCTGGATACAAGCGGCTTACAGTTCAGTTTGGTCGTTTGGGACAATTCCAGCCGTTTGGCTTTCAGACATGTATGTACCCGCGCATCTCGTTGAACTAATAAAGCAGATGAAACGAAACGTAAACCCTCGTACATAAAATTAAAATATTAAAAATGGTTATGGTGTTGTTAATATTATTATTACAATTATAGAGTACTGTAAAAGATATTAATATAGGAAAAGAAAAAAAAAACTATGCAAAAATACTATCAAAGAGTACTTGAAACGACAGCTAAATAATAAAACAATAAGAAATCTACTCCTTGGATTCGAGGTTTCTAATCCATTCAAAGAATTCAACACCAGAGCCACCAATGGAAATTTCCTTATTAAGTTTGGGATCAACCTTGATCTTTGTAGCACGCTCGTAGACGAATCTACCAGCTAACCAAGAGCCAAAGATGGCACGGAGGTAAGAATCAGGGACATTTCCGACAATAGCGTCAAGACCGCCGACTCTATCAATAAGAATAGAGGGAAGAGCGTTGTTGAGAATATAAGTGCGGAACTTGGCATCCTCCCAAAGAGAGCATAATTGAAGTTCATCCGAGAGATCATTAATGGCGATGGAAACAGTATCCGAAAGAATAGATCTCTTTTCACCAGTCAACTTAGCCAAGGCATCCAAAGCAAAGAACTCGAGCTTGGCGTTATTCTTAATAGTCTGTTGAACTTGAAGCACATAGGCCTGGTAAAATTCGGGCAAGACCTTGCTTTCCTTATTTTGGCACATATGAGTGTAGAAATCATCATCTTTGAAGGCTAAGGAAGCCAAGACTTCCAATGATGAAGAGGTAACACCACCTTTATTGGTCGAAGCATCCTTATAAAGAATACAGCCCGCTTCTTCAAGTCTAATCTTGGCGGGTTGGGTAATAAACAAGTTAGCACCCTCAACGATCCACTTGATACACACCTTACCGGTCTTAGGGTTAATAAGCTTGTTAACGTTGGTGATGTTAATGGCTTCGGGTCTGCCACCACAGGGAACAAAAACATCAACATCGAGATCGTTTCTAAGATGGAAACTATTTCTGAAATTAGTACCATTGGAAACACATTCGCCAGAGGGTAAAACTAAATCTTTATCATCAACCAAGATCTTGTAACCTTCCGAGGAAAGTTTGGCGGAACTATAGTTATTGATCATAAGTCTTTCAGTAGCTAATCTAACCAATTCGTTACGGTCAAGGCCCTTAGGATCATGGAGGACACCAGAACCATCAACAATAGCCACATAAGTTTCACCCGAAAGTAAAATTTCGTTAGAACCCAGATCACCATCGGGGCCACCAGTTTGTAATTTACGTACTGTGGATTGATCTTTAATACCATTAGTTTGGTAAATTCCTTCGATGTATTCACGGACAGAGAGCGAAGTCATACCGTAATGATCGTGGGGAATACCACCAAGGGCAGCATCTTTACCGGTGAAAAACGACTTCCACCAAGGTGCGCCACGACTCTTGGCGTGTAAAGTGGCCCAATTGACCAAGCCAGCAGTGTTTTCATCAGGGCCCATAAAAACGATTTCAGGTTGATTATATAAATCGACAATGGGTTCCTTGATGCCAGGAGTAGCTCCAGGAAGTAAAAGATCCAAAATAGAATCAATGTACTTTTGGAAAGATAAGTTAGCGCGGTCTTGATAACGAGGATCTAAAAGAATAACACCCTTTGAACCACCTTCGGGAATATCCTTGTTCTTTCTTTGTTGGGTGTTGGCCAAGTTATAGTTTTCAATAAACAACGACTTGAGATTCTTACCGTAGGCTTCGACGGATCTACTCTTGACGATTCTAATACCACCTCTAGCGACATCACGGAAACGAAGGTGGAAACCATGGAATTCTTGACCAACAACCAAGAACATACCGTAAAGTGGGGTAGGGAACTCGGTAACGGGTAAGAAAGAAGTTGAAGGACGGAAACGGAATGAGAGAGCAATCTTGGTAGGAGTGTAGAAATTAGTCTTTAGAACGTTTTCATTGAAAGTCAAAAAGGCTTTCATGACCAAAGATTGATGATCATTGGTAGCTGACTTTTCAATCAAATGCTTCATTTGTTCAGGAGTAAGAACTTCTTCACCTTGAAGTCTTTGATAAGAGAGTGTTGTGGGGATAGATTCCATTCCGGTGGGCTTAGCGTAATGAACATCAGCGAATTGAACGTAAAGAAGACGGATTAAATCTATTTGATCATTGATTATATTCTTGACATAGTCAGCACTAAAGGTTTCACCTTTTAATCTTTGCTTCAACTTTTCAAGAACTTCAACATGTTCAGGATTGGTGGGGGATAAGAATTTGTTCAAAGAAGTGTACTCGGGACCTAAACGGTTGAGGAAGTGTTGAATGAAAACAAACACACTGTGAGCATAAATACATTCTTGTAATGACAAATCACCAGTGGCAAAATGCTCTTGGAAAGTGGTATTAGGTAAACAGTAAAGAAGAGAGGCTTCTCTGATAACTTGTTGAATAGAGTCTCTGATAGCAAAAGGAGAAGCGCCGTTGGCTCCAGCAGTAACTTGGTTGAGGTAGAGAGAAACAACAGAGACACCATTAGAGAACTGCTCAACGTATTTTCGGGAAGAAGTCAAACCATAGTAGTGGTACAAATCGGACAAGGCACTGATGTAGCCGGGAGCGGTACCTTGTCTGAAACCAATGATAATTCTTCTTTCTTGACTACCATCGACTTCGTATAATTCAATGACAGGGCCAGTTCTCTCGACGACCTTTTTGATAATATCCGAGTAAATAGCTTTAGTGTTTTCAGTAGATCTTTCATAAAAGTTCTTATCAGAAATAACCTTCAAATCTGTTTCATCCTTGTGGGGCGCAGGATTGACAAAGTTACACTTGTAGACAAAGTAACAACGAAGAGATTCACTGTTAGCTTCTGGCTTTGAGGGCTTAGTCACAATACCGGAACGGAAGGACTCAACACGGAAAACGTTACCATCAGCATCCTTTTGGTTGAGGTACTTCTTGTCGATGGAGTTTTCGTAGTTGGGGCCTTCAATGTTGGAAACGCCGGGAACCGAGGTATCAATGTAGATAGCGTGATCACTCAATTCTCTGGCGAAGTGGATATCCAAAGGAGCTGATTCATCAGTCGACTTGGCGTAAGACGAAAGCTTAGCGGCATAAAGGGTATGAATATAAGAGACAATGTTGTCTACAGATTCATTAGCAAAAAACGATTCGTCAAAGGACAAAGAATTGTAAAACCAGTTGACCTCCAACTCGATCAAGTTTTCGGGGACAAAACCTAGATGATCGATTTGGTCCATAACGGTTAACATCTGTTGGCTCTTGCCCTCAAATGTGGATTGTTTGTAGCCATTGTCGTACTTGTCTTGGATGATATGGCGTTGCATCAGCGAAATGAGCGATTCATTTTGGTTGTTATTATTAGAGATGGGAGTCAGGGCGGGGGTAGGGTAGGTCATTTTTTTAAATTAGATTGTATGATTAGGGGAAAAGGGCAAATAAATAAGGGATAGTGTAGGCAAGGGATAGCTTGGTTTGATTTTCGTGGAGTTTTAGAAGCAGGTCCTGCGCCAAAAATAGAAGCGAGAGATAATATATAGAATTAGAAAATAACAAAAAATAAAGGACTTTTGGTGCGATTGTGTGGGATGCGAGAGATGTGAGGCGTGTTGTATTAGAAGTGAATCTGAGGAAGAAGAGTTTACTAAAGAAATAGCTATTGGATATTAAAAAGAGGCAGATTGCCGGGATTTTCGGACGTGTCAAGTACTTTATATATAATTATAAAACAGCCTAGAGAGATCCGTTAGAGCCTTATAGTCTTTGATTGTCACAAACCCGCCCTGCTCAAGGGTAGAGGGGTAAGCGGCACATTTGTACACACTATACACACAACAGCTGTCGGGGGCGCGGTTTACAGGAGCGATGCCCGATGCGCATGAACCGTGCGCGCATTTGGCTTATTAAGGCTATTAGTCCGTGTCTATTCTTACCCTGAGGCAAGGCCCAAACCCAGATAAGCCGGTGATGCCATAATTTAATGGCGTAGTGGCTTAACGGTGAATCAGATAAAGGGCGGTGGCTTCTGACTAATCCAGCATAATATAGCCCAAAGTTATCACTGAAAGCCGACAAAGTCTATTTTAGGCAAGTAGTCAAATCAGAACTAAGACGCTATATCTAGGGATTTGGGTGTGATTCGTGGAAAAAAGAAATATAAAATAAATGAAAAATACTCGTAGAAGAAAATGCCGCATATTTTTAGTCTAGAGGATGCCAGAAGGCCCCGATAACGATCAGTCAAAGACACGGTGGTAGGGGAGGCTCGTACAAGTATAGCCGGCATTGCCACTGTATACAAGAGATATAGCCTTTGATAACCGTCAAGGACAGCAGAAGAAAAAACTAAAAACAAACAAAAAAACAAACAAAAAAATAAACAAAAAAACAAACTAAAAACAAACAAAAAACAAACAAAAAATAAAAACAATTTGTAGACAACCAGTGTCGGTTCCGATTCTCCCAATTCGTTCTCTGGGGTGTGCATGCAGTAGCGGTTATCTCTCCGTACTTGGGCATCATGCTTTAGTTGGCCTATCGTACTTGTGTTCCAAACCGTCGGTAAAAACAGACTAGCCAATGAATATGGTGAATCTTGTGACTATTGAAATTATTGAGAATATTCTGAATATTCTAAATATTGTGACTTTTTTTATTTGTGACTTGAGCATGGTCTCATTATGATAATTTAACGGTCTTGTATCTAATTGTATTCTTGTTTAGGCGCGCCTCCTGGGCCCGCTATTGTCGGCGCTAAAAAAAAGAAAAAAAAAAGCCTTGTATAAGTTGAAACATCCTTACCATATGTGCCGTCTCTAAAGGGCAACCGTTAATCCTGGGCAAGAACTGTTGGGATATTAACATCATCGTTCTCGCTAACATTACCAGATTCCATCCCGAGCCGTCCCTAGACCAACGCGGATTGTTTTCGTGGTGCGTGTAATATATAGCTCAATTTTATGACCAATAATGAAATAATCCAATCCTCTTTTTACTAAATTAGCTCTCAGTGACCAAACGCACATAATCTTTGAAGCATATATTTTATTTTTTTGATAACACAATCACCCGATTTGAGGACGTCAAACCTTGTTTATTTGTTTTGTTATTTTGGCAGCAATATAAGGGCATCACCAAACCCTATTTAGCCGTTAGACTTTAACGTCTAGATCAAAATTACGGCACACCGGTTATCATGGCATAGCTTGAGGGCAATTCTTTTCTCGCTTGAGGGGGTTTTTTCTTCTTTTTTTTTTTTGTACGAATCTAGAAAACTGTCGATTTACAGTAATCCAGCATTAGTTAACAGATTTGTACAAATCCAGTTCCTGCCAAACTCAACCAAGATAAGCCCAATACCCGCCAGGAAAGGCTGTAGGCTCAAACGTCCTGGGTGTGGCGGCAAATATGCATGTTATTCCCTCAAGCCCTAACCCTATAGATTAATATCGGGCCCGGCCCCAACCAGACAGACAGGCCTTAGAGGTCATTACCGTTAAAAAAGGGCCCAAGCACATTCATCGGCCAAAAAAGAATACCCCACACTATACAAGATTATATCCTTTGGCAGTTCCTGTTGGGAAGTAAGCAACATTGCTTGTAAATGTAAATAAGCGCCTTGTGCTGAATTTTAAAGTTTAAAACCCCCACCTCATCTCAACTCACTATATTGAAATGCACTGATACCCCGTGTTTTATCACATTTATACTCTATAGTTCTAAACATTTATTACCAGTGGTTTTTGGTTATTAATTGTATCCGCTCAAGATATTCGTTCTGCCAATATTTGCCTTCCATTGTTGTGCCCATCTCTTGAAAGGCAAATTCCGTTCTTTCAGAGTCAGATTTCTTCCACAACTTAGTATGAAATCGGTTACAACTAACATCCCAACTAATTTGTTTGAGTTTGAGGGTTTTTTATTTTAGCTTTTGTAATTTTTCTTTTTCTTTTATTTTTTTTGTTCTTTTCTTTTGCTTTTTTCTCTGCTTGCTTTTTTCTCTATTTGCTGTTTTACTTTTCCCTTTGGAATTTACTTACTGCTTGCGGTTCTCTTCCCCAGACTCGAGCGTTTTTCCCAGGCATTTAATTTCAGATTTATTTGGAACATCACAACTAGGCATATTTTTATAGTCATAAATTTGTTGTACGTAATTGATAGTAATTTAAATTTTTTTTTTCTTATTGAAAAAAAATCCCAATAATTAACACTACATAATGAATCATTATTAAACAGCCATCATCATTCCCTAAAGTCACTTGCCATTATCCAAGAAACTTCTTGTATCTTCCTTTTTTTGGTATTGCTACTACTTGTACTTATCTTCCACAGTTTGTCGTCGCATTCGTTCAGCTTTCTTCCTCGCGACTCCATCACTATTCCGGTATCCACTGCTATTCAATTGATTATGCACCCCCAATAACGTCTTACCAACAGCCTCCGATGCTCCTATCATAGGCCTGATAACTACAGCGGGTGTACCCTTGACCAAGGCAACCATCGCCGCCTGTGCACCTTCGTTACTTCCTCGGTCTACCACTTGATCTCGTACATCCTTAAATTTGTCTTTAGTAAGCGCCAGGTTTTGCCCTAGTGAAGTATATGCCTGGTTGAGACCTTGCCGAATACTGGTAGGCTGGTTAGAATAATGGCTTTTAGTCGCTCCCAATGGCATTGTCGTCATCTGTGTCGTAGTCTCTGGTAATTGGGGGCCATTATCATCAGGATAGTGGTTAAATCCATAGTAGTTATGATCATTATATGTGCTATCAAGCGGTCCTTCTTCATCTTCTTCCCTTAGGCCATACAAGTCAGTATTTCTTGGATTGGTACTATTATAACCATTGCCATAATCCACATCCTTACCATAATTGTAATCGTAATCTAACGGCCCATCGTCACCATTTCGGTACTTGGGATTTCTATCTAAAACTTCTTCAGTGCTTTCTAGTACCCCCTGAGTCCCGCCAGCTAATTTGACTCCTAAGCGAATCAAACCTTCTCCTGTGTCTCGCACAAACCCAACAGCGCCATGTTTAAGACTCTTCATCAATTTTCCATCGCGTCTGTATTCTTGAACCGGCGAAATAACCAGATTCCTTAATCCACCTGCCAAGCTGACCATAGGCTTAATCGGACCAACTCCGGCCAGAATATCACCTAGTTGATTTTGCTTTATATCTGGGAGCCATATATCATTCAAAGCTTGTGCTAAGCGTGGATACCCGTTAATTCCAAACAATTTGATTCTTCGTAGAACCATATTAGTTTCTTCCAGGTTAAAAAAATTCATGAATTCTGTAGTACGGCCAGATCTTAATCCCTTGTAGTCTACCTTCTTGGGTTTGTAATCTAATCGAATCTTTATCGTGCGTATATCAAACTTTTGTAAAAAGGCTATATCCTCTTTGAATTCCTCTCGGGACGACCCTATCGCCGCAGCTGTTTTACGTTCATCATTTCTATCATCTTTAAACTCAAAGAACCGAGTCAAAAAATCTAGCGTATCTTGATCAACATGAAATCTCAAAGGCAATACTTTCACATCCATAACGATCTCACTAGCAGAAATTTTTTGATTGGGCTTAACATTTTTCATCACAACATCAATCATACTAGATCCTACTTCGCGCTGTAACTCGCGACCCTGATTATCGGTCTTCATACTAGTCATAAACTTGTTCCACGTTGAACTTGGTAAATGGTCAATAATTTCGAAATCTTCAACTTTTAAATTCATCACATTCAGCGTTTCGCCATCTTTTTCAATGGACGTATCATCTATATTAGGTATGAATATTGTCAAATCCATATTGAGATTCTTCAGATCAATTTCTACTTTGTATCGTTTCGATCGTCTTAGTTTCAGCGATTGCTTCTTATTCGAATAATTTTTGTACACTGTTCTTTCTGATGTGTTGATTTTTCCCACATTGGGATTGTAGTTATGGTAACTTCCGGCTCGTCGTGTAGTGGGGTTATCATCATATTTGTAAGTTAGTGTGGCACCACTCATGTTGGTATTAGTACCACCACTGGCTACCGTTTCAGTATCACTAAGGCCGTCAATTTCTTGATTTATCATCATTTTTATGTTATTCGGGCAATTATTGGCTGAAAGGCTTTTCTGATGCACATTCTTATCCGACATAAATTCATTATCACCATCAACCTCTCCAAATTGACTAATCGGCACTGAAATATAAATGGAATTGAACAACATATCCCCAACCTCGTTAAATCCATCACCGCTATTCTTTCTATCATCAGTTGTTTGGGATAATGAGGCTGATGACCTTCCGATATCATCTTCCATATTTCTATATGCTTGTTCAACTTTTTTCTCAATACCATCAACAAAGCTTCTAATTTTTTCCCTTGTATACTTCCAGTCATAGCCATCATGTAAAAACCATTTAGTACTAGAGATGTTATCAATATGAATTCCGATGGGAATTACGTTAAGTGCAGTGATTTTATGCTTGCTTCGTAAAGCTCGAGACGAGTTCTGGTTTGTTTTTTCAGTCAAAGGATTCTTGACAGCTGGCTTTCGAATAATTCGTCTGTCTCCTTTAGCCACAAAATGATCATCAATTATTCGAAGGGTAGGATCGGTCACTTGAATCATATCAAACTCAACGTTTTCTGGTTTCTTATCGAAAGGATATTTGTAATTTTGCTTGAATATATGATGATTTTTGCCGTTAGTGTTATAATTGATATCATTTTCAATATCATGATGGCTGGTTTCAGTAGTAAAGTGGCTACGATCATCACTTGGGTTTTGGTTATCACCTGCAATATTTCTTAGATCTTCGTTCAAAAAATCATCTGCATCCAACGAGTTGGTTAACTCACTATTTAGCCCATTTGTAGGAGTTCCATATTCATTAGAAGTACTTTTTGATAATTCAGATGATGCAAACTCGTTCCCACTAGGGTAACTACCAATTTTGGAGAAATTAGAATGAGAAGTTGAATTAGAGCCAAAGTTATAAGTAGAACTATTATAATTGGTAGAGTTTCGCATATCATAATAGCCCTCAATAAACTCTAAGTTCGCATCTGTGTCTAATCTCAAATTTTGAAGTTGATTTCTTATTTGTATCTGTTCTCCCGGAAATTCGTGAATCACTTTAGAAGAAAAGTCCTCATCTTTGATTTGCATCTCATTGCCATTTGAAGGTATCCCTTCTGCATCTAAAAACTTGCCCATTTTCTGTGCTTCAAAAGCATCAGGTTCAACCTCATTAATAAGGTTTTTGATTTCCTCGTTTTCTCCTGGTTGTCCATTAACATGAATAAAATTCTGAATATCAGCTAACAAGCTTCCACTTTCTATCGGTAGTTTTAAGTCATTGAGTAATTGAATCAGAGTTTGAGTTGAATCAGCACATGTATGTAAAGTTAAATACTCGTTAGAGATCTCAACTCTAATTTTTTCAATGAGTTGTTGCGACGCAGAATATAGTGAATCACTAGACGGTAAAGATGGCCTCAATATTGACGATGAGATAGATGATGATAGAGAGGAAGAAGACCATGCTAACATTATATCTTTCGCTGGTATATTAATAGCCCTGATATCAATTTTTCCTCCTGTTAATGAAGCTACTCTAACGTATCCTTGTCGAATAAAGCAAGAGCTGGGGTCGATATCTATATTTTCATGCCCTTTTCTATCGCTATAGCGATGTCCATCACTTTTGCCGCCCCGCTCTCTGAATAATCGATTGGGCGACATTACCTCATGCAAGCTTTTTAAAACATTGATATCATCAATTAATAGTAATATAGCCTTTCGTATATCAGTATTGATCGTGATTTCCTCATAATTACGCTGTACCGTTACTACCGTAGTACTACTCTGTATATTTAATAATGCTTTAGAGGCAAGGTTAAGAGGATTTAAACCAATAACACAGTCAATTAGGTAAATAGGGAATTTTAGAAGTGGTTCATTTGATAACGAAGAGGAGGATGACGAAGGTGGACTAGATTTGGTTCCAGTATCAAACTTGACCCTTTGTTGTCTGGCTCCGATAGTCATCGTTTCTTCCTCAAATGCATCTTTTTTCAGGTCATCTTTCATCTCTTCAAATTCTCCGAATTTCGATAATAATTTTAATAGACGTACATGATATTCTATCTCCAAATTTCTAAAAACAACCTGGCATATTTGGAAATCATGTAAATCAAATGATACTGTTGGGAATTCTCGTAGATATGGGTTGGCCACTCTGATCACACTCCAATCCTGAATTTCACAATCTTCGCTATTAAAGTTTCTTGAAACACTCAACTCAAAACATCTAGATTGTATATCCGTATGCTCATTGTTTTTAACAAGCAGGGTTTGAATATCACCAGCATGAATCCGGACAATTTCCAAGGGTCGATCAAAATTAATCCATAGACTTAATTTAGAAATCACTACGTCCAATAATACTTGTGGTACGCTCCTATGTTCCCGGTTATCGAAGCTTTCACATCTGTAATCCATTGTAGATATTGGACTTCTCGGTGGAGGCTTGTTTTTGGCATTAAGTTCGCGCCAATTGTTTAGTTTAGTTCCGGTTTCCTTAATTCTTTTAAGTGACGTAATATGAATTTTAACTGACTTGATACTCAGTTTTTGCAAAACAGCGGTACTTATCTCTTTTCCTGAATTATAATCAAGGACACTCACTCGATCTAAGGTGTAAAATAAGGGTAAAAAGTCACTGATTTGGAGTGTAACATCATTTAAAGTGGCGTAAGTCTGGGGTTCATTTACATTCAAAGAAGAAAGATTGACCTTCACTTGAGCGGTTTTTGCTACTCCTTCGCGCAAAGATAATGGTAACATGAAAATATTTAGCAATGCTGTTTCCTGCAACGAAGTTAAATGCTCATGCTCATATATCGCCATTTCAAACGACATACACTGTACAACAAACTCATAATGAACTTTTCTTGTCGGTGAATCTAAAGCACCAGTAGCATTGGGTTTAACGATTTTATCTAGTAAAGGCTGTATCTGGCAGTTAAATAGAGATGTCATAGCAATAATGTTATTCAAGCAGAGGTTCAATCGAAGTGAATTTGAAAGGATAAGTGTAATAGCATTTGTATTTGTTTCTTTCAGATGCTTGATTTGAAATACTAAGTCATGGTCCACAGGATCGGGTTGATTTTTATCAAAACTGAGTACATTTCTTGTGGGGCTAGTCAACCCCAGCCCATCAGAAGTAGCATATACATTTTGAATAGTAAAGTCATAGATACTAGTAGGCCCATGGCTAGTCTTTAGATTTACTGTTTCCAGCTTCAATTGAAGAGATCCTTCGGCGTCAGTAACGCTGTTCTCAAACTCTCCTGTATGTGTTAAAGGGGCAAAAAAATCAAATAAAATAGACGACACTAATACTGATTCAATATGAAAAACGGAAGTGGTTTTTGGTGTAGTATTCTTATTTTTTTCTTGAAATTTAGTCTTGGTTGTGTTTTTACTTGTAAATGCTTCTTTCGAAGTTGAAGGCTTGAAAAAATCGAGTAACGAATGTAAAACCAATGGCCAATATACTAATGAAAGCTTAATATTACCAACTTCAACTGAAATATTCTCTGGTAGTAGAGAAAATGCGTCTTTTTTATCGTCTATCCAGTTTTCTTTTTTGATCGTATTAGGTACCATGTCATTATCCTTAAATTTTAGTTCTATTGTATCGACAATTATTAACCGTGGCTTGGCAGAATCAGAATCTACTGGCACATAAGAATGATTCTTATCGCCAGTTCCTAATGTTTCGGTATTAACGCTATCGTTTAAAGTATTCTTCTCGTTCTCGTTATTGTAAGTATATCTACTTTGGTCGATACCTTCCATGGCGCTCATATAAATGCTGTTGGCCTCTTCATGTGAAAAAATCATGCTATGTAAGAGCGATTTCTTAGAATTCTCATACTCTGACACACTCTCATCACTGTCTGAAGTAGGAATGTTATACTCGAATTCTTCTTCGTAAGGTATATACTGAGCAGAAGGATCTGATGTTTCAAGATCGGAATTGGGGGCTCGGTCCTTTGATAAAAGAACTACTTCAAATTTCTTGATACTGACAATCTTGTCTCTTTTAATATCTAAGTTCTTGTCATCAGTAGTAGCTGTATCGTGGAAAACCTTGATTTGGTCGATTCGTACATCTAAGATTGTTGAATCATTAATTATTAATCGCACACGTAAATTGTCAATGGTGATGTTCATCTGATTGAAAACTGATTTAATCAATCGTTTGGCAAAGTCAGCAAATACTGATTCCGAGGTGTCTATATCACTTATTTTTGCAGCTGAATCGGTATTGGTATGGACGTTTGATATGGACGGCTCCTGTCCAGATCGGTTCATTAATAAACTTGCTTCAAGTTCGTGAATTTTTTCACCTTCTTGCTCATCACTTCCAAGGTCCATAAATATACTTTGTGTTAAATCTTGTGTAGTTTGGTTCATAAAGCTTCTTAGTTGTTCTTCAGTTGCTTTTGCACTCTGAAATACATTATTCTTAAGCGCAAAAACAAGCTCTACGTCTCTCAAGGAAATAAGTAAATTTTCAGAAGCTTCAAGTCCCTCCTTTGTACCGTCTGTATTGTTAGATTTGTGGCCAGCTTTATCAGCTACATTTTTGGCTTCATCAGTTGACTCTGGGTTATCTTGCTGCGAGTAGTTGACTTTTATTGATAATTCACTAATTGTACCATCACGCAAAAAGATATTATTTGGTAGTGTGATCTTGTCAGGATCGAAGTTTAAATTGTATACTCTAATCCCGTTTTTGATCGAGTTCGTATCATTGCTACTAAGGATGAGGTCGAAATTGATGTCATCCAAGCTAAGATCCGAAAACAAGCTCAATTTTGTGAGAAGTAGTTTCAAAATTCTCCGCTGTAAGAATTGGGGAAAGTATGAAAAATTAGATAAATTGAGGTTATTGGTCAAATACTTGAAGTTATTAGTGATATTATCCTTCCATGATGAAATCATTGTCTCGTCCTGAACCTTCTCGTTATTGATATTATGCACTTGGTTTCTCGCCCAGAATCCCAGCTTTGCCCGACGTCAGTCTTGAGATGAACTAAAAAATACGATGAGACGATAGGTTCAAAACCTTGGTTAATTACCTTATGAAAAAAGTTAAAATGTGTACAAGACGTAGTACTGAATAACAAGGATTGCTTGAGTGATGTCTAACCAACGATTAATCAGTGACAGGATCTGAATGGAGATTGTTATTCGCTAATCAAATGGGAGGCAAAATGCGCCCTGGCGATAACGGATGTTCTTATCAACACGAAAATGGTAGAGCGCATATAGTCTTATGTAATCGACAATTTAAAGAGCCTTTTCTTCGTATTTATGGGGTACTATTAGTATATTTCAAACTTGTAATGCTAGGCGCAGAATCTGATCTTCGAATGTATGTAACCTAGTTAATGAATATTTATCACCAAAAAAGCCTAGAATTGAAAGAAAAAAAATTGTGATATAGTATGAAAAAGAACGAACTGCAAGCCAAAAATAAAATTAAGAGAGAAAACAAAATCAAAACACATAACGAAAAAAGGCAATTTGCAATGGCCAAAATAATATTTATTGATGATTACTCACTTACGAACCAAAAAACAAAAAACAAAAAGAAAAACCATTAAAACGAGGCTAACACTTACAAAAACGACGAATTAGAAACGAACTGAAAAACAATTTAAGCACAAAAACAAAGCAAAAAAACACGTAAATCGTGGGCGGAGTAACCTTAATATAACCCAAAGATATAATGAATATATCTGAGCATAAAAGAGAAAAACAGTGAAACGAAATAAAGGGATCTACCATATCAAACAAAACTGGTTTCACTTGATATGGAAATTATAAAATTCGTTTTTTTATTATTTACAATTTGTACAATTAAAAACTTTCTCTGGAGAAAAGTATTGGCTCAGTTCCGAAGCCCATCTTAAGAACTGTTGGAGGCCGCAGCGGCAGCAGCAGCAGCAGCATTAGCAGCAAATTTGAAGGGGGTAACAAAATTATTCAAATTAGCCATAACCATACCAGCAACGGCGGCAGATAAAAAAGTTGATTGGCCATAATAGTGCCAGCAATAATAACACCTAACCAAGCACCATCAGAAAAGCATGAAGAGAATTCTTAGCTTCAATGACTTCATCATCAGGAACAACAACACAGCCGGCTGTTAATGCCTCTTCAGATTCAGGACAACGAAGCTTAATACAAGCAACTGATGTAGGAATGGACATAACACAAAAAGATACAGCGGCCTGAGGATTGATACCAAAACCAAGGTAAGCAACAAGAACAGAACTCTAAATAGTAGTAAAATCAGAAGTCATAACTCGATGAATATCAGTCCTTGTTAAATGAGGAATAGCTTAAATAAAATGGCAGATTCACCTTGACCGATGAAGGGAGAAGCAGCAGCGAAAATTTCTTCAGCACCAGAGACTCTTATAGATCAATAAACGAAATAAGCAAACTTAACAACACTTCATTGAAGCCATCCCCAGAAGTAGAAGGTGTGAACAACGGCGATAAAAAAGACAATAGCGAGAAAGACGGTAAAGAAGAACATACCTAATGGAGAAGGGAGTACTAGTGATGAAAGCAACACCATTCTTAGCAAACCCTAAGAGTAAACGAGTCAGAAGGGAAATGAAATTGAAAATATCATAACCACACTTACTTCTAAGAACGAACAAAGCAATAATGTATTGTATAAGCATACCACTGGTGACCGGATGAAAGTCGACAGCGGCTCTATTAGAAGTAGCGTAGAGACCTGCAATAGTAACAAGACAACCGAAGAAAGAAATAGCTCTGTCAGCGAGCTTGGAATCTTCAAATTCTTTAGTGCAGAAAGTACCGATAAGAATAACAGCAATCGTAATAAGAGCACTTACGGGCTGTCTCCATTTTTCGGGGACAAATTCTAGTATAACAAGAACAGTACGTTTCCAATCCAGTTACATGCAACAATAAGCTTGTCAGTAGGAAGGTAGAAGGTGGTGAATCTGATCATTATAAAGATGTATAATATAGTCTGAATTAGCCAATCATGACGGTACCTATCCTAAGCAACGATAGAAATCCGCCAGGCGGTAAAAAAGCAACCACCGAAAGCACCAAAGAAAACTCTATAACGACGTTATACCACAGAATATAACTAATAACCCTTTGGAAAACGTCTTTTTTACTTCTTCTTCCCTGATATCAATATCACTTTCTGAATCGTAAGATTCGTCTGATTTGGAGGTTTGCTTCTTTGCATCTGCATTAGCCGAGTAGATAGGAGCAATATCTTCCTCTGGGTGAACGGGATCAGATTCTGGTGAATCGACACCAGCGTTAGCGTGCACCACAGGTTTCAAGTTTTCATTAGCTAAACCATGGTGACACGGGTGATTGTGATAGTATTAATTTTCAATATCAAGTGCAGGATCGTGATGACCCATTATGTTTTGTATATATATGTATTAGTCGAGGGAATCAAGTGAGTACTTTTGCTATCTCTAATATGGTAAAGATGGTGATGATGATATGATACAAGAATAAAAAATAAATTATTAAAAATTTGACAGTTCAAGAAAAGAAAAAATTAGAGCGGAAATAATTAAAAAGGAATGGCCGTAAATGCTGGTAAACCGTAGTAGCAGATCAGGCACCTTTTACTAATTTTTCGGGTGTAGGAAAAAGTGTTAAGGGACAAAGTGAGAGAAAAATCTCAGCAAAAAGAGGGAACAAGAACCGTCAGTGACATTTGGCTATTCTTATACAAAAAATTGATTTAACTTGGGTTATTATTATTACATGTTGCAGATAGTGCTCGGGTTCGAGTTGAATAATTTTATGAATGGTATGGATATGCAAGGGCTGATTATTATTGAATGCACTCCAACAGGTGCCGATGATGATGGTATTGAGATGAGATGTTTGTATGCTCAATATTATGCATCCCGATGGCGCTTATATTTTAGCCACTCACAGCCACTAGGGTAAAAGAAAAGTTTACCTGTCCATATTGATTCAGTCTGAAGAGAAGTCTAGAAATAGATCTAAAAACGGATTGAGCTAAAATGATCTGAGGACGGTTAATCTTGCTGACTATTACGTTTGTAGGGCATTATATACTAAACCTATATAAATATCATGTTGGTATATTGGCTAGCATTTCATCAGTGTAACTTTGTATTGAAAAAAGTTGGGGCTGTCGGGATTAAGCGAAACCATAAACACCAGGTGTACGATGCCGTATTAATCTTAAAAGCATTTAACGGCTTACCCTTCGTATCTTATGCAGTTAGATACAGTATATACGTATGCTAACTAAATCATTACGTACACAGGTGGCGATTTTCCCTTCGCGCTGGAGATGACTAGCTGGCCTATGTATAGTCAGATATGGCTCTGACATTATAGCATAGATGATCATGTTTCTTTGCATAAGCGCTATCTATTTCCACCCTTACGTCAAACAAACAACTTTTCATTGCGACATCACCCAATCTATTTCTTATATGCGTGCTTTTAAAAGTAGAAATACCAAGATGGAAAGTCAATCTTCCCACACGTCGAAAGAAATATTCTTAGCAAAAAACTTTTGACCCAAGAAATACGAGAGAAATGGGGGGACCAAAGAAAATAAGAAAAATAACGAAAAAATCAAGTAGACAAAACAAAAAAAAAATTAAAAAACAAGGAATGAAGATTTATAAATGAAAAACGCAAAACCGTGCCGGTAAACGAAAAACGGAAAACAGGAAAATTCTTTTATTAATTATGATGATTTCGAGATAAAATGAAAAGGCTAAACAAGGACTATATCTTCCAAGAATTATATGATCATGGCGGATTAAATCAAATATGACAAATAAAGATCAAGTGAAACACGTAGATTTTTCAAAAATATAAGGTTAAATTTATTTTCTATTTTGTTAAAAAGTGCTCATCTTTTTTAAAAAAATGATATTGAGGTTATTTTCCTACTTCCTGCAGAAACAATTGACCCATTATAACACTTTTTAATTCACATTTTCCGGGATAACTACTGTATAAACTTAAAAACAAGACCAGAACTAGAAAACGAAAACAATCCCAGATAATAAATGGTAAAAAAGGTAATTTTAAGATAATACTATTTGTTCAAGTTACGTCAGGTGTAATTTTGGCTAAAATACATTCAAGTTAGCTACTCTTTGGTTTTTCGGATTTCTCAATCTGGGTCGCTTCATCTTTATTCTCAGTTTCCGTATAAGTGATATTGTCGTTCAATTTTAACTTTTCAACAATTTCCGAAACTTCTGAAATTAATGTCTCGCTAGTTGTGACAGTCTGCACCTCCGTGTTTTTACATTTACCCCATACTGATTCAACATTTAAACGAGTTTCTTGTATGATCTTATCTAATTCATCTTCCCATTCACATAATCGGACTAGATCCGCGGCCCATCGATCAATGTCACCTAGGCATACCAAATCATTCACATATTTCACCTTACCTTGGCCAAGCTCTTTTGTAGGGTACTTAGACTTATGCACCTTCCTTCCTTTACCACCAGGGAAATCCCCAACCAATGTTCCATTAATTAATATTCGTTTGCATTCCTTAGAAAGCATGTCTCTCTGAGCCAATGATGCAAAAGGAAATACTGTCAAACTAGTTCCTGCCACGATTACCAGATCCGAAGTAGATAAGTCATCGGTCGACAAATCGAAAAACCGGCTAGGTAGGCCTTCACCAAAAAACACGATCGATGGTTTAATTATACCAGAGCAGTTACTTCGCGGGCATTTGGGAATTTTTATGGCCTCCAGCTTTCCTGTACCACTATCTCTTTGACGAGCCTCATTTTGTAGAATAATTTTTTCCACAAATTCATTCTCAACTTCTTCTTGGCAATCAATACAGAAGTTTCTAGCAAAACTTCCGTGAGCTTCTACAATTGTTTCGTCTTTGATCCCAGTCATCCTTTCCAATGTATCTATATTTTGAGTGTAGATCCGTTTTAGCCAGCCTTTCTTCTCGATTAATCTCATAAACCCATGAAACTTACTGGGATGGAATTTTCCTGGCCAAAGCTCTCCAGCTAGAGTATAGAAGGGTTCAGGATTTTCACGAAAATATTCGATATCAAATACGGCTTCGGGATATGGAAGATTTAGTTTGGAGAGGTTGGCATACAATCCAGTCTCAGGAGAACGGAAGTCAGGAATACCTGAAGAAGTGGAGATACCCGCACCCACAAGAAAGACAATAGATTTAAATTTAGCAGATTTTAAATCATCGCTAAAAGATTGTAGTGTAAACATTAAAACCAGGATTGGATATTAGTAGAGTAGGTAAGTAGTTCTGGATAATTTAGGAATGTAATATGAGTATATTGACACATCTGGACGCCCCACATAATCCTAGGTTTTATATGATAGTGTAATGTCGAACCTTGGGAGAAATATAATGGGTTGTGCAAGGGTCAAGATACAGCAATATACATAATGGATAAATAAGATTAAGTCATAGCAAGAAAATAAACGAGAGAGGTAATAATATACATTTTATAATCGGTAAGTAGGAACTAAAAACAAACTAATTTGTCTATGTCTCCAACTAAGTTTAAGAGATTCGTTCAAGAGCCTCCATCAAAACAACGCTATTACCTCTGATAACGGCAGTACCTAATTGGATTTTAGTATCTCCCTGGTCCTCCACAGCTTCTTCTAAAGTAATATTCAAGAATGCCTAAAAAATGTATTAGCCAAGGTGTGTATCATATTTGCAAGTATCGGGTACAAAATGTATTTACTTACGTCGTAGCCTCTTAAAATACCAACGACTTTACGGCCACCATTGAGTTGGATGAAGATCTTTTTGTCCATATACTAAATCAGAATAAGTTAGCGCCTATTACTTTTTATAGTTAACGAAAAGACTTGAAATATTCTACCTACCCTCTTTAATTCAGGTAAAGAAGATTTACTCATATTGAATGTATTTATATGCTCCTCCTTTAGTAATAATAATAGCGTATGGCCTCTTCTAAAACTCGTTTTCTACTGATGCGGTTCCCAAAAGCAGTGATTTCCCAACCTCAAAGCCCATCTATAGTTACCCTGTTTCGTATATATTATTCTGTGCAAGCTCAATTAATCAATTTATAATCCACAATTACCCTTTGAAAGGATAATATAAAGATTTTTTCCGGCAATTGAACCGAGCGGAAAAAAAGAGTAATGAAAAGTCATTGCATTTTTTACCGTCTAAACCTTTTTAGTTAGCTTTTTTTCTTCTTTTTTTCTTTTTTTCTTTTTTTCTTTTTTTTGTTTCTTTTTAAAATGTTTTCATTTTGTAAATTCTTCAATTATCTTTTCGAAAATAATAAGTATTTTAACCATAGAGGATTATGAAAGAAAAAATAAAATTAAATGGAAAGTTTAAATTATCGGATTTGTCTCTTAGATCTTTATCCACTATTTAAATATCAAGTGATTGGGTTATGTAGTTCAAACTATGGCGCGTCCTTCATTTGATTTCATTTCGAGCTGTGGTAAGGTTTCTTTTATTTATATTTTGACTACCGTCACTAGCTTCTGGCTCTGTAATATGACTAGTTGAACTTTTCATGACCATGGATCTAGTGTAATCTTCACTTCCTTTGCATCCGAAAAATCGAGTTTTCTCATAATGAAAAACCAAAGAAAACTACGTGAAAGAAACAGCAAAACGTCATAAAAAAGGTTTTGTAGCCAGTTTGAAAAATGCAAAAAGAGTAGAATTGATTATCTTTGAGGTTTACCTAAAACCCACAAAAAGTTTTCCAATTAAAGAAATGATTATGCACCCCCGATAAAGCTATTTTAATATGCCAGATATGCCAGTTAATGTCCCAACAGGCATACTCTCCACACCGCCTTTTCACTTATTAAAAAAATCAGTTTAATAAAGATTTTGCATTTTTTTACAATACCGTGTCACTGTCTAGATCTGAGGTCTTTCTAGCTTCAATTGTTGAGCTTAAAAAATTGCCCTGATTCTGCTACTTTTTCTACAATCGATTTTGGATTTCTGAATTAAGAGAGAGACGCTAAAATGAATTTGAAAAACCTAATATTTTTGCTGTCGACATTATACCACCTCCAAGCAGCAAAGGGGTTCAGTCTACCGAGAGATTACGATTCGCGCACTTATTTTGCCGTTGAGTTGGAGAATGGCATAGAGCCTGTCTCTTTTGCTAAGGCAAATGGCTGGAAATTTGAACATAAAGTCGGCGAATTGAAAGACCATTATCTCTACTCTGTTGAATCCGAATCTGGCGGAGATATCACTAGAAGAGAACTAGGTAGTGCCCTTCACGACTTAATCAAACTAGGTGGCATCAATATGGACCATGCTAATGATGATAGACTTGAATCAAGCACCATCAACGATTTACTAATCTCTCGTGAAATTGATGATGAGACATCATCTCAAACCCTAAAAAACAAATTACTCTCTACAGGTGTTAAGTTGCTACACCCTTTATCTCTACAGAAGTTGGAGCGCCGTGCTCCTGTACCCATTATTAAATCTAGTGATGATATCTCTCTTTTTTCGTCCTCTTTAGAAAATAGAGAAAGCCCAGGAACGGCTAAAAATCCGCTGCAAGAGGCCATGGGCATCGTTGATCCCCAATTCAACCGTCAGTGGCATCTTTATAATGCATTCTACCCTGGAAATGATGTCAATATTTCCGGTTTATGGGCGCAGAATATTACCGGCAAGGGCGTGATTACTGCTATAGTTGATGATGGTCTGGATCATGAGAATCCTGATATTAAGGCCAATTATTTCGCAGAAGGGTCTTACGACTATAATGACCTGGGTCCTGACCCTGCGCCTAAACTTGTTGATGACCATCATGGTACAAGATGTGCAGGTGAAATTGGGGCCGTCAAGAATAATGTTTGTGGCGTAGGTGTGGCGTTTGACTCCAAAATTTCCGGTATCAGAATTCTTTCAGGTAAGTTATTAGAAGTTGATGAAGCAGCAGCTTTGAATTATGCAATGGACAAACAACATATATATTCTTGCTCTTGGGGCCCCAGTGATAACGGGCAGTCAATGAGTGCGCCACCGGAGATCGTCAAGCGGGCGATGATAAACGGTGTTGTCAATGGTAGAGATGAAAAAGGTTCAATTTTTGTTTTTGCATCAGGTAATGGTGGCGTCTTTGGTGATAACTGTAATTTTGATGGTTATACCAACTCTATTTATTCTATAACTGTCGCAGCTATCGATCACAAAAACTTGCACCCATCTTATTCGGAATCATGTTCTGCTAACATGGTAGTTACTTATTCTTCTGGCAGTGGTGAAAATATTTATACAACGGACATGAATAACAAATGTACTAACATGCATGGTGGTACATCTGCCGCTGCGCCTTTGGCTGCCGGTATCTTTGCCTTGGTTCTTCAGGTTAGACCAGATATTACCTGGAGAGATTTACAGTATTTAGTAGTGAACTCTGCTGTACCAATCCACGAAGCAGAGCACGGATGGCAGACTACTGCTTACGGTAAAAAATTCAGTCATACTTATGGTTATGGTAAGATTGATGCTGGAATTCTTGTTGAAAATGCTAAAGATTGGGAATTAGTGAAGCCCCAGGCTTGGTATTTTCCACCAGTTAAAAAGACAAATGCTGAAATTATGAACCCAAAGTTAAACGAACGAGACGAATTGGAAGCAAAAACAGAATCAGTCATTACTATTTCGAAAGACGATCTCAACGACGCAAATCTTTCCCGGGTAGAACATATAACAGTGACTGTCAATATCGCTGCTGAAAGACGAGGCGAAATAGCTGTAATGCTCGAATCTCCAGATAAGATTCTCTCTGAACTTGCGCCTTTCCGTATTCACGATAAAAACACCAAAGGTTTTGCTAACTGGACTTTCATGAGTGTTGCTCACTGGGGAGAAAGCGGAGTTGGTGATTGGAAATTAACTGTTACAGCCAAAAATGGTGAAGCTGAATTTGTGGATTGGAGTTTGAAATTATGGGGTGAAAGTATTGATGCCCGGAAAGCAAAAGTTTTCCCGCTTGATGGTAACGTGGATAAGGACCTACCTTCAGTTAAACTTCCCGGAAATGCCGCTGATGACGGAAAAAGTAGCCAAGTGAGCACTTATAATACTGCATCTTCTTCAACTCTAAATTCTGCCTCTACTAAGATTTCCAGTATTGGCACTTCTATTGGTACCAGCACTGACTCTCTAATTACCACCTCTGTGCCCAGTTCCGATGTGGCTACATCTTCTACTACAAGTGAAGCACAAGAAAATACTGCTTCATCTTCCATTCCTGCCCCGGTAAAATCTAGTGACTATTATGGTTCAGATGAAGATAAAGAATCAGATAAAGCCGGGGAGAATGAAGATTCATCCGGGCTTTTGGGATTATCTCAACATACTATTACCGTAATTTATGGCGGATTTTTGCTTTTTGTTGGATTTATGGGTTGCGTTGGGATCTACATGTGCCTCACAAACGGTAACGCTAAGTCTAGAAAAAAGAGAACTTTGGTTAAAAACAGAGTAACCACTAATGATGCGTACGAATTTGACCTGATATCGGCTGAGGAAGATAGCGATATTGATGATAATGATGTTGAGGGTCAATATTATGAAAGGTCAGACCGTAATAATGAGTATAGTGGATTAGAAGGTGGTGAATCAGGAACCAGAGATAGTCTTGAAGGACTGGATGAGTTTGATCCTGATGCTGAATCATTAACGAGCTTAGGAATTGTCGATGCTCTTTCACAGGCTCAAGGAAACAGGTCTCAGGGACAATCTACTAGGTCTGATAACGATGATGCTCAGCATGATCTTTTTACTAATAAGGCTAAAATACAAGATGTAAACCCAAATGACTCTACTGAAAACGCGACTGATGATATGTTCCTTGTTGACAGTGATGAAGAAAGTGACGGCGAGGCGCACGAAGGAAGTGGGCTTATCAGCGTAGGAGAGGAATCAACTTCTAAACCCTAATATTTAGATTCTCAAATTTCTCTTTTTTAGTACCCATATTTGTTTTGTAATCTTTTTAGTTTTTGGGGTTTTGAGTATGATGGTTTTGATATTAAATACAAAATAAAATCATTGCTATGGTAAGCCTTGCATACTACAAACTATTTTTTTAGGTTTATATTTAATTGTTTTAGAACTTTATACCTGAAAAAATATATAGATATTATATTTCCGGAATGTCAAACATATAGTGCTTTTTTTTTTTGACAGCCTGAACAGAACCTTACACCTGTCTGTGTAGCTTTAATATCCCATCCACCACCAAAAGATGCATGCATAGAAGACAAGCTGCTAAGTCAAAAACCTAACCACTAATATCTTCACCGCTTTTTCGCTGTGGGTGGTGTGTCACGGTGGGCTTGAATGGTTCCAGCCAAAGCAACAGAAACGGGCACCTGCGGGTGTTCTGGGTCTTGGTGTCCATATTTTTCCTGGTTTTCTGCGGTAGTCAATAAATTTGCGCTTTTATACGTAACCCAGGGGCAAATATCTACTACTTGAAGGTTTTATTACGAAGAGGACTCGATTATTTTTGTGTTTGAACAATACACCCAAATCGGATTCACTCATCAATATATATAAATCGTTATCTTTAACTTTTCCATATTTGTACCCGTTTATTATTTGTGCGTGTACTTGCCCATTCCAGAACTCATCCTTGCCTCTCGATTTATCTCGACAAAGCATAAAAACTACTTTATTCAATTTAACCATCACAACACATTATTTGCATTAACGATTTTGAAGCATATAGCATCAATAATGACTTCATTATCACCTTCTGATGCTAAGCCGGTCAGGGTAAAAATATCAGCCCTCTGCAGACCTAACGCTAACTTTGATCCAGTAAGGGATGTATCAACAATACCAACCAATATAAACAGCAGAAAAACATTCAATGGCAAGCTAGAACAAATCAACTCTTCTGAAAATACTACCGTTTCTTCTAGTACTGAATCGGTTATGGAAAAGCCAGGTCCAAATGGAGATAAAATATTACATCAATCTACTACACCTGAAGTAGGCAATATCCCCTGCATATCTTTACCTGAAGTTTCAACAGAAACCACATTAGAGAATAACTTCATGTCCAAAGAAACTGAATCATCCCCTACACCACCATCTACGGCCTCATCAATAAATGAAAAATTGATTTCGCCTGATCCTGTACATGAACCTAAGTCGGAGTTGAATGCTAGAGCCTCCGCAAAAACCTCAACACATGTGAATAAAAGTAAAGAAAAAAAAGAGCACACACCCCGATCTACCACCCTCTTATCAGGTTCTAGGGTTCGTCATTTGAAAAAGAAAGATTCAGAACCTTTCTGGAGATTTGACATTCAGTACGATTTCTTGCGAGGTATTTTCGATAATGATCAACGAGTTTTCAGAAACAGTTATCCTACCGAAAGCGAGGTTCTTCGCAATGAAACCATCGATAATTCTAATGATACGGAAATTAAGCAAGAAAGTCCAGCTGTTGGCCATTCTCCGGACGATAATAGCAGCGTTATTGAAGGTGAAAATGTTTCAGGTCAAGAGTCAAACCAAGACAAAAGTCATGAAAATTTGTATACCTTTGCCGATATTTACATTGATACCATGGCTAGATCTTCTAAATGTTCGAAGATTCTCCGATTGAAGCTTCAGGAAAGATCGGCTGCCATCAACATGGCAATGGTCTGTTTATTGGTAAATATTGGCCGGATGAACACTACGCTAAACTTTTTCCCCGAAATGAAGGCCCAATTAAGAACATACCATCCAATCCCATCATTACAAACAGGAAATGATGAGAACGATTACAAACAATTGCAAGATGCACCTAGATTAAAGTCAATCTTGAAGGGTGCGTGTGAAGACCGGCCTGAGCCTCAGACATTGTATGAAATGATCGACAATGATAGAACTCCACATACCAACCCCGTCAACTTGTTATTTTTGTTGTCAACTTACTCGCAGACAGTCTCAAAATTGCTTTTTCCGGCTGATTACGATATTTTCGACCTCATTATGAATCAGGAGCTATCGAGTGAGTCACGATCGCGAGCGTTTTTGTGGTTGATTTGGTCTTACTTACAAACTGATCTTAGTGAAGAACAATTGAAGAAAAACCCTTTTATTGACCCTTTAGCACACTCTATTCCCGACTATGATTACATGAAAATCCCCCCATTGGTGAAATTGACACCGGTTCAGGTAATGCTTGAAAATGTTGACACTGAGCATGAAAAAGAATATGCGAACCGAATGAAGTTAGAAAGAAAAAGATATTTACGACAAGTTTCGGAGGCACCTGGTGCTGTTTCTGTCGCAAGCACGATGCCTAATAGAATCAAGCTGAAGGTTAAAGAGATTGCTTCTAATGATGTATCACGATTGTCAACAAATGGTGATGTGAATGACAACATTCATTCAAATACAAGTAGGCAATCAACACGAGAGTTACGAAAAAATTCTAGGGTTAATTATGCCGATTTGGCAGTCTTAGGAGATTTATATCTTGATGATGAAAGTTCATTAAAGGGGGCTTCTTCCTCTAGTAAGAAAGGAATAAAAAGAAGTGTTAATGGAAAAACGAAGGAATTATTGGCCGATGGAAGACGATCTACAGCTCTTTTAGCCACCCGAGAGTTGAAAATTGCACAAGAGATCGAGTACATGATTTTTAAGCGCGGCAGAAGGGCGCGCCGTGAAAGATACAAAAGCAGTTCTATCAAACTTGAATGGGAAAAGATCAAAAATCGTGACCCATTATATCTTACCGACGACGAAAAAATCGAAGAAGATGAAATGAACTTGAATACGTTAATGGCCGTCTATGGTAAGCATACTGGCGTGACAGGAACTAATGGTACAATAACAGTTGCAGCTGAAGTAAATAACCACCAAGATACCAAATCTAGAAAAAAACGTAAGACACTCGCCGTTGTGGCTAATCAACCAGCAGTAGCGGCTAACACTACACTTAATTCACAGTCGGTAACATCTTGTACAGGAGCTGATGTGGTAGATATGGATGCCACTAGCTTAGTTGACCCGCTTTCAGGTAGTCGTGATGGCAATGTTACCACATCGCAGTTACCTTCTGATACGAAGCTATCAGCTACTTTCAACATTGAGGATTTTGGTGAAGAAACATTTGCTATGAGAGCTGCATTTAGACGAGCTAACCGTTGGCTCTGTAGATGGGAGATGGGAGTCGATAACGGCCATAAAAATCCGAAAAAGGTTAAAACTAGCCATGAAAATACTAATGATGGTAACGAAATTGTTTCAATTAACGAAATTGTTTCAATTAACGAAACAAAGGATATTCATGATATCGATATTATGAATGGAGCTAATAGTAATTGTTCTTCCCCAATAGATAAGAAAAGCATGAATGGTGCTATTACTGCATCCAAGCTGGAAAGACAAAAAGACAAAAATGAATATTTCAACTCGAAAGAATCTACAGATGAACTGAGCGCTTCCTTAGTAGAGGAAATACTCTCAGGTACTGATATAGCTACAGGAAGCAGTCAGCTTCCGAGTAAAGAAAATGGTAATGTAGTTCTTGATGATGGCTATGCTGATGTTGTACCTGACTCTACTGAAAATAAATCTCTGAAAGCACGAGACGAAGTTATTACCACTGGTAATGGGGGTCCAATAGCATATACTATTAACGGCACCCAAGAAATAAATCCTATTGTTAATAGTAATGCCTAGGATAGTGACTTAACTGAGAAAAATGGAGGAAGAGATGATTATTCCTCGTCCACAGATAACGGCCTTGATGCGGTGAAAGACGCAGCTGGACACACTGAGATAACCTCTTGATAGAGATGATAGCTATAATCAGATGATATTTTAAAATATACATCCATCTACAAGTAGCATTTGTGTAAAGTTGATATAAAACTAGGGTACATGTAAGAAAATCTATTACATATTATGACTTTTTATTACGCCAATAATATATCCGTAATTATACATGAAGCTCTGAAAACACCATAGCGTTTGATAAGACTATCGAAAATATCGTGTGACTTGTCAGCTATATTATTCCAGTTTGCCATCCCATCAGCTGAAGTATCATCGGATGCTATTGTGCTAACCACCAAAAAGACCTTCGACGCAGGATCCCCCGTGATATGGTCATCAAACAGTATATGCCAACATATTGTCAGTTCAATATAATTATTTCTTAAATTTATAGAACGCCTTGTCACACGAAGGTGAGCAGGTGAATAACTACCATTAATATCATTGGGTCTGTCAGCGTCAATTCCATTGACACCAAAATTTGCACCCGGAATTGATGCATGATTTGAGGTTAGAAAACTAGAAAATTTAGTCTCTAGCGAATCAAATATCTGTGATCTGGTTTCACATAGGATAGCGTATTCAGATAAACCATGCATTACGGCCAATAAGTTATTTGAGTTGGTGGCAGCATCAATCCAAGCCTTAGTCTCCCGACATACCCATGGTGAAGTATGAACAGACATAGTACGTACCAGGGAACTAGATGTGCATTCAGTTAAGGATAGAGACGAGATATTTGTGTATTCTGCTTCACTTTTGGGGTTTTCGTGGGACGGTACTTCCTCTATCTTCAAGTCAATGGAGAATGAAAACAGTTTGCAAGAACCTAAAAAATTGTACGATCTCAGGGACATAGAAAGGCTTTTACTATCAATAAGATGTAGCTGGAGCGGATGAAACAGGTCTAATCCTGCTGGGACACGAATAGGGTCAACTGAGAACTTCTTTAATAGCGATGTAAAATTGACTTCTGTTAGCTCAGTGTGAGATGATTCTTTATCATGCATCGATTTGGCTAGATAAGTACTGGCTGGTTGTGTATGGCTAGTCTTTTCCAAATCAGTTTGATGAACATTTGACGTAAATACATCATTGGCCTTTAATAATTGTGATATAAATTCACTATTGTCTTCTTTCAGTTGGCTTGGGGTCTTACTGGTCGGTGTAGTTTTTTTCTCGTGGTGAGCACCTGTTTTCTTGAGTTCCTGAATGCTATTCTGCCAGAATTGAATTTTATCTTGTAAAAGCGCCCGCCGCCGTTTTAGGCCCTCGAGAGATGGACAGCTAGCGCTACCATTAGAAGTTTTATCAGAGTAATTTCGTTTTAAATTGGCCATTACTTGCCACCGGCTCGAGAGGTTTCCAATTTGGGTGAAGACGCCTGGGAACCACGATGGCCGCGCAGAAATGCAGACGCAGCCCGAATAGCGGCTAGGCACACACATATATATATATATATATATATAAAAAGATATATGATAGTAATTTACAGTTATCAAAGTGGCTTACATGATCTAAAATTTACCCGTTTTATCAAATCTAGGTTTAATTACCGCCTAGTTCTTTGCAAAGCCCAGAGGACAATTTGTGCAGCGCTTTTACGCCTGCCGTTTGCTCTAACAAAGGGTTGGCTTGAGAGGAGGTTCTAGAGGAATTTTGTAACTCTCCCAATAGACGAAAAATGGTGGAAAACTGAATAAACTACTGGACTATCGCAGTTGGCACGCCGTGCGCACGTGGCACCCACCTGTGGCTATGATTGATGATTATGGGCTCCTGACTTAGGAGCGTGTGCGGTCTTGTATCATTTACTGGGCCCTTTACATCTTATTCATATTTTAATATATACCCATTCAGAGCCTTCTTCCATTTCTCACCCCCTATTTAGTGACACAACCCCTGGCTTATTTATTAATCAGGTTATTTTCTCTTCATAAAACTATAGCTGATTATATCTAAAGGCCGCTTTTACCTATCTATATACCATGTTGTTCGGTTCTCGGTTGGCTAGTGAAGTCTATGCCCCCTGGAAGGGCGAATATCTCAATTACGATGGCTTGAAAAAACTTTTGAAGGAGAATGTTTATCCTTTGGAATGGACTGCCGAAGATGAAACCCGGTTTGTGGAAGCGCTCGATGCTGAGCTGGAAAAAACCTACAGTTTCCAAACCAAGACTTTTGAATCCTTGTCCGCCCGTCTAGGCCACATAGAAGATACCATTTCTAACTCTAACATTAATGGTAAGGACGGCAGTGAACAATTTGACTGCACCAAGCTGGAACCTGAAATTGAAGACATCTTGGTTATGAGCCAACAATTGGATAAATTCACTAGATTGAATTTCACTGGCTTCACCAAGATTGTTAAGAAGCACGATAGAATTCACCCAGAGTATTCAGTCAAACCATTAATGCAAGTTAGGCTTAATGCCTTGCCCTTTCATTCGGAGGATTATTCGCCCCTTATTACCCGTTTAGCGTCACTCTACGCCTTTTTGAGAGCAAATTCCGGATCTTCCACTGCTGCCAGCGCCTCTGCCAAATTACAGTCCTTATCTAACGACCAAGAAGCCGAGTTTACTAGTTACAAATTTTGGGTCCACTCTGAAAATCTTATGGAAGTCAAGACCAGAATCTTGAGACATCTTCCTATGTTAGTATTCAATGCTGCCAGAAATAACGATGACAACGAAAGTGAATCGTACGATCCTACCATCACCTCATTATACTTTGACAATCCTGATTTTGAACTGTATGATGCCAAGTTACAGAAGAATGATGTGTCCCCTAGTTTAAGAATCAGGTGGTACGGCAAACTCTCGGACAACCAAGAAGTCACCTTGGAAAAGAGATCAATTGAACATCATGCCGAAGATGAATACGTCCCCGATGAAAAGATCAACTTAAAGTTAAAAAATGTTCAACCTTTTTTAACTGGTGAATTCTCTTTAGAAAAGTATATTCAAAAGATGAAGGATCGCCATATTATTACCGATAATGAAATAGATGGCTTTAAAACTACTGCCAACTCTTTACAGTCTTTCATCAGCGAGCACAATTTACAGCCTGTTGTAAGAGCGGTTTATAAACGTACAGCCTTCCAAATTCCCGGTGATGATAGTATACGTATTGCGATTGATAGTGATGTCACTTTTATCAGAGAAGATTCCTTTAACGAAACTAACCCTTCAAGAAATCGCACTGATTGGCACAGAACTGATATTGATGATTCCACTGTCAAAAATCCTTTATCTCTTTTGAAAAATGACCAGTACGCTAAGTTCCCCTATTCCATTCTGGATATCAGAATTAAGAATCCTAGGCACAAGGCCGAATCGAAGGATATTGCATTTTCATCATCGTATTCCAATAGTTTATCTAAGCAGCAACAACTTTTACAAAACTTCAACACTAAAAAGTTAAAGTGGATCACGGATTTGACTTCATCTCATTTAGTCAAAGAAGCTACTAATTTTAGCAAGTTTATTCAAGGCGTTGCCTCATTATTTGCCGAATATGATAAGCTAGATTCATTACCTTACTGGCTTCCGGAATTGGACAAGGATATCCGAATTGACCCCAAGCAAGCTTGGGAAAAAGAGCGTGAAGACAAAAAGAAGTTGAAAATTAGTGGTGGTATTAGGATCAAAGAAGCACCCAAATTTGATGTTGTACCTGAAGAAGAAGATAGTAATCACAGGGAACTCATTTCACGTGGATACAGATCTCAATCTACTGAGGCTATCAATAATAACTTTGCGGATTACGATAACGAGTCTATTGCGGATGAAGAATTTGAACATGAACTCGAACAAGAATTAGATCATGAAGCGTCTCTTGAGAGATCTCAAAATAATCATTATGGATCTACTTTACAGAGAAATACCTCCAAAAAGCCAAACCATAAGAGAGTTAAGAGTAAGTTTAGCATTCCTTTTCTCTACAATAAGGATAATGTATCTAAGCTTTCTTTTGATTCGGAAGATGAAGAAGTCGTTTTACCTCCTGGTGTTTTCAAACCCAAGACTCTTATCCGTCAACAAGGCCCTGTAAAGGTCGAAACTAAAGTCTGGCTAGCCAACGAAAGAACTTTTAACAAGTGGTTACATATTACCACTTTGTTTTCGGCCTTGACATTCACCATCTACTCATCAGTTAATGCCGCCTCTGATTCCGAATTGGCCACTTTAGTTGCTTATATTTTATTCGGCTTATCATTATTCAGTGGAATTTGGGGTTATTTCACTTATATGCGCAGATTGAATGCCATTAAAGCTCGTAGCGAAGCTCATTTAGATAATATCGTGGGCCCGATTATTGTTGCAGTCGCCTTATTGGGTGCTCTTATCATTAACTTTACCGCTAGATGGATTGCACTTAAGAATGAAGTCGCACGTGATCCTACTATTAACTCTTTCTGGTTATAAACTCCCTAATTTAGCGGATTGGTATGAATTTTTAATTTGAAATACCCTGCCTGATTATCAGGTTTTTATCCTAGTCTTTGAAGATTTTTAGTACATATTTTTAATAATAGATTTATATTTCTAGTAATTGACGTCATTATTTTTATATGAATTTTCTTAACGTACACAAAAGCAAGGTAAATAATTATTAAATACAATTCTGTAGATTGCCGCTTTAACATGTGTTTAGGGTGTAAAAACCATCTAGAACTATAATTCTCTTCATCTTTTTAATTAAACCCTTTTATTTATTTTTTTTATCTGGGAAATTTTTTTTTTTACACTCAACGAAGAAAAAGTTCGTTTTAATCGAAATGTGTTTTTTGAAGTTTTTTCATATATATAGATCTAATAATTTAAAGGAAGAAGAGACACACTAGAGATTATCATTGAAATTTTCTATATGTTTAAAAATTTCAACAAAAATGGGCTATTTTCCTACTAATTATTGATTATTATTATTATTAAACTACTTCGAGATGGGCAGTTTTTTAGGTTTGCTTTCCAGTCGTCTCGTTTGTCACTTGTTAAATTTGGTGGTATAGTGTATTATTCAAAAAAATACCACCACGAGTAGGAACGGAGATAGGGTCCCACAAAATAAGGTGCGTAGTGTGGCGGTTGACTGGCATCAGAGTTCGTAAGAATATGAGGAAATCTTTTCCTTGGGAATGAATCATCTTCCAGCTTATAATAATTTTGACAACTCGGTCCTCCCAGCATAACGCCCGGGCTCAGGGAAGGCCATGAGTCAAAAAATTCCTTATGCCATAAATTAGTCTCAATAAGAGCATTTAAATTTGTAAATTAATAATGGCCAAAAGAACCAAGTCTTTGTAGAGAAAAAAAAACTAGAAAAAGAGTAAGGAAAAGAATTAATAGTTCATTATTTTTAAAAACCAAAAAAAAAAAAAAATACAGATGTACTGAAGGAAAGTTTTTGTATATTGTTATTTGTTTATTTAGCGGAAAGTTTCTCAATGGTTATTTAGATTAGCCTTTCTCCCAAAATTTGGGCATGCCCACGGTTTGGTCTCATGCGCGTATAATCTTATCGCCCGCCTAGACCCAGGTCAAATGAGGCAAATTCACACAAAACAGCCGCTATCGCGCAATCAACATAGTACTAAGGGCTAATGAAATTCTTATAACAACGCAAAAATCCTCATTTTTTTTTATTCTTTTTAAACCTTTTTTTTAGCTTTTACCAATAATATACACATCTTCTTTATATTGCGTTTTTTTTGTCGTCTAGAACAGTAGCTTTCTCTTATTCATCATTGTTTGCGCGTGATTTACGTTTTATCGTCTACTTTTCAAATCCTATCTTAACCTGCGAGAGTTTGCTTCTCTGATAATGCCTGAAGAAACCTCACCACTGTTGAAAGATGCATCTACAAAGACCAATTATTCCGACCATAGAAGAAATGACTCTGTTCCGATAGGAGAAGAGGCTTCATCCATTGAATATATCACCTTTGAAGGCCCTAATATATTATCTAGTACCAGACGATGGACTTACTACTTTATCAGTGTGCTCTGTGCATTGAGCTGTGCTTCTATTATGCTGTTCTCTATTTATGCGCCCTCATTACAAACTAGACTAGGCCTGAGTCAACTTCAAATCAACTATATTTCTATCTTCGCCGAAGTCGGCCAATATTTGCCTTTTTTTGGTTTCATTGCTGATGTCTACGGAGCTCATGTAATTACTATTATTTCAATTTTCTGCCTTACTCCTACTTATTTAGTAGCAGGATTCATTTACTCAAACCCGAATTTACTACCGCCAAGCTATAATCTCCGCATTCTCTGCGCTTGTTTCTTTGGTATCGGTGCTGGATCTTCTAGTCTTTTTTTGGGGTCTTTCTTCACCTGTACCCGACTTTTTCCTTCTAATAGAATTTTATCAATTTCAGTCCCTGTGGCTTCCTTTGGGTTATCGTCTTTTTTGGAAGCACAATTAACTAAGATTTTCATTCATGAAACTTATGTTGATGTTAATGGCATTTTTGTGACCTTTGCTGGTATGTTTCTTTTAACTGGTATCAGTTCAACAGTTACTGCTTATAAGTCAAGGACACCAGTAATTGATAAGCTGGATGCTTCTTCCACTAATAAGGGAAGTAGATTGAAGAAAATCTTTAAGGAACCCACTCCCTGGTTGTTGTTTTTGGCATTACTGGTATCAGCTGGTCCGATTGAAATGTTTGTCAATAATATTGGCTCCTTGGTACTTACTCTACCTGATACCCCCAAGACTGCTGATCAGGTATCCTATTTTGCTATTTTTTCGACAGCTGCCCGACTACTTTCTGGTGTGATTTGCCACTACATACCCTTGATTAAACCAGCCCCATTATTGACTTCCATATTGATGGTAACCGCCTTAGTTCACTTATCATTTGCAATGGAAATATTACCTTCTTCGTGCTTTTCACTTGTTTCTATGATTAACGGCTGGGCTTATGGTAGTTGCTTTACTATTTTTCCTACGATGGTAATGATCAAGTATGGGTTAAGTGATTTTGGTAGTGTTTGGAATTGTGTCATGATGTCTCCCGCTATCGGATGCATGATTTTTGGTGTCATTTATGGCAAGGTCTACGATAGAGCGTCATTCGAACCAAGCAATAACGCTTTATTATTAATTGAACCCCTGATCAAGGTTTTTGATACCAATCAAGTCGTTTGTCTTGGCCCCAGTTGCTATCAAATTACCTTTGTTTCGACAGCTGGTTCTATTTTGGTGGGAGCTCTCATTATTCTCGCTGTTTATAAAGGAAGCTTAAGGAATTCAAAGTCGTCATTACCCGTCTCATTTGAAGCCTCTGCATAATATAGGCTCCTTTGAACTTCCTGAGATCCTATTTTTGTGCTGAGGAATCAAGATAGCTTTGTTTCTTTTCTCTAGATGGAGGTTAATCTCTTATGTTTTAACGATTTTTTTCATGATTTACGTTTTTCAGTTTCTGCGTTTTTCTTTTTTGTCTTTTATTTTTGGGTTTTATTTTTATTTTTACTTTTTTATTATCCTGATTTCATTGGTTTTGTTCCTGTTTTTAATTTAATGTCATTATATTTTCAAAAAATATATTGCACAATTTTAGTTATTGTTTAAAACAAGTATTTTAATCAAGGCCTTGCATGCACGAAGATTATGCTCCTATGAAATTGTCATACATGAATTAGCCGTCGGGAAACTCTTTCTTCGAATCTATTGTTCAACGGCCGAGTCGAAAAATTTATGTAAGGGGAAACCCTTTCGGAGCCAGAGGTTTCTTTTCCGCAGTCCCACAAATTTTTCAGAAAGAGAAAGGCCAAATCCTTGTAACCAGAGTATATAGAAGTCTTTTTGAATTCTAAAAGCCAACAAATTATGTGTGTAAAGGATGAAAAAAAAGAAATGAAAAGAATTCTTGAATTATGACCGCGTAGTACAAAAAGGTTTAGGTGATGAAAGTGGAGGACATTCGATATGTACGATCCCAGTGCGGCAATATTACTTGCCTCATTTTACTCTTTAAAATCATATCGGATACAATCTACTAACTATGAGAGTTTAATCTCCAGGTCTACTTCCTCTGTTTCTAAATTTTCAGATTTCTTTGTGATATTTACAAAAATTTGAAAGGGGTAATATAAATCACCTAAAATCGGGTAAAAAATTTGAGATTTCAATATATCTCTCCTAGCTTTTTGTTTTTAAAAAAGCTTTATGATTCGAGGGGGTACCCTTTGTTTTGAAAAATTATTAATTTTCTGCAACGGCTGGCTCTAAATAAATACAGAATATCACACGCCTCACTTTTTAAGTATTTACTACTAATTGAGCAATCTCTTTTTACCGTATTTTAAGCTTTTTAGTAGATTCTCCTTTAGCTTTTACTACTTAACAAGGAACAACCTTACATTCTTCTTAATCTAATTTATGGAAAGCCGCTTAATCAACCATTAGACCTGCCTATTAAATTTAATATAATTAGACTTCCCCTATCGCGATCATGGGTATTTCTCACGAAAATTTACATTCAAATGTTCGGCCCGCTTCTTTAAGCCCATTACAGTTTTCTAACTACAATGCAAAAACAGGAACCAAACTGCAAAGGCAAAACATCGAGCGAAAGATAACACCGCAAAAAAGACAACAGGAACACAATGCATTCGTCTTGAAACGAGATATATCACAGCAAACAAGCCAATCATCGCCATCAGATGCTCACAGGCGTTCCTTATCCGCATCGATAACATCAAGTGATGAACTGAATTCTACCCACTCTGCCAAATACTCCAATAAAAGCCTCTCCATCAGTCGCGGTGAACAATTTGGGGTGGTAAGACCTTATAGGTCGCATCGAAACCGGGCGTGTGATAGTTGTCGCAGAAGGAAAACAAGATGTACAGTTGATATACCAGGCGCTCCCTGTCTGCTATGTCGTATGAACAATCACGACTGTCTTTATTTGATGGAAACCGAGAAGAAAAAACCGAAAAGAAAACAGGAACATACTAGAGCTGATAGTATCGTTAGTGATTCTAACTCAAATGAATTACTCGATGAAGAAAGAACAATACAATTTCAAGAGAATACGAGCACAAACTCACTAACTGATATCTATGAAAGACATAGCAGTGAAAATAACAAACTACGGAATTTACCACCACTTTCAAGCAACATAAAGTCAGGATACATTGACCCATTAGATCCACCACTTTTGAGAACCACCAGCCCCTCCGAACTAGCCTCAAAAAATAATTCTTCACTAGCTAATGGTATATCACCTGCTTCTATGACAAATTCCAGCACTTCTAAACGTAGCATATCATTGCCCGCTATTCAAAACACCAAGAAAACCAAGCGTTCGGAATTCTCTAACTCGGAGAAACACTCAGTTACAAATTCATCAAGATCAAAAGACATAATGGATGTTTCTTCGATTTTGATAAGTAAAGAAGACGAAGCTCCACATATCGTGGGCCCAAGTTTTGCTAATGATACTCAGATGGTAGAACAATACATTTCGCCTATGGGTAAAATTTTCAGCAAGTCTAGAAACACTAATGAAAATGATGACCCAAATAAGAGAGATGCAAACAATAAGAAAAACAAAAGCTATGGAATGTACTTTGATGACCCTAGTCGACCAGTATTATTCCATATGGTTCCCCGTAGAAGACTAGGTTTACATATGGACAAAATGCCAGGCGCAAAACAGTTAGATATTTTGGAGAATATAACTGGCCCACTTGAGGAAGAAATTATCAATGTTTACTTTAAATTTGTTCATCCATCATTACCAATTTTGAATAAAAAACAGTTTTTACAGATTTATCAGCGTGACAAGAAAAAGCTACCTCCTACTTTGATTTGTGAAATAGTAGCAATGGGTTTAATTTACTGGTACCGATCTCCAATATTATCCAAACATCCTAAACCAAATCAGTCTTATGTCTGGAACTTGGCTGTAGCCGCACTATATACCGATTTTGAAGGTCCAAGAATATCGTCTCTTATTTCCTGTATTATTGATTTGGCAGGTAGGCCGATTTACTCTATGATCGGCAACTGGATGAACTGTACCAGAGGTGTAGGCCTGTGCCAGATCATGGGTCTTAATAAAGATCCCACAAGCTGGAACATTACCACAGACGAGAAGGCAATGCGTAAAAAGATCTGGTGGGGACTTGTTATTCATGACAAGTGGATTTCATTCTGTCATGGTGTTCCATCTCATATATTCAAAGAGCAAAGTGACGTCCCTATTCCTACATTAGAAGAAGTTTGCCCTGATGACTACATTAGTGATGAAAATTCCCTACTTCCTGGCCAATCACTGGATGGCCAATGCTTTATTGAGATGTGTAAGCTGACCCGAATTTTGGATAATTTATTGTCGGTTGTCTTTTTAGCCAAACCAAATGTTTCAACGGAATCTTTTGAAATTTTGCACCTGGTTGATATTCAGTTGGAGGAATGGAGAGAGAATTTACCAGCCGACTTGGCGCTTGAAAATAAATTTAAGGTCCCTTTGTCATTTGAAAAATCAAGCAATTTGAACAAAAAGAAAAATAACAAACAAGAAAAGAATCAACATAATGGGCAAGGTGACTCATGGAAAGATGAAAATAGCTATTGTCGGATATATAAAAGTGATGAGAATTACGAACCAGGTAAAGAAGGCGATTATAATAGCATCCATGAGAATAATCACAAGAGCAATAGTGAAGAGTCCCAAGAAATCCCCCAAAAAAGATTAATCACTGGTATTAAAAGCCTTCACCTTTCGTATTATTCAGTTCTTCTTTTGTTACACCGAACCGTTCTCCAGATTTCTGAGTTGGATGATCAGAATCAGGATGCTCTTAGAAGCAATCTTACTCGATGCCGGGACGCTGCATCTGTAATTGTACATTATTTTGCTGATTTTACTGAATCTGACTTCATGGATTTTTGGCATCCGTATACTGCCTATCATCTTCTATTTGTAGTTACAATTCTTTTCCGGGCAGCAATCGAGTCCACATCAGATGAAGAGGCCCAATTTTGTGTTGATGCGGTAAAAATGCTAATGAGAAAGCTTTCTGTGGCAGTTGCAAATGACTGGGATCTTGGTGCATTATGCCTTGCCCAAGGACAGAGGGTTCTGAGCCAGATGAGTTCGTCAAGTGAAACCAATGATGATGAAGATTTTAGAAAAGAGGATGAAGCTACAATCCCAGCGTTTAATAGAGAATTTTATTCTCAAACAGAGGATTCAATTGTAAGTTCAGCTTCACAGAAGAATAGCATGCTTGCTACACCACCTAACATGACGAGACCAGGTTTTTCCTCCTCAGATACACATAGAGGACCTGTTAAGTCATATGAGCAGTTATTGGATCCTATAGATGGCCCTCTTGGTGAAAGGTTACACGCTGATCAAAATGAACACTCGACACATGCCAGAGCACATAGACGCTTTTCAATATCACGAATGGGTTCCTTTACTCATTTAACTTCTCATGAAAACATACCATCTACTACGGGTATTCCCTCTGGTAATTTTGGTGATCAAACCAAATGGAAATCTGGCAACATTCGTCCAAATCACCACCATCAATTGCATACACAACTTGGTGCAAATCATATCTTTGGAGTCCATACAGGGAATAGCCAGTCGAATGAACTACATCATGGGAACAACTTAATTGATCACCAGCACGACCACAGTGGTACCAGTACTGAAAATAGTGTCAGTACTCATGAATCTAGCTTAAGCGAATCACCAGTGAGTAATCTAGCTGAAGTAGGACATTACCAAAATACCATGGTGCGAGGTCAAGCAGCTACATCAGCCAATACAGCATCTACAGTACATGCTCCTGGCTTATTGGTTGCAGACGATATGGGTGATGCAATGGGCTTACCGGGCGTAGATCAGTTAAATTTTGAAGATCTTTTAACAACTGGGTTCGCTGAATGGGATTGGATGTAAGTGCTAAATCTAGATAATAATGGAGTTTTAAAAACCTTCCGCAAACTACCTTTCAATCTCATATCTTCTTTTTTTACATCCTTTTTTGATCCCATTTATACATAGTTCTTAAAATTTTATAATTCTAGAAAGAATAATACCATAAGGCGTGCACATCAAAGCTTCAGTCTACATGTTCCCAGGGTTGAATATGCATTACTATAAACTCTCAAAAGAGGTTCAATATACTATGAATTAACTAGGTTTTCTGTTTGTAAAAAGTGAAGCTATTCAGTCAGCGATCTTTTTGGAGGATTAGCCCCAGGGTAAACTTGGCCAGTTTTATTCGAATCGCTAGATTCTTCAGAGGCAGAAACAACTTCATCAACAGTCACCACAGTCACACCAAGCATTCTATTTTCTTCTAAATCAGCTAATGGTACTGAAGTCACAGTGGCTGATCTTTCTAAAAGACTACCGGGTCTCGCCTTTTTCTTTGGAGATAAGGCAGACAAGCATGTATCCATTGCGGGGTCCATATTATGACATCCGGATCCTGGCGGTGACCGAAGTCTTTCCATATCTAAACTAGGTGTTTTTGGGCGGGATGCGGAAGCGAAAAAAGATCCTATCTCATCCTCTCCGTTTCCCATGTTTGTAGAAGTATTAGCCTTGTTTGGATTTAGCATTAATGTGTGGGGCCCTAGGGATAAACTTCTTAATTGATTGGCGTTATTTACACACTTCTTGATGGTTTGAACAAGCAGAGACGGCTTCAAAGGCTTAGATAAATACTCGTCCATTTGGGCTTGCATACATCGTTCACGATCTCCAAGCATAGCATGCGCCGTCAAAGCTACGATAGGAGTTCTTTTCCGAGTGGCAATATTTTGTCTTTCCCACTCTCTTATTTTTGCAGTAGCTTCAAATCCACCCATCACAGGCATTTGAACATCCATAAGAACTAGCTCATACTTTTTCCTCTTGACGGCTTCAAAAGCTTCTAAACCGTTTTCAACCACTTCAACATTGTGGTTGTGCTTTTCAAGAATTCGTACCGCTACCTTTTGATTAACAATATTATCTTCAGCTAATAAAATGTTGAACTGAACCTCTTCATCCGAGTCCAATGGTGCTGCTCTTGATTCTAAAGCCGGCCTGAGAAAATTACCAATATCATGCGTAGAGCAAGGGGTATTACCATAGGAAGTGATACCAAGGTCAAGACACTGTTTAAGATCCACCCGCGGTATACCAGAATGGAGAAGTACGAACGGCACATATTTCAAATGAGAGTGCGCCCGTAAATCAGTAGCAACACGAAGAGAATCTACAATGATTGTATCAAATTTAAATTCGGGACCACCTTCATCAAGAGGAGCTTCCTCCCGAGAGTTGACTACGGTACACTTTAAGTATAGTTCAGCCATTCTGGCCTTTAACTCTTCAATATCACTTTGAGAGTGACACGTGTTAATGAAGAGAACTTCATGATTCTTGAAGGGTGCTAATCTTTCTCTTAAGATACCAAGCCCCGAATGAGCGGGCTGAACGGACAGAGTAAAATAAAACTGTGAGCCCTTCCCGTATTCAGACTGAACCCAAATATCACCTCCCATAAGATTAATTAATCTCTTAGAAATAGATAATCCAAGACCAGTACCACCAAACTTTCTAGTGGTTGAGCCATCAGCTTGGCAAAAGGTATCAAAGATAACATCAAGCTTGTCGGATAAAATGCCAATACCGGTATCTGAAACACACAGCTCCAACATCATTTCATCTATCTGTTCTGCATTTTGTATGGGAGCTTTACGAACACTCAAGGCCACTTCACCACTCTCGGTGAATTTTATTGCGTTTCCCACAAGGTTGATTATTACCTGTCTCAACCTGAATGAATCACCAATTAAATTGTCAGGAAATGTATTGTCAATTTTATATACCAAATTCAAAGGCTTTTCATTAGCTTTAACCGATAGGGTTTTCAAAGCACCAAATACTGTTCCACGAAGCGAAAAGGCAATTTTTTCAATTGTCATTCGATTTGCTTCAATTTTGGAAATATCTAAAATATCATCAATAATAGTTAATAGGGAAATAGCGAGATTGTGAACAATTGATAACATTTCACGTTGATACTGTGTTAATTGAGTATCGAGAGTTAACTGTGTCATGCCAATAATACCGTTCATGGGTGTTCTAATTTCGTGTGACATATTCGCCAAAAATTCCGATTTAGCACGATTAGCAAATTCAGCCGCCTCACGAGCAGCAGTATTACGTTGAATTGATTCCCTGAGATTTAGCACCATTTGGTTAATTTTAGTTTTCAAAGCGTCCATTTCCCCTGAAGCTTCCACAGTAATAAACCGAGTAAAATCACCATCAGTGGCAGCAGCTGTAATTTGAGCAAACGCTCTAACTTGTGTTGTAAGATTAGAGGCCATAGTATTAACATTAGTAGTAATTTCCTTCCAAAGACCATCGACATCTGAAACTTGAGCCTGCACACCCAGTTTACCATCTATACCCACATCTTTGGCAACTCTAGTTACTTCCGATGCGAATACTTGAAGCCGATCTACCATTTTGTTGATGGTCGACTTAAGGGCCAGCATTTCCCCCTGGGCTAGAACATCAATTTTCTGGGAAAGATCTCCTTGAGCAACAGCTGTTGTAACATGGGCAATGCTTCTGACTTGTGTCGTCAAGTTAGAAGCCATAACATTAACATTCTCGGTGATTTCTTTCCAGGTACCCTCAACATCTTCAACCTTAGCTTGTCCCCCTAAGATACCTTCAGTACCGACACTTCGAGCTAAGGTAGTAACTTCAGTGGCGAAATTTTGCAACCGGTCCACCATTTTATTGATTGTTGATTTCAAATCTAAAATCTCACCTTTGCAGTCGGCAGAGACTTTCTGCGATAGATCACCACGGGCTACGGCAGTGGTAACATTGGCAATATTTCTAACTTGGCTAGTAAGGTTACTAGCCATGGCATTAACGTTATCAGTCAATTCACGCCAAATACCTTCCACGCCGTCTATCTGAGCCTGACCGCCTAATCGACCCTCCACACCGGTTTCCCTGGCTACGCGAGTTACTTCGAAAGCAAACGTCCTCAACTGATCCACCATGGTATTAATGGTCTTTTGTAATTCAAGAATTTCACCTTGAGCGTGTACGTTAATTTTACGGGATAAATCTCCTTGAGCGACAGAGCGGGTAACATCAGCAATTTCTCGTACTTGGTTAGTTAAATTGGAGGCCATAACGTTGACATTATCGGTTAATGAGCGCCATACACCCACAGTTCCCTCACCTTCGGCTTGACCACCTAATGTACCCCCAGCAACTTCAGTGGCTACACGAGTAACTTCAGTAGCAAATCTTTGGAGCTGGTCCATCATTTTATTAATAATTTGTTTGAATTTAATAATTTCCGGATCTGCTTCAAGGGCATGGATTGTAACCTTTTTAGATAAGTCGCCTTGAGCTACGGCAATAACCACTTCACCAATTTCCATTAGTGCCTTTTGAAAAGCTAAATTAGCGTTTTGGGATTTACGTAACTCTTCGTCTATCAGAGTGGTCTGAGCTTTTTGTTTTTGCCCGACAGGCAGGTTTTCATCACTCATTATCAGCATAAAATTGTTTGTTAAATTACGCGCATCGGATAATTCTTGCTCTAATGCACTAATAGTAGACTGATGAGCTTCAATTTCTTGTGATTGTAATTTTAGCTTTTTGTGCAATGCATGAACAAGGGAGTTTACGGGGCTTGAGCGGTCCAAAACAGCAATTAAAGCATCAAAATCGGGACTTTCTTCATCAATAACTTTCAGAGTTGAGCCTTCAGTTTCCTTAAACGATGGAAGAACCAAGGAATTAGCATGATCATGTGTATTTACCAGACTTAATACAGATCGGTATGTGTCACTGAGAGAAGATTTTAGTGTTTCACGAGCCGCAGTTTTAGGGCCCGACAGTATGGCATCTATTGCAGAATCCATGTCCAAGATCGAAAAGGAAGCAGAGGGGATCATTGTAGTCAGATGATCAGGTTTTTCGTCTGATTTTTTATCATCTTGTTTTTTTCGACTTCCTGAAAAACCGCTTTGATTGACAGATGAGGGAGAAGCCAATTTAGCGATTTTGGATAATGCCTCACATACTTGTTGACAAAGTATCGACTCACGGTCGTTTTCGTTCCAAGTACTGATTCCGGATGGTTGAGATTCGACAGGGTCTTGCCCTTGAAAAGCTTTTGATTCAAAACTAGGAGTAGAGCCACTCATTACTGTTTTGTTTTCGTTTTGTCTCTCTTTTTGAGGCAGGTTTAGTGTAGTGATGACGACAGAACAAAATATCGGCTAACGTTTTAGAGATAGATCAAGATCGAATAAAACTACTTTGGAACCGAAAAAGTCATAAAAATAAAAGTGTCAAAATGCCTTGATGAACTAGAGAAAGAAATGTTTCTACAATACAGGTATGAGTCGAAAGAACAGGGTATCTGTAATGGCAAAAACGATACTTGTGTGTAGAAAATGGATAATTCACGATTTTGAGGCAGCCGCTGGCAATGAAAAATAGTACAAGAAAATAAAAACCGAGATGCAACGTATTAGAAGAAAACCAAATGGGTATCAGAAGCAATGCTTATTTTCTTATAATGATTTTTCTTGAATAGAAGAGCAAGTCTCGTTTAGAGGGTCTGTAAATAATATTTTCTAAAAGACAACCTGAGTTGATGAGCAGACTTGGGATGGAGTGATGGAATGCATTGACGCGGTAGAATCAGTCGGCGTGCTGGGTAGATAAACCAAAAAACAACCAAAAAACAAAAAAATCATAGAAAACAACACTATTGGTTCGGTTTCTGAAACGAAACAAGCGACTAGCTGGAGAAAAAAAAAATAACAATATAATTTAAAAAAACAAGAGCGGGTAAATCTGATCAAATAGAATATACCAATTCTACTTAAATGTGCCCATAAACAAACACATACATCCACAAAGATGTAGTAGAGTAGGGTTACATGAACGCTTACCAAAAGATGAACGGTGTAGTATTTTGAACCCAAAACTAAAAATATAATCAACAAGTTAGCTTTAATGAAACCAAGACCGCATCAAATAATGTCAACGAGGGTTATTATGCACACACCTGCATCACTCGCATCTAGGCACCCTATACTGAACTACGGCTTATTACGTAAAATAAGTTTTGTCATGAACCTCGTTTAGTCTTGATATTGCTTAAATTTTAAACCATTAATATAGATTTTTTTTGAAAGGTGTATTGCTATCCAGCTGCGTCGATGTCAAGTCTCTTTCCATCTACTAATTAGGGCGTTTTGTTGCCAGCAGCCAAGGAATTGTCTAACCGTCCATTGCATTTCAGGTGATTGTCCTCCCTTCACTTGCGTCGAATTACAATTATTACACATGTACATTGTCTATATTTCCTCAGTTCGTGGTAAAACCGCCTATACACGTCCAATGGTAAGTACCGGCGTATCTATAAATAGTCTGCCTTTGTTTTTATATTATGGGCCATTCTCATCGCCTGGGGCACCAAGATTAAAGCTCTACACGTGATCTATTAGGTGCTCAAATAACATTTGTGATCACGTGCGGTAAGCCCTGGTTTGGGCGAATCTTGGGGTAAAAATAATCAAGAGCTTATATATGCTTTGATATTTTGATATTAACATAATAAGAGTAAGCAAATAACTTAATTTTGGAGATGCATTTGACCTGTTTATTTTCTGGATTTCAGATATTTATTCTCTTCAATTTGACCTGAAACGTTAAGAGTGGAATTAAACTTTTGTTCCCTACAGACCAAAGCTATTGATATTTTCAATTTAGGATCTTGAAACCTTATAAAAGCAAATATTATAAGTGATTCAGTCATGAATACTTTCCGAGTTGTACACCTCACACATGGTGTCCTAGTTGAAGCAACTATATATATATATATATATTTAGGAGTTTCGCCTTTACGATTGGTCATAAAATAGGTGGCTGAGGCTTTATTATTCCCGGATTTTCGCTACACCCAGCTTAAAAGTCATTTTTAAGAGTAAATGTTCTTTGTACCTGCATACAAAAATGATAAAAAGAAATAATTGTTGAAAATGCAGCAAAGGTTTAGGTAAATGCATATACGTATAAGCTATTTTTAACCCTTCCCTCATATAGTCATTAATCAGCACTATTGAAACCCGACAATTACTATAACCAGCCTATGGAGGGGAATCACGAGACTTTGAATCGGCTTTTCTGTTTACTACTGCCCCATTAGTCCTTTCCGCGCCTTGGTTTCCAATCTTCTAAAACATACTCCACAAATTTGTTAGATTGGGTCTATCCATCAAGCCAAGCATTTTATCCAAACACTAATAATGACTGACGTTCAATCTCTCCGCAAGGCCTACGAAGATGCTGGCCAGGGTCATGTCTTCACCTTTTACGACTCGCTCTCTTCGTCTGACCAAGAATCTCTTTTAAACCAGATCGCCAATCTGCAGATTACCCCCGCCGAAATCACTAAAATTGCTAATTCGGCAATCGAAGCACACCAAGATATTTTATTCTCCACAGATCCCGTGGATATTAAACCCCTTCCCTCTACGTCATACGCTTCCGTGGTTGATTCTGACGTCACTACCATCGATTCCTGGAACACTCTTGGCTTGGACTTGATTTCTCAAAATTCAGTTGCCGTTATTCTCTTGGCGGGTGGTCAAGGTACTCGTTTGGGATCTTCGGCCCCTAAAGGCTGTTACGATGTCGGCTTACCTTCTCACAAGTCCTTGTTCCAATTACAAGCTGAGCGCATTGCCAAAATTCAACAATTGGCTGATAAGCATGCCAACAAGCCCGCTTTTTCATCCGTTGTTCCTTGGTACATCATGACCTCAGGTCCCACCCGTAAGCCCACTGAAGATTTTTTCAAGGCTAACAGTTTCTTTGGCCTTAATCCTGCAAATGTTATTTTCTTTGAACAGGGGGTTTTACCCTGTTTCACCCCCGAAGGTAAGATTATTATGGAAACGCCCTCTAAGTTAGCTGTTGCTCCTGACGGAAATGGTGGAATATACCTCGCACTTCACCGTAGCGGTGTTTTAGCTGATCTTAAATCTCGTGGTATCCAACACATCCATACTTACTGTGTCGACAATTGCTTGGTTAAGGTCGCTGATCCAATCTTCATTGGCTTTTCGGCCGAAAAGAAGTTGGATATTGCTACTAAGGTTGTTCGTAAGCGTGATGCACATGAGTCTGTTGGATTAATTGTTTCTAAGAATAGTAATCCAAGTGTTATCGAATACTCAGAAATTAGTAAGGAATTAGCTGAAGCCACCGAATCTTCTGTGAATGGTGAATCCTTATTAAAATTTAGAGCTGCTAATATTGTCAATCACTACTACTCTTATAATTTCTTGTCGTCAATCCCTTCATGGACTCCGGAATCTATTAATTTGCCATATCACGTTGCTAACAAAAAGATTTCCTATGTTGATCTTGAATCTGGTGATCTCATTAAGCCCACTCAACCAAATGGTATAAAACTAGAACAATTTGTCTTTGATGTCTTCTCGAGTTTGGATTTCTCTAGGTTTGCTTCACTTGAAGTTCACCGTGAAGAAGAGTTTTCCCCTCTTAAAAACGCTCCTGGTACAGGATCGGATGACCCTGAAACCTCCAGAGATGATTTACTCCAACAGAGTACTCGCTGGATTGCGGCCGTTGGCGCTTCCGTTGAAGAGAACGGATTAGTTGAAGTCTCTCCCTTGACGAGTTACGCCGGTGAAGGTCTTCAAGCATTCAAAGGTACTGAGTTCAAGAATTTACAAATCATTTAGATTTTTTCAATGATCTTTTTTAACATACATCTGTTATTATGTAAAGAAATTATTTTTATTATTTTCTACCTAGTAAAGCTGTATTTGTGTGCAAAAGATGCGCATTCGATTCCCATAGTCATATTTTAAGAAAAAATCGTCAACAAACTAACGCACACCATTCATCCATAATTTAGACATAGAAGGAAGAACATCTATGTCTTAATAAATCTTTATTCCGCTTTTAAAAAACAGTTAAATTTTGTGCCTATAATTCAGATTGTGGCACATATACTAAGATATATTTGTGTTTCGTGCTCAAATATGTTCTATTTTTGTACTCATAAATACGCTGGGAGTATCCAAATGAACCAATTTTAGTGATTTTTTCCACAGTGGAGTCAAGAATTTATGGATGGGACTTCTCTAGTCGATTTAAGATAAATTATTGCGAAACAAATCAGATATCAACTTGTATCACGAGACACTACTTTTTATAGTATCTGTTTAAACTTGGTCATTCATTTTCGCTTGAAGTTCTTGTTTCTTATTGTTTGGATTTTAATTTGAATCTATAAACCTTACACCATGTCTATGAATTGTCGTCAAATCAGGTTAGGCCAAGCTCTTGGTATGTTATACTTTATTAAGGTAGAAAGAGCACAAGAAAAGTCGCGATAATACTATTTATATTTCTTTGTTGATATACAATGGGTCATTCACAGAACTTTTCAATGTCAATTCTGTTCATCTCCGGTGAAACCGTACTAACATTAATACTAAATTTCTTCACTATGCGAAATAGGCCGGATATCAAGATCATACTATTCCACTGAAGCTACATCACACATTCCGTCTTCTACGACGTCATCTTTATCTACAGAACAAGGCTCATATGTAGCACCATCCCCTGAGCAACTGGCTGAATCTCGTTCCAAAATCCGTGCAGGTTTAATTCTTAGTAGAACGCCTATTGTTACTCCCGAAGTCAAGCCCTTTGAAGAAAGCTATTATAATTATCAGCAAGAGCTTGAAAGAAGGCTCATGTGGACTTTCCCTAAATCTTTCTATTTCAAAAAAGGTTCTATGGCTGAACACAAGTTCAACTTAGCTCAAAAGAAGCCCATTCAAAGTGTTAAAGGTGTTTTCTACGAGAGAGGTATTCCCGATATCAAATTAGGCAGGGAAAGAAGATTTAAGCAAGAAGTCGTTATTCCTTTAGCTGAAGAAGAAGGTGCCGATAGCGGCTCTGCTAATGGTGCTGATATTGACTCCGTTGCCCGTCGTATTATGCCTGAACCTAGAATCACTGAAGCCGACAAGAGCAACGATGTCGCCAGTTTATCAAGGAAATTAGATAGGACTTTATATTTGATTATTAAACAACAAAAGACTTGGAAATTTCCTTCTTTTAGCCTCGAAGGTGATGTCGAATTGCTTCACGAGGCCGCAGAGCGTGGCCTAAGACAAATTGGTGGCACTGGTATGAACACCTGGACTGTATCTTCTACCCCTACCGCCGTTATTGCTGGTACCGGTTCCATTAAAGAATTTTTCATCAAATCACACATTCTAGCTGGACAATTCTCCGCGATTAAATCCGAAATCGAAGATTTCGCCTGGCTTACAAAAGAAGAATTAAAAGAAAAGTTCGATAAGCAATACTATGAAACTTTGGAGCCTGTTATTTCCGAACAATAAAAAAAAAATATAAAATAAAGGCTAAAAGAACCAGTGTTTGCTCTTTTAACTCTTGTTTCCTACTTTTAACTTTATATTTTTGGATTAAAAATCCATGCTTTTCTCCTGTAATTTTTTTGTAAATATTCACTTTGGTTTTTTTCTGTATTGTTTCCCCTTTGCTTCAAGTAATAAAAAACACTAGCTTTTAATATATGGGTTTGATCAAATTCAAAAATGCTACGTAGATGCAAAAACTACTTCACAAGTAACATATACATATATATATACATCTCCTAACTGTTACTTTACAAGCACAAATAAAATTACCTTAAAACAAGATCGATTTTTAACGTCTGGAGCTGGAATGATTAGCTGAAAGAATGGAAAGTCCATTTGAATCACCAATGAAGGCAATGGAATATTTCATCGGCGCCCACTCGACAATAGGAGCAAAAGCAAAAGAGGGTCTCGTAATGCTAAAGACTGATTCTTTTGTGGCCACGTTAATGATATCAATAGGGACATTATTTTCCGAAGCAACAGCTAAATAGCCGCCATCATGGGAAAAGCTGATTGAACAAATAGGGTGATCAGTTTTAGAAAATGTTTTGATACAGATCCAATCATTTAGGTCCCATAAGCTTACAATACCTTCCTTTCCACCTATAGCAAGGTATTTTCCCTGAGGGTCGAATTTTATTGAACTGGCCGCTGTTCTATGACCACGAAGAATGTTAACTAATCGGGCATCCATCTGTATATGCTCATTAGCTTCTAGAGCATTTTCATCTGACTGACCCGTCTTCTTTCGCATAATTACTTCATAAATTCTTACGTTTCCTGATGCTAGACCTGTAGCGAAAGCATTAGATGCATTTGACCAGTCAAATGAGTAAACTTCTGTTGTCTCCTTCACTGTGCAAAGAACAGACCAATCAGTGGTATCAAAGATCACAACAACGTCATCTTTTCTAACAGCAGCAAGATATTTACCATCAGGAGAATATTTCACAATTATGTTACCATTACCAGGTTTCAATACTTTGATAGAAGCTTTAGTCTTGATATCCCAAATATTAACTGTTCCATCATTAGAACAACTAGCCAAGCGATCAACATTAATAGGATCCCAATGTAAGTCCGATATACCAAGGGTATGACAATTCTTGATCAATACTACTGATCGATCATCAGTTCTATCGGCGGACCAGATTCGGATGTTACGGTCATTAGAGCCCAAAGCTACTTTGGTACCAACAGTATTCCAAGACATTGACCGGAGATTGGCCGCAGATGATGTCGAAGAAGTGTCTCGATAGAGATTCAAACGGAGTGAGTTGAAGTAAGATGATGCATAGTTGTACGATATAGGGGGTTGAACACTTAGCAACCTTCCTTGTGACATTTCTATATATTCTTTGGTATGTCTCGCTAAGCGGGTTACCTTAGCAATTTTATAGTTTATTCAAGGCTCTATTAAGCCGTTCCAACCCCAAAAGCGGAAAGTAATGGGGATATTCATTTACTAGTCAACTCCCACCAAATTTTGATCTCGTCATCCTCTAATATGTAAGGAGATAATCGAAAAGAATTGAAAAGTCTATACCAATAAAGTTGATGTTCATCAAAAACAATTTATTATATAACTTGGCACACTTTTTACATAAATACCATAAAGCTGAAAATTTTAAGAAACCAAAAAAACTAACCATGATCAAGGATATATATTACAAAATAAAACTACAAAAAATTCGAGTGTACAAGTATATTCACAGACAAGCACACATCTAGTCGCGATATTGTTCCGGCCGTCACTTTTGTTGCTGTTGTTGAAGCATGGCAGCTAACTCAGGAGGAAACGGCATGGAGGGCATGTTGTTATTAGCTGACCCCTGATTATCACCATTGTTACCATTATTTACCGGGAATGAAGACAAAGGGGGAAAACCATTAGGGGGGAACCCATTGGGAGGGAATCCATTAGGTGGGAATCCATTAGGTGGGAATCCATTAGGTGGGAATCCATTAGGTGGGAATCCATTAGGTGGGAATCCGTTAGGCGGGAATCCATTGGGGGGAAACCCATTAGACGGGAATCCGTTTTGTTGAAATCCTTTAGGCGAGAATCTGTCATTGGATTGGAACCGACCGTTAGGAGGCATATCCATAGGAGAATTATTCGAATATGATGAACGCTCAGAGCCTGGTCCCCCTAGCGGCGTCGAGTTAGCATTTGAGCCAGAGCTCCGTTTAGGATTTTGGAAATTGTTGCGTATTTGATATTGAGACTGAGAGCGTGATTGATCGTCATGGTTCATATAACCGCCACTGTTACCGCTGCTGTTATTGCCACTGTTACTACCACTATATCCTTGTCTTTGAATCTCCTCTTCAGGTCTAGTAGCTCTAGGTCCATTAAGAGAACCATTGGTAGGCATACGTTTACTGATAGCCTTTGATGATACTCCTGAGCCGATCTCAATATCTGGTTCCTCTACCACAAGACCGTCAGTAATAGGCGCACCGCCTGTACCACCATTACTAGAGTTAACAAGCCACTTTTGATCGGCAATAGTTAAACGAGAGATGGGAATGATACTAGAACCAGAAGAGTAATCACAACAATCACGAGGACCGAAGCCAACACCCCAACGCGCCCGTAATGTAATCGAACCTTGGACATTCATTTGGTCGAAATAATTCTTGGCAGTTACTGCCTCTTCTCTGCTCATTATTTTGACAAAAGCATGTCTTTTATGATGATTTAGGATGATACTTTGAGTTCTAGCATATGGACTTATCGCATGCTTGAGGCCTTCCTCGTTCATATCATTAGGCACACCACCAATAAACAGTGTTCTACTAAGAACCTTGAGTGTGCCGGGAGGTAGAGTGTTATCTGCGGTTACCTTGTGTTCACCATTAAGTCTACCAGTGCTACTGGGTGGCGATCTGGATCTTTCCCTATAATTATTTGATTGATAGCTATTCCTGGGGGGAGATCGTGATCGACTTCTATGTCCGGAAGCTCTGGGATCACGATAATCATTTGGATTTCTAGGGTCACGTCGATCTTGATATTCGCGTGAAGGGGGTACAGAGGAGTCCCAAGCCGAATTTATTGAGAAGTTTGTTTGTGTGTTATGTGCTTGGGATGAAGGTTGCGAGACCTTTGAAAGTATCTGAAGCAGTGTATTGGGATCAGTATTCATGTTTTGTCCAGATAAACCAGTTAAAGCTGAATTCTGAGGTAAGAGTGATGGTAGAGGCATGCTAGTTTTGGTGGCTGGGGGTGCCGAGTCACGTTTATTATTACTTATACTGGCCAAAGCCTGAAGAATAGAAGCGGCATCTGTAGCAGGGGCTGATGGTTTAGGCACCACGGGCTCACTACTAGTCCACTGTCGGAAATCATTAATGACATGACTAGGTGGTGACCCAGGTGGGGTAGTCGTGGCATCTTTCTTAAAATATTTACTTCTTATTCTTTCAAGAGTTTCTGAAGGGAATGTGCCTGCCTTTTCCCAAATGTCGAGGACTTTTCTCATTTTTTCCTTAATATCATCTGCTGGAGCGGGATACATTGCGTTATCCATAAGGCTCTCAATCATGTTGGAGATTTTGAACAAACCAGAACCAAAAGTTCCATCTTCGGCTGCCGAAGATATGGGTTGCTCGGCTTTATTTGCCTCCTCTTGCCATCGACGAGCGATAATATCAACCGTGTATACGGCCCCGAGCTTATGAGATGTAGGTGTCTTTTTGAAATGGGTATAAAGTTTTTGAATAAACACGGATTCAAGCTAAGTAATGAAGTTACAGTTAGAAAAATTCTTTGGCATGATCACCATAATACCATATAGTAAACTATATTCAATAAACTAATTCACAGCCACTTACCTCAATGTTTTTCGTTGCTATATCACGAATTACTCCGAGCTTATTACCACTGACCCCAGGAGGTTTCAATGCTAATAATGCCTCAAGAGCTTTGTCGAATTTTTCAGATGGTGGTGTTGAGCTCATTATGTGTATATACTTCTGAATTTAGACGGGTAATACTGATATTGAAAAGCAAATGTAAATTTAGTTTTTAAGGAAAAATTACTTGTATTACCTTGAATACGATATAGAATTCTTATGTTTAAAATAGTAAAAAGGTTTTAAAAAAAACAAATAATTACTAAATCGGCAAATTGGGTAGAGAGAAAGAAGGCAAATATAATCCAAATCCTTCTAAAAAAAGAAATCAGAAAAAAACGAACTAATACTTTAAATCACACGGTTTGCTGAAAAAAGCTACAGATTTAAAGATAATTCAAACTAGTATACGCAGGTCACGATCAAATAAAAAATTATGTTTAGTGTTACAGACTAAAAACGATTAGTTACTATCAATAGTGAGAGAGGAGATCAAGTGGCGGTTGTTGATAAAATGGAAAAAATCGGGTTCACTCTTGATTACATAATCCATCAATCATTGTATTCATATTTACGCCTATGGAACAAATAAACCATAATTTTGCGTGTATATTTGATAATGGAAAAATGGAAGGCTCCACATCACCTTGTGAGAGAATGGTCACCCTGAACCAACTTTAAAAACCCCTCACGATCACTGGCAGCTATTACTGGATGAGGGGATTGCATGCTTTACTAATACCTACCAATCCAATTCTATTTCTTTAAATAATTGATTCATATGTATCAAGAATGTATTTTTATATATATATTTTTTGATTATCGTTATTAAAAAATACTACACTCTATAAATTAGTCTCTTTTGGCCTCAATTAAGTTAAGCTTGAGAAAAAAAAAACAATTGCAAATTTATGAAAAAAAATACCTCCGAAACGGGGAATCGAACCCCGGTTTGCCCGGTGAGAGCGGACCGTGATAGCCACTACACTACATCGGATGTGTAAAACACTGATCTCTAGCGGAGTCGAACCGCTGATCCTTGCGTTATTAGCACAATGCCTTAACCAACTGGGCCAAGAGATCTGATAGTTACATGAGGCCAGAAAAAGAATAAGAAAAACATCTTTAGACTGGGCTTGGCATCGTATTTATTTTTGTACTGAAATTACGGACTTTACCATTTGCTACAAAAAACAAAGCTCAGTCTCCAAGAAATTAAAAAAGGTATCCGAGTCTGAAAAAAGAAAGAAAAATAAAAATAATTCAAGTAAAACGTAATATCGACCTTCAAACAGGGAAGACAAAGCTGACCCCAAAGTGCAATTTGATAACTTTTAGTAAAAAATATAAATACAAGGACTATTAAAAAAATTCAAAAAAGTTATAACATAAAATATCATCAGAGAAATTAAAAAAAAGTAAAAAAAAATTAATAAGATTACTTAGGCTCGACGGGTAGTTAGAAAGCCGCAGTATCCGAATTCTCTATCGAAATATGAAAAGAGAAAACAAACGGCTAAAAAAAATTATTAAGTAAATAATAGTTACTAGAACCAAGAGTACGGCAGTATGTAAGATGCGTTATCAAACAGAGGTTCGGCCCGCGTTGGTCCATTAGAAACCGAAACTCTATTGACACCACTGCCATTCAAATAACGGCAGTTACTGGGCGAATTAGCGCTTGGTCGTTGACGAGAGGTAAATAATGGAGAGTGATTGGCCAGCCCAGCTTGCCCGTTATCATTGGTAGTGGTATAAGGAGCAGCCAAGGTACTAGCTCTAGCTAACAAGTTTAAGTTATCTAAAGTCCAGCAATTAGTATCAACCAAATCATTTTCATTGATTAAATTTTGCGACATCAGGTATTTTTTAAGCGCCAGCTCGCTTTCCTCGTAGGTAGGCAAACATTGATCTGAAAAAGCCCAATCATCTTCAAGAACAAAAGACGAGGGAGGTGAAGATGAGCAGTTATCACAACTTGCACAATTAGAACTGATTGCTGAAGAAACGGGGGTCATGATGGAAGTTGATCCTGATTCTGAGATTAGAGATTTTGCGTCTGAGCCTTGTGAACTGACCGAAGCATGAGAGTCTATTGGTGAGCAGAGTGAAAGAGAAGAACACAATAGCTCTGGATCCTTGCCATGATCATCTGAAAGAAGCAAGCTGGAAGGTTCGGTAAATAAGTTAGGTGTATTGGAGCAGCCAGTCAAGGATGTATACCGGGGAGGGAAGTTAGCCTTAATCAAATGGACTAGTTTAATATTAGCAATTAACTGGCAAAAAGCATCAGCTCGATTCTTGGTTAGAAAGGACATTCCGAAAAGTTTGTGGGTTGGGGGAGATGAGGTTGATAAGAAGGGAGAATCATTGACGTGACACACAAAATATACCCGATCATTTCTATCCTGAAAAGTAGAAACTTCCATCATGAGGATTCGGGATATATCAAAGTAAAAGCCCTCAGAATTAGAATTGGAGGGCACTAGAATGACTCGTTGTGAAGTGACATAGATCACACCTAACGTGGAGGGGGATGAGATGTAATGAGGCGAGTAGTCTACTGGAGATGCATCGACGCTTGGACGGAGATCATTCGGGCTTGGGGTTGTAGAGGGTACTTGATCCGAGTCCGAGTCGGATGACAGGGGGGAGCCGGATTTAGAGAACAGCCCCCAGAAACGATTAGAGCCTCGTCTGGGCCGCGACGGCTGAGGTGACGGGACCGAGGGTCGTATCGTAAAAGGGGGCGACTGTGAAAGCGGGGAAGAGGGAACAGCAGCAGCGGTAGGAGATGTAGCAGGTGCCGAGAGAGGGCGAGAAGACAAGCCATGGATTCCCACGCTGGCGGTGGTCAAATGAGAGCTGGTAGGATGACCGTTTTCGTGATCGGAAGGGCCAGTAACATGTTGCGGGATATTAGAGTAATTGAGCGTGGGGTCTGCCGGCACTGGTTTCCAGGTAATACGGCGCCGCGAGAACCTTTGGAGCAACAGCTCGTTAGGCAGAAGGATAGGATCGACCGCGCCCGTGGGCACAGGAAGGGAGAACTGGTTGGCTGTAGGCATTGAAAGGAGGATTGCGGGGGATATTGAGAAAAATATGGGGAAGAAGGAGAAAGTAGAAAACAGGAAACGGGTAGAGAGCAAAGAGCGGGGAGCACAGAGATAAAAAGGCGGAGGTAGAGATCGAAGAAGAGACAAAGAGGGAACTGAGAACGGGGAAAAGAGCAGAGAAGGATAAAAGAGAATAGGAATAGGAGCAACAGGGTTATTAAAACAAGATAAGTGATGATATGGAGGGTTTAGAATTTGATAAGCAAATAAAGTTAGCTTAATTTGGTTTAATTTCGGTTTAGTGGGGGTCCATGCGGGTAATGTTTCTCCAGGTGCCGATAGCGATGGGGCGGTGAGGAAATTAATGCAGCGAATAAAAATTCAGAAAGAGTCTGGCATATGATAACAAAAGCCATAAATCGGCCGAAGTCGATGTCGGGCCCGGTTTGGCAAGTGGGTTTATATTAGTATTTTGCTATTTTGTTTTAATTATTTTTTTAAATTATTTAATTTTTTGATTTTTATTTTTATTTTGATTTTTTTCGTTTGTTGTGTTTAGTTTGTATTTCATATTACGGATTTTAATTTACAATTCTTTGTGAATGCTGCTCTATCCCTCACTTTTCTTCATAGACAGGGATGCTGGATACCATATTTGTTTGTACGCTCTAGAGTTTACAGGATTACTTCTCTGAATACCCCCAAAGTCCCCAAAGATTCCAGACAGGAGAACGCGGAAAAACAGAAACCAAGCAATGGAAAAGCAGGATTTTTAGCTTGGCCTCTCAGACGAAATTTATAAGCGAGAAGGAGGAAGCGAGGCTATATAGCGTTATTTGTAAAATAGGGAAAACCTGGACAAAGAAAAGGCCACGTCCAGTTGCGCTATCCAGATGTAGCAGAAGAGGATGCCGGCACGGAAGTGGGCCATGGAGTCGGCTTTAGGTGATTTAAATCCGAACAAACAACATAAAAAAAAACTAAAAAAAACTAAAAAAACTAAAAAAACTAAAAAAATTAAAAAAACTAAAAAAACTAAAAAAAAACGCTAATCAGCATGATCATCACAACCACCAATTACACACCATCCGACGGGTAAGATTATTCGTGGTGACGCACTCCATGATGCTTTTGTAAAGTAGTACCCGTCAGTAACGATTGCATCAGACTTGACTGCCATTGGCTTATCATCACGATACAGTTACTATACGCCAAAACAGTGACGACGAGTTTCTGTTCCTATTCCTGTCAGACACGACCCTATTTTCCCGTTTCTCCAGAGGTCCCGTTAACAGCGTTGAAAAGACCCGATAAGGGAGCGAGACATGGGCCAATAAAAACTAAAGTCCCCGGGCGTGGGATTCTCGGTGAACCCTTGCCGCTGTAAATCTCACCGCAAATCACCCACGTTACTCTGAACCCGTCCCTAGCCGCTCACGTCCTAAACCAACCGTCCCGTCGCTAACGGCCCCATGCAGAAGTGCGCTTCGCGGTTGGGCAAGGCGGCCATAACAGTCATGTGCGGCACTGTTAGGCCAAATGACGCCGCACATGGGTGTTCTTTATTCATTATTCAGATTTTTTTTCTTCTTCCCACATGGATCGGCCGCACGTTAGATTTATGCGCGGTATATCATAGTTTTCTTCAAGCCATACAGAATACAGACTGGAATCCTCGTGTTTGGATTGAGTTTAGCAAATATCGGGGTGTAGTCGGAAAGAGTAAGCCTGCTAAGGTGAGTTCGGTTTTTGGGCAAATCGTTCGTCATCTGGCATCCACAAGTGAATAATGTTAAAATCCGGGTTTTTTTTAAGCTATCATTTATGCTATTTAAAGCCCAAGTCCCCGCCGTTGCAAACTAAATATTAATCTCAAAAACAAACCGCTACCTGCCTAGAAGCTTCTCTGAATTCTCTCGTCACTGCAAAGTATTCAATCTGTTTGCAGTTTCCAAGTCAACCTACCTTGAGCGCCGCAGCTTGCATTATATCTCACATCAGTTTAATGCAATTTAAAAATCGCTTAGTTTATTTTTACTCTCACTGAATATACTTAATTTGGATCTTCTTTTAAATCGACTCATTTCCTGGTCCGTTCAACTCTCTTCCCTTTTTTCTTTTCTAGTCCGCCTAGACCTTTATTTGTATCTCTTTCTATATATACGTTCACTCTGGCTGATCAGAATCTCCCTATAAATATATTTACACCCCCTACAGACGATTCAGCCTACTCGTTCTTGCCAGCTCACAATCCTACATCACAAATATTTTCTCAGAATGATACAATTGATCTTTCTGGCCGTCTTCTTAATACACTTGGTGACGGCCGTTCCTTTGCAATACGTTGACGATTCATTAGAAACCAACCTGTTGTCCCAAATAGCTAGCTCGAAGATAAAAACTACAAAACCCATTAGCTTAGTGCCTGAAGTTGTTTCTATCAATAAAGCCAGCGATGATGTCTTGCAGCGCCTATTTGAACTCGGCCAACAATCCCAACCTATTGGAAAGGTACTAGAATCTAGCAACTTTCTACAACCCGTAGCTGACCACGTCGACCTTTATCAAGGCAATAAATTCATCCGCCTCGAGCTATTCAATAATGTTAACCAATTTGATATTGCTACTGCACAAGGTGTCACTATTACTGAGGCTAAGCTCATCAAAGACAATACAAATATTTTGGAATCTTCAAACGAAGGGTCGAATTCGCAAAACATACCACTGGACATCGGTAATAACAACTGGCAGCAATACTTGATTTTAAACAACGCCGGCTTAAGCTCCGATATAACGGTAGAGAATCCTCAAGAAATTCAAGTCGTTATCAGTTACAAAGTTGATATGCAACAACTTTCCGAGACTAAAATTCTTTTAGAGGAAGACGGCCTACTGAACTTTGCTGAATTTCTTTATGAAGACAAGAATACCAAAAAGCAAAGCAGAATTGAATTCACCAACTATGATTTGCTAAGTTTGGAGCATGACGTGTCAAATAAACCTTTCTCCAGCAATGGGGCTGAAACTGATCTTATTGCAGAGCTGGCTCCGCAATTTATTTCAGTTAAACTCTGGAGAAGAGCTGCCGAAAAAATGGTGCTTTTATAGGAATATTTTCCCAGAAGAACACTTTATGACCGTTATGATATAAACCTAAGAAGACATGATTGATCCACTTTAGTTTTTTTTTAATTAGCCAACTTCTTGATGAAGGGCTAAGATAATCAGTTTGCTGCACAAATATTCTTTTAATATTTAAATTGAAAAGCAATGTATAATGAAACCTAGAATTATCAACCGACCACCAGGTTGTTTTTTTATGCTTCGAAATCCTATGATTATTTCGAAATTGTAAATGACGTGTGTATTATGTAAGCCATTTAGTAAAGATCCACCTAACGCTTACAGTATGTGCAAATACTACAGCTTCCCCACCTTATTAGATTAGATGGTGATTATTGTTTTATAATTGCTGAGACAGCCACTGATATTTATTCCAAGCCCCCGTTTATTAGTAATTTCAATAATTCACAGGGATCTTTTTGGTAGTAACCGCCAAGAACCAGGAATATATTATCCACAAAGGTAACAAACTGGTTACTTGAATCGAAGATGTCTATATTAACTACCCAACGACTAGTTCACTTATCTACAGCATATCCTATGATAACCAATTCATGGTACTTCATTGCTGCTGCGACCTTATCTGTATGTAATTCACCTCAATCTGTGCCACAGATCTTGAATTACATTATTCCCGAGAATGTTAGCCCAACTACTTCTTTGACACATTCCGCAATCTCACAATCATCATCAGAACATCAGGACCAATTTCGCAAAGTTCAGAAAATGCGCGAGGCCCTATTAAAGAGCGCTGCCTTAGGCGGTTTACCCAAATCAATCAACTCACTTATCCAGCTAAAAACAGCTACGCCATCAGAGTTACGCGAAACCGAAATACACCGTCAACACAATCCATCTCCCAATTACTTGTTGGAGGAACAACGTGGGGGTGAATTCTGGCGTAAAACTTATGGAAAAGTAGCTAACCGTGTGTATGAACAAATGAATGCCGCAAGCCCCGATTTAGCCACCTGGGCGCTTAATCACGTCTACGCGCCTCTGTTATCCTATACAGATATTCTCACCCCCAAGGAAACAAGCTTTGTTGTTATTGCATGTTTAATACCCCAGGATGTTAACCCCCAATTGAAAGGTCATCTAAAGGGAGGCCTCAACAATGGTGCTTCTAGGGAGGAAATCATGCAAGTTAGACAAATGTCTATTGAAATTTCTAAATGGTGTGGTATCGACTGGCGTGAAGAAGTCGCTAAGCTGTAAAATAGAAAATCAGGGCTATCAAAAACCAAAACAGTCATGTTTGATATTTATGCGTATATAACTATAACGAAAAATTAAACTTATATAGGAGTCTGTTACTTCTCGAGATATATTCGGCTCTGTATGATTTAGGAACTGGTTCATATTACACTTGAACAACCCATTTAGTTGAAGCTGATATAAAATAATGAAATGAATTCTATAAGATTGTAGGGAACAAAAGAAAAGAAATATACGATAAAAGAAAGAATAAAATAACAAATAAAATAATAGGTGTATAACTTAGAAAAGAAATAAATAACAAAACAAAAATTAAGAAGTATGAATTATTCATTCAAAGTTTTGGTACAATAAGGTCAAAAATGAGCTGCTTTCAGGGACGTCAAGTTTTATTAATCACAGTGAATGAACAATAACCATGGCTGTTTAGGTATTAATCGAAGATTGCGACAGCAACTTTACTATGCAATGTGCATTCCTTAGAGAACAACAGGGTCCTTGGCGACAGCAGGGTTCTTACCAACAACGGGATCCTTGACATTAACGGGGTCCTTGACATTAACGGGGTCCTTGACATTAACGGGGTCCTTGACATTAACGGGGTCCTTAGCGACAGCAGGGTCCTTGACAACAACGGCATCTTTAGCGGCAATAGCGTCCTTACCAGCAACAGCTTCTTTAGCAGCGGCAACTTCTTTAGCAGCGGCAACTTCTTTAGCAACAGCTTCTTTAGCAACAGCTTCTTTAGCAACAGCTTCTTTAGCAACGGCTTCTTTAGCAACGGCAACTTCTTTAACAACGGCAGCTTCTTTAACAACGGCAGCTTCTTTAGCAACGGCAATTTCTTTCTTTGCAGCGACTTCTTTCTTGGCAGCAGCACCAGGGACCACCGCAGGGGCAGCACCTACAGCCTGACCTCTTACTTTAATATCGGTATTCTTCATGATATTTTCTTTCTCCAAGAACCATTCACGATCAATTTCTTCAAATCCATTTTGCCAATTCTTATCATGTGCTTCACGAAGAATTCTTTCTTGTTCACGACGATCCTCTTCGTCAGCCATCCAAGCCATATGTTTAATATCATCCGAAGAAGGCTCATAAATGTGCCAAATGGTATAGTGAGGTAAGCCTACAACACTAAAGCCCATGTGTTTACTCATCTTACCGAAACCTTCAGTTTCAGCATGCTTCTTAAAGGAGAAGGCAGGGAAATGGGAACCAGTACGGAAAACACGGGCACGTGCCAAAATAGAAACACCTCCAATACCATCCAACTCCATTTCAACATCAGTATCACCATAAGGATCTCTCAAGTAAGCCAGATGAGGCCTCCAGGTAGCATATTCCGGGTAACCCTCAACAATAACGGCATCTTCATCAAGGGTTTCGGCTAACTGTAAACCAGCTTCAGATTCTTGCCATGAATTTAAATCATAAGGCTGCTCATTACCTAACCAATCTGGAAGAGGTCGCCAAATATTAGGAACAATAACATCTTTATCATGCTTCATCAGATCCTCCAAAATGGAAGGTGGCACAGTCTGGACATCGGCATCTCTCCAATAAACCCAGGAGTGATCAGGCTTTAAGGCGGCACTAAGTAACCAATTTCTGGCCTTCGCCATCAATTTTCTTCTAGGCCCCTGAGCAGCGAAACCATGTCTATCAGAGAAACCTTGGCCGATCGATTGCCCAAAATCCTTTTCGAAAATTTCTATGGAGCCAAATCGTTTGCTAGTATCGGTGTTAGATTGTAGTTTATTCAAGTATTCATTCAATAGGGGTAGAGTGTTATCAGATGAATCTGATACCAAAAATGCCAAATCGATCAAATTATGAGGATAAGAGAGGAGCTCCATATGACTGAAAAACATTGGAAGATGAGGGGCTGCATCACGCAAGGGAACAAGATACAATACTCGTTCGTTCAATTCATCACCGAAAGCTGAGCCACATGAATCTAACAAATCATAGTGACGGACCTCTGGAAACAAAGCATCGTTTACCATAGGGGTAGGAGCATACTCAGTCACAATTAAACCACGAAGGGGAGGAACGAAAATGAACGACAAAATTATGCAAGGAACAAGAAGTAAAACCAGTGGTAATTTTTGCCTTGAAAAAAAACCTTTGGATTTAGGTATGAACCGATTACTTTTGGGATTCAATGGGCTCATGAATGCATTTCCGTCGCTTCGTAAGGGAAGACTCATTTTGGTAAAAAGCTTTTAGTTTACTTCAATATTGAAATTTAATTAATTCTCTCCTTTAAATAATCAGATCCAGCTGAAACAAGTAACGAAAAAATTAAGAATTAGAGTGACTGTGGCTCCAGGGCGGAGAAAAACGAGCAAAACTTATAATATTTTTTCGGTACGGCTGAATACCAAGCCAAAAACCAGGGCCGCTAAAAAAAATACAAAATTTGTATCCTACAGTCGTTTGATGATATTTGTTTTCTTTAGCTGTCGTTTTCACAGTCCTTCGGGATCCAAATGCAGGGAGGGGGATTGGAATGGAAGACAGCTAACGGGACAGGTGCTAAAGGAAAAACGAGACTAACACAAAAAACCGCTAGACAGAATAAAAATGCAGAGTGAGAGTAAAAAGCAAGAGATCAAAGAAGTTCGATGAACGAGCAGACTCTTAAGGACAAATAATACACCAGGTAAAGTGTTTTTTAATTGAGCGACACTGCAAACCTGTGGAGTAATGTACTCGGGAAAAAAAATAACATTCAGTTGTGCCACCAAACAATTAAAATCCAGCTCCGGGTAACATAATGAAAATTAACTTGCATGTTGCTCTTGTAATGTAGCATTCGCTCATCCCCATATTCTGGTTGTAGATCTAAATGTATACCATACCAAAAAAAAAGTTCTTTTTTATTCACGCTTCTCCCGTCTAGTTAAATTTTTTTTTTCTTTCAATAAGTAATTCATTTAAATACCCATAATAAACTAAGGCACTTTAATCTTGGATGCTATATATATATATAAATTCTATTGTAAAAAATACCTACCTAGTTGAATTTCCCAGAGACCACTCGGGATGAGGAGCGAATAGCAGGCGGCATTTTTACTCTATTTTGAGATCCGCTACCTCTTATTTTTGAAACTTTTAATTCTTCTACGCTCTCATTAGATTTACTGTTGATAGTATCCTTGAGAAAAGGATCGGAACTAACACCAACCTTAACGCTATTTGGCAGGCGACGCTGAGGACCCTTCGCACGGCCCTTAGTTAAGTGCTTTAGGGGCTTGCTTTCACTTAACTCTGCTGAATCAAAAGTACTAGACTTTTTTAAATTTCCAAAGTTTAATGGTGATTCCTTCGGAGATGAGGGGGTAGAAAGTGATGGCGAAATTTTAGAATAGGTAGCTTCAGCTAATGGACCACGTTTAATTATGGACGATAATTGAGGGATGAAGTCGTCAAAGGCCGGCCTAGTGGGACTAGGACTGGTTTCTGATGATGAAACAAGAGAATTAGGCAACCGAAAATTCCCTGATTTACTAATTTGAATTCCCTTTGGATCCATGGGATTTGTACCTTTGGCTGACCTTAATTGACCCTTCATTGACAGAATATCATTTCTGTCCTCATCCATACTTTTGAACTGGCTGGTATTACTTCTTTTAAGATCAGATTTCAGTTTGCTTAATGCATTGTTCACCTCATTTTTGTTTCCTTGGATGTCGCAACGTGATGGAGATACACTTGGTTTTAAAGTTCTTAACCTCTTAAATGCTTCGATATCTTCAGTCTTTGGCTTCTGATCAGTTTTGGAGTCCACAATAGTTGGCTTTAAGGAAACACGGTTGGACAAAGGAGAGCGGGATGCTGGCACTTCAAACTTCTGCAAAGAAAGCGATAAAGGTTTTATTGGCGGTGTAAGGACAGCTGGATTCTTGGGCGTAACTGATCCAAAATTGTTTGATATCTTGGAAACTATCGGTTCACCAGGAAGAAGGATAGCTGGCTTTGCCTCAAAAATGGGTGGACTAACAAGTTTGGCTGATACAGTTTCTGTAGACTTACCATGTGAGACACCCCCGGAAGAAGCTGTCGGCAATAATTTTGGTGAAGAAAGTTTTGAAGGCTTTACAGGAGGATCAATAATGGGTGGCTTGTAGTTGGTTAGGCCGCTTACCTGCCGAGATAAATCCGAAGGATTTAGAGACTTATCAGAGGTATTAGGTAACGAAAAGATTATTTTTTCTTTGTCTTCCCTAGTGGATGAAGAAATACCATTGGATGATTGGCCACGAGTTGTGAGGAAAGAACCTTCAGATCTTCCAGACTTATTTGGAGAGCCCGAAGTTGAAATACCATGGAAACTCAAGCTAGAAGAATAATTTAGTTTAGTAGGACTTGGAGATCTACTAACTCCCCGGTTAGCAAATACCATGGATTCAGATCTATTGAGACCAGACTTAACACTGCCTGCGATGCTAAAATCCGGTGATCCAGGAGACTGTTGATGGCCTGGACTGTTTTTTTTCAAAGCACTTTCAAGCCATGTTTGCCTCACAGGACTTTTCCAGCGACGAGAATCAGGTTGTTTTTGTGATATAGAACGATTCAACGAATCGACAATTCCATGGCTACCTTCACCTGATGAGTTTTTCGGTGAGAAACTGGAGCGCGTCAATCTCGAATGATCCTCACTTTGCGAGTCTTCGTGCGCATCATCTTGTTCCAAAGTATTAGCAATATCATTTTCAGGAAATTCTGTTGAAATTAATTCAGGAATAGGTGATGAATTTAAGCTCGGGGTTGAAATTATAACCTTTGCTGTTCCTAGGGTATTTGGTAATTTTTGAGAGACCATGGTTGGCTCTTCTTTTAAGTTTTTATGTACTTGTGCCTTGCGGGCATCAAGTAGTTCCCTGATTTTGTCTACAGATGGCTTCTGGTTATTACCTAAACTGGCATTTGATGATTTGAAATCATCATCTTTAATGACCGGGAAAGACTCTTTCTTATTTTCAAGGCTGATATTCTTAAATCGTGAAGGCGGAGGCACCGGTTTAATTTGTTGCATTTGGGTAACCTCCTTACGTGGAGGCAAAACTGGCAAAACTTGGGATTCTAAAGCACTCCCCTCGGAACTGATATCATGCTTGACACCAAATCTGCCGGGATTGGAATTTTGATCTCGGCTTAAAACATTTGGTCTTTTGGGTAATCTGGGCCTCTCCTCAATTTGTTCAACATTTTCAGAATTACTTTTAGGAGCTTGAGACATCTTTCCAACGGGGGAAGCCTCACCTAAGGATTTTTTCAAATCATTAGCTAAAGAACTTCCATCTAAAAAGTCAGGAACGGATTTGCTATTTCTTATAGGCAATGAATTGAAAAGAGTAGTTCCAGATCTCTTGAGGGCACTTTGAACAAACGAACCTCCACCACGGGTAGGACTAGGGTATTTGGTTCTAGTTAGAACTGTGGGAGTCTTTTTAACAGGGGACAAATCAGGGATATTGCTCAAGGAATGAGGATAGGAAGAAGAAGAATCATTTAACAAGGAGGAAGAATTATTAATAGGAGAAAATTCCTGAGCACGCCGAGGTAGCGGAAGTGGAGAAGAACTACGTTCTACTAAAGCTGCAATCTCTGTGAGAGATGATTCAAAAGTCTCGGGTCCATTTTCGATGATAGAGCTGTTTCGTTTTTCTGGCTCTATATCTGCTGAGGTGATCTTTTTTAGGGAGGAAGAATTTGATTGAGCATTAATGGCAGGGGTTGCATTTTTTGGTACTTCTGGTAAATGAAGAAGAGGCTTCGTATTATGTAAATATTGTCGATTATCAGAATTTTTAAATTTTGAAGAACTAGTCTCTTTCTTCTCATAATCATAATCAGCATCACTAGATAGATTTGTAGAAGGACTTGGTACTCTTGGCTTAGGTTTCTGCAGTATATTTCCGGCAAAATCATTTGATTTGAGCAAAAAGTTTTTATTCTTGCCAACAATTATCTTATTTTCAGAATCAGGAGAATGCGATTTGATATTATTTTCAGCTATTGTGAAGGGTTTGCTCTTATTGACCTGTGCGAATGATTTCCTACTAGCCGACGGGGGGATTAAAACAGGGGATTTTGAAACAAAAAAATCTTTTTTAGGTAAGATGGGTTTATCAATTGAGTTTCCGAATTGATTCGACAGTTTGGAGTAAGTTGCAGGTACAGTTTCTGAAGGCTGCTTTGGTGCCATCTTAGGTCCCACCAAAAACTCCTTAGTCTTAAGAAGTTGTTCCTTTCTAGATGAATTTTTCAAATATCCTTCTTCAAAAGACTCCTTATATTCCATACCTGTATTTGCCGAGCTATTTGTTGAGTTAGTAGCGTCCTTGAATGTATTTAAACGCTTTTCGGGTGATAATGATCTAGTTCGTTCTAAAAGTGGAGAGCCAACTCAGGTTAGAAAAGACACCTACAAAAATAAATTAAAGGCAAAGAATCAAACCTACCATTTTTTAATGCTTGTCTACGACGCCTGCCTTCCAAGATTGTCTCCTCTAGTTTTTTTGCACGTAGCTCATCTTCACGGTCACTGTAAAAATCATGTAATAAGAAAGTCACTAAAAGTTAGAATTCATTATACATTATAAAAAATGAGTATCTAAAATACTAGAAATCTATTAATTAAATTGTTATCCGGATTGAATTAGACTTACGTTTTTTCCCCAAGTTCTTTGATTCTGAGTAGAAACTCATTTACATCGTTTGAGTCATCTGCCATAATGAGACACTTAGCAGATTGAATTGGGAAATACTACAGTTTGAATCTTGAGGTCCCGTGAAAAAAGAATAATTCTAAAATAGTAAAGATAAACAATTAGGATTCTAAGATAACAAAAGATACTTTATGTTTAAATTTAATTTCAGTGACAAGTTGAGCACAGTTAAGCCGTTAATTGAAAGTCATGAAAGGCTCGGATGATGTAGACGTAATACATCTAAACAAACTTCCCACCACAACCCGCATGACAACCTGAAACCCAATATCATCGGCAACCCTATTGTTAGACGCCCGCTATATCTTGACGGAAAAACTCCTTCAATATATAACTAGAGTTATCCCGAATTTTGCTTAACAGCTCTTTTTAAATGAATTCAGCTAGACCGTCTAATTCAACCTTGGCGGCATCTGGTCTTGTACAGAGCTCGGGGCTGGCTTTGTCTTCTTCACTGCCCCCTTTATCAGTATCTTCACCAATATTTGGTTCATCAAGAGGTGTTTCATTTAGTTCAAGTTCTCAATCTTTAAAATTGAATCTTTTATATACCTCCTCATCAATTCTACCTACTACTTTTTCGGTGGAGTCTTCTCCCGAGCCTTTCTCAAGTTCTGTGTTATCCTCTTCGTCTATTGTTGAGTCGTCAGGACCTCTAAGTTCTTCTGAAACTACTATCTCATCATATCTGTTATCAACTTTTTCATCTTCTTTGGCCATTTCTTCTGAAACAAGCTTTCAAAATACTTTATTATCAAGCTCGTTAGATTCGTTTCTTTCACCGTTAACTTCATCTGATTTGCCAGCATTATCCCCCTCCACAACTTCAGATGACATTACCAGCATTACTACCAATTCAGTCACTACTGAAAATTCCCCATTCACACCAACAGAATTTGAATATATTAGTACAGAAATTATTTACAAAACATATGTCTCGGATAATTACACATCAACCTCCACTGCTTTGCACATTGTCACGAAATTCAATTCTGTGAACCCCTCAACTACCAAACATTCATTTTCATCCAGAACCACAACTGCTGGTGAGCTTATTACTTCTTCGCCGGCTGGTACATCCTCTAACTCTACTCCAACGCCAACAAGCACAATTGTAGGATCCACTATTGGATCTTTTGCTGGCGTTGCGTTGATCGGAATCTTTGCATTTTTACTTTTCGCTCGTCAACGTAGAAAGAATAGAAGTTCCGACGGAACAAGTAAAAATGATGACTTTTTTTTTAATGCGCCACCTCCTATAGCTAATGGAGATATTTGCAGATTAGCAAATGATAGTAATGAAAATATCAGTTATGGGACTGGGATGAACGGTCAGGGCTCCGGTAGCTCGTTACTTAGTAGTCTATTTTCACCTTTCTTCACTAAAGCTCGAATGCTACCTAAAAGTGTAACCAATAATAACAATATCAACGAAAAGACGGGAGCTAATATTAATAATCCAGAAATGGACTATAATATATTTTATAGACAACCAAGGCACCGTACAAACGGCTCGAATAATACAACTACGTCCCCAGTCACTGCTATTAATAGAGACGATCCAGGTATGGTTGATATCAATAGGTCTGTGATATCAGACCCATCTGAGAGATACTCGTCTTCTGGCGATGAACGTGATGGTGACAGTAGGGGGGGACTGTCGAGGAATGACAATAACTCGTATTACCGTCCTCATTCATACCACAGAGATAGTCAGATTAGTGATGATTTGACCACAGTGAATAGCATCCAAGCCGGAGAAGAAGATTATTATTATGCACCTAACGAGAGTGAAACAATCAACAATGACTATGACTCTACTGATACTAGTGGCAAGACCACGAGGTATCCTTTAGCCCCACAACCACAACTAAGGGTAGTAAATGCCGACCACGAGAGCGATTTGACTTCAATTTTGGAAGAATCGGAAAGCGAACCAGAAAGTGAGCTGGATAATACAGTTAGGTATAATAGCGAAGGACTAGGACAAGATTATGAAGAGTTTGGTTTTGAACAGTCCAACTATTCTCAGAATTTTTCTGGAGATACCAATACTTATACAGACACCCTCTATCATGATCAGCCGGGGATAAATCCGAACGGCGCTTATCTTGATGTAGCTCCTAATTCTCATAATGATTATGATTCATTAAATATGAGAACACCCTCTGTTTTGGGGGCTGACGTATCAACTCACCGTTCGGGATTTTTTTCTGAGACTGGAATTTTATAGAATTTATGTCAGTTCCATGTAGTTTATGTATAATATATATCTTTTATTACTTTAATTTATTTTCTGATATTTAGTTCTAATGTAAAAATTAACAGCGTTCTTACTATATATATGACTAGTTTTTCTTATCTTTTAATATTATTTAACAGGCGCTATAGGTGGATTTATGGTATGTCATACTTCTCCCTATTGATTCTTGTGCAAATTTAAGCGTGTGGGCTTGGTTAGTCTACTTTCTACCTATTTGGGAGGTTTGGTGATATGTATGTATGAGAATTATAGATCCAAAACCAACAGAAAATTTCGAAGACGCAAGTTACATCCGGGTAACATAGACAATGTTCAGATTTTCCATTTGATTCAATGCCATCGTTAAGAGTGATTCAAATTGAGCCAGTGAAGTTAAGGAATTATTCTCAACATACTGCTATTTTGCTATTTTGAGAAATATTTTTGTTTTTAAGGAGTTGATTATCCGGTCGAATTGTAAATGCTTTCTACACGTTTCAAACTGCTTTCATTAGCATCCCACACTTTACAACCCATAAAAATCACGACTAGAAACTTCCGTTCATTTCCTTCCAGTTTGAACAAAAATAAGGGTTCCCTGTTCGGTGATATTTCTGAATACAACAAGGAAGATTCCAGGCTAGCTAAACAATTGGAGCACCAAAATTTCGAGGAAGATAATGTTGAAAAAAGAAGTAAACAGCGTATAAGTAGTGCTAAGCCGGAAGATGATAAATTATTGCAGGAAATGTTACATCCCATCGGCAAGACTGTTGAACAATTATATCTGAGTCCGCTGAAACGCGAATTATACAAAAAAGCGATTCAAACCGGTGGCTACGATCAAAATAAAGTTATTACTTTAGACGATGGTAGAAAGTTCAAGTTAAAGTTATCCAAGCGCGAATTGGAGTTTTTGGAGCCAAGTTTATACGTTCAATCATACCGTATCAAGTCCAGTATTAAGAAAGCTGTTCTTGTACTTCGTATGCTGAGAGGTATGAATGTTTCTGACGCTGTTACTCAATGTCATTTCAACCGTAAGAATGTTTCCAGGGATATCGGAACCATGCTTCAAAGGGGCCTCGACGACGCCAAAGCTATGGGAATGGATATTAAGGGTCTATACATTGATCAGCTTTGGGTTGGTAGTGATGGTGAATGGCAAAAGCAACTTGATCCTAAAGCTAGAGGCAGAGTTGGTATTATTGAACACCCCTATGTTCATGTCAAGGCTATTCTAAAGACCAAGGAAACCAAGACTAGAATTGCACAAGAGAAGATTAAGAAGCTTGAAAGCACCAAGCCCAAGGTACCTTTACCTAGCAAAAAAATCAGCCAATTTTCCGGTCCTTTCTATAAATGGTAAATTGATATCAAAGCACTAGAACTGGTTAATCCTGTGTTTTTTGATAGACCTCCTATAGGCAAAGTTAAAGTTACTCACGTATTTATTCAGAGTTTGGTTATCTGAACACAATAATCATAACGTTTTCTGTTTTTTTTACTTTTGTCAATATTTTATCTTTGTTATTTTTCCGTTGAATTATTCTGTACATATTTTGAGAAAAAAGCACTTGAAACTTTTTGTAAAAACTGAAGATTTATATATTAACATTTCAGAAAAGTTTAAAAGTAGTTATATATATATTTTGAATCTGAGTTTTGCTTAGCAATGTAGGATCTTTCTTGGCTTCGAAAGAATCTCTTTTGTATGATAAGATTTATTACCTCCTCGATGAATCTTTGAATGCTCCCGTTAAGTTCCTACCCTCTTCAGATGGAAGTTATGATCGCGACGCATAGACCCACCCGCATAATCGCAACAGTGACCGTTTATTGTTCGCCTTTGCCCTCCGAAATCGTTAGAAAATATTTGAACTACAATCTCTATGGAGTATATTAAAGTGGCTAATGTAAGTAGATATGTCGATCGAATACTTTAATAAATAGAAATATTAACCAGGCATATACTTTTCCATAGGTGCCAGACGTTTTACTGTTTAGACACGGGTCGTCCGCCAAAGCCACATTGCATCTGACCACGCATCATATGATTCTTACAATAGATAAAGGTGTTAATGAGAATCCTAATTTGCCTAATAGAGAAGTCTGGATATGCTATCCGATGCTTCAAAATGTCACTTTACATGTATCTCTAGCAAATATACCCTATAATGAGTCTATCAATGCAATGATATCTGCTCCAAAAAACCAGATTACCGATGTGAAAGAAGATTTGACGCTAGCATCAAACGAAGATATGACAGGAATTATCGAAGGACATAGCACAAAGGCATTATTTTATCCAAACTTAAATCAAATAGACGTATCAAATTCACCGGCTGTAATGAGGATACGCTGTAGGGATTTCACTATGATGGGGTTATGCTTTCAGGACCATCGCATTGCTCGTGATGTATACGATAGTATAATGAAGTTAACATGCGTTCCAAATATTGATAGACTATATGGTTTTATGTTCACACCCAGTAAACAAGAATTAATGTTCAATGGCTGGAAAATTTACGATAAGAAACGAGAATGGGAAAGAATGGGTCTAAATTTTTTCAAGGATTCATCTTGGAGAATTACAAATCTTAACACAGATTATAAACTTTGTCCTAGTTATCCATCTTACATTGTGGTACCAAGTGCAATTTCAGACACTGTAATTATTCATGCCGCCAAATTTAGATCGAAAGCTCGCTTACCGGCTTTGTCTTACTTCCATGGGTTTAACTCATGTACAATTACTAGATGTGCTCAACCCCTTGTTGGTTTAAAGCAGAATAGATCTGCCCAAGATGAAAAGTTAGTATATTCTATCTTCATATCGTCTCAGCCGACCCAAGAAGGTGTGCGCGGCTCAACTCAGGATAATCTTATTGTTGATGCCAGGCCAACAGCAAACGCTGTCGCTCAAACAGCTTTGGGGGCTGGTAGTGAAAATATTGATAACTATAAAGGTTCAAGAAAAATATATCTCGGCATTGATAATATTCATGTGATGAGAGATTCACTTGGAAGGGTAATTGAGGCATTAAAAGATACAGATATTACGTCTAATCCAGTTAATAGAGAATTGCTGGTGAAAAGTAATTGGCTTAAACATATTAACATTGTACTGGAAGGTGCGATACAAACATCAGATACAATTCATTTTAATTTTTCACATGTTCTCATTCACTGCTCTGATGGCTGGGATAGAACGAGTCAGATATCTTCTTTGGCCCAAGTGTTTTTAGATCCCTACTACCGTACTATGGAAGGTTTTGCTGTGTTAGTGGAAAAGGAGTGGCTTTCTTTTGGTCATCGGTTTTTTGAGCGTTGTGGCCATCTAAGCAGCGAAAAGCAATTTAATTTTAACAGGTATGAAGGTGGAAGTGGTAGTATTAACACCGTAAGTTCACAGGCGTCACAGGTTTTTAGTTCTGTGAGTAGTAAGCTGGTAAAACAGAGCCACGTGAAATATACATCGCCGGTCTTTCATCAATTTCTAGATTGTATGTACCAGTGCGTTAGGCAGTTTCCTGAAAGGTTCGAATATAACGAAAGATTTTTGCGAAGGTTGCTATATCATACGTATTCATGTCAGTATGGTACATTCTTGTTTAACTCAGAAAAAGAACGAAAAGAATACAATATAGAGAACAAGTCGGCTAGTGTCTGGGGTTACTTTCTAGCTAGAAGATCGATGTTTACACATAGTAAATATGACAAAGCAAAAGAGTTGAATTACAACGAGAAAGATAGATATTTGGTGCCTAATACTGCAGATACCAAATGGTGGTTCGAATGTTTTGGCCGGAGTGATGAAGAGATGAATGGCTCTCTTAAAATCCCCGATCTTTTGGAAAAGAAGACTAAACCTGCAGAGGAAGACATTGAAAGGAAACACCATTCTCGTCCCAGAAGCTCACGAGATCATTTTGAACCTACCAGTAATCAGGTTCCGACTTTTGTGAATCCTGTCTCAACTCTGCATTTAACAAGTAGTCCGGACGTTAGTACCTTCTCACCCATAGGTTCGGTATCTTCATCTATATCATCACTTCCGATTTTGCTGCCTTTGGAAGGAAAGGACATGAAATTACGTTTGGATGATGAAAAAAGCCCAAATCTCTCTGGTGCCCAGAATGGTGAAGTAACAAGCAAGTTACCGTCGGAACCTAAGTTATCAGAACCAGAGAGCCTGATAAACAGCTTGTCACTATCTTCTTCAGAGTTTCCTTCCACGGGCTTTTCTCGAACCGCTTATCCAAAGTCTTTTATCAACAATCAGAACATCGAGAGTCATGGTAAACCTCTTATTTCTGTCTCAAATCAAGATTCGCAAACAGTTGAGGAAAGAGTTAGAGCGAATCTAAAGTCTAATTCGCCAATTATTGAGAGCATTAAATAACAATGATAGCATTGAACAGAACAAAGCCCTAAAACTAAAAATATTGATGAATAGTCATGATTATGATCATAACTAGCTCTAGAAACTTATAACGATATATCCCTATGAAAAATGAGAAGGACCTCCCTATGGGACCTATGGGACAATCAGATGATGAAGATTAAGACAACTATCTAAGTTATATCAGATGAATTTAAAGCTTTAATGGTGATGTTGGACAAAGTTAATTTTCTTATCTGTACTAATATTAAATTTATAATTTCTAATGTAATTTGTCTTTGGATTAGCAACTACAGATCACGAGCGTTTATCAAGAATTCTTTGTTTATTATGGTCTTGTTAAAGCTTCTTTATGAAGGTGGATAACTACTAGTTGGTTCACTCATATTATTAACAATAATAAAAGACAACTGTGATCTCAGCTTCTTTACTCTAGGTAGTACATAATAGGTCTTGTTCTAAAAAAACAGAATTCCGGATTAAGTGTGAAACTGATTGGCTTTTGGGGGTTTAACAATTTTCTAATACTAATCATACTACAAAACAATATTTTTAAAACCTGGTAGTTTTATTCTTCTCTCCTGGTTAAATGCTTGAAATTACTAAGGTGCAGCTTCGAAAATGGGTTTCCTAATTTAGACTTTCTTAGAGGTTTTGTTGCGGATGGAAGGCTAAAGTTAAGAATTGTTGAACTAGCTTTACGGGTGTTACGTTCTTTAGTAATGTAATCAGACACATGCCGTTCCGTAGATTCTAGAAATAATGGGTATGTGTCTTGTGCTGAGCAAGAAGTCAGGTTCCTCCGAAGCCTAAAGGTATTACCTTTCGGGCATTTTTCTGGTAAAATTTCGAGACCATTTGAGGGATTTAGATGGTGAGGTTGGGCATCGGTTTCATAATCTAGGATAGCTAGGTAAGTTCTCTGTTGTGAAATCAGATCTTCCTTTTCTGAACATGAGGGGTCTTCGATGCGATTCGCATCAGAAAAGTTTAATGGGGACATTACTTCATTAAATGCTGGAACGGTAAAAGGTGATGCAAATTGGGTAACCGAGTCACCTAAAATTACTTTACCTTCGTAGTTTACATCAGAGTAAGCAATTTTGTTCAGCCAATTTCCAACTTTATCTTTCGCAGAAAGTTTGTGTTCTTTACGAGGGTTGAAATTTTCCCATCCAATAGTCGTGGTACGTGTGCAACTTTCGACCTCATATACTCCAGTTTCTACAAGTAAATCAATTCCATATTTTTGTTCAAGTATGTTACTCCTATTATCGTTATTTTCAGGATCAAGATGGCCATGTAGCTTTAAATTCCGATCGGGAGTCGAGTACCGTGGCACCGTTTGATCTCGAAAACCATTATAATCATTTGTTGAAGCGAGCCCATTAGTACAAATAGTTTTTTCCAATAAATACTGTGTATTCAATCGTCTATTAGGTTTCATTATATTTTCACGCGTCATGACTGTTGTTAGTGAAGAGATGGATTTTCTAAAGTTTAAGCGCCCTGAAGATTTAGGAAAACTGGTTCAATTGAAAACCGAAACAAATATTACTATATTAAGAAATAATTATTAATTGTTCAGCTAAATTATAAATGAAAGAGATTTTTGGTGTCCAATATCGCTTCCTTGCTTTTCAGTGTTTTGAGATGCTGATGTATAGATTGGACAATGTTTATATTAATAGTTCGGATACAAATATAAATTGGGTATAGAACAGCCGTTTAAGATCTGTAAGGGATGAAGCTTGAGGATTATCGCCGTGCGTTTCCGACAAATGTAAGAAGGTGCAATTTCTGGGAATAAAGTTTAAATTCACCACATACATACCCAAAAAAGAAAAATGTCCCTAATTTTTCAGGTTTTTGCATCAGAATATCTCTTTATTGATTATATGTTTGAATTTTTATGTTAATATCTCGGAAAACGGCAAACAGAAAGTCCGTTTCTACCCCTTAATCATATGCCAAAGATACCGCTGAACAAATGAGTTGCTATGGTAACCATTATCAAGGTGAGAAGTCATTGGCTGAAACTCTTTGGTATCGCTAAGTCAGTGTTTTCTCCAACGTTCTGAAAAAGTATGTTTGAAGACCTAGAACGAACTTCTTTTCACTTTGCAGTATAATATTTGTATCTTAAAAGCATTGATTCTCTGTATATTCAAGCTTTTTTGGGATAAAAAAATCTTTTCGTCTTTTTTTTCTCTATATATTTATCATGCCCACTTCTGCTTCTTCTTTTGCCTCCGGCCTGATTCTTGTTGCCACTTCATTCGGTCTTGGTGCCCTTTACTCATCTTGGCCTTACGATTTTTACACCCTTTGGACCACCAACCCTACCCCCGAATCATTTGCTTTATCTTTGCGTCATTATCAACAATGGGCTGAGTTACCCATGTATTTATATCATGTGATGCATACTGTCATCTTTATTGGATTGGTTGGTTTCATTGTTAAATTGTATAAGCCTTCAGAATCCAACAAATTATTCGATGGCGGTTCGTTATTCTTGTACATGATTGGTGTTGCCATCTACTTGACAAACCTCCGTAGAGGAGTTCAATCTGCCGTTGCCGGTACTTGGGGTGAAGTTGATGAGGCTACTGGAATTAACGTCATTGCTGCTAGTCAAGTCATGATTGTCTTTGTACTCTTGGGTGTCCTTGGTCTTCAATTGGGCCAATTTTGGGCCGAACATGAAGATTCTGTTAACTTAAAGAAGTATAGAGAAGCTGAAGCCGAAGCTGAAGCTGAAGCTTCCAAGGGTGCTTCTAAGCCCAAGAAGGATTCCAAAAAGAACAAATAATTCTTCGGCTGTTTTCTTCCTGTTTAATACCCAATCAATACTATTGAGATTGTCTTAGCTTCACCTTTTTATGATTATTAACTAGTCTAAAAAGAAAAAATAACTCTAGTTTTACTCGTTTGTTTTCATGTTTATGTTTAACTTTACGCCATACATGGTGATTATCAAAATTCAATTTTTATGGCTTTTCTATTTACTGATGAATTTCATGTATTCTCGTTAAATCATATATTATTATTAGGTTCTTCATTTTCAAGATATCACTATTCTCAAATTCTACGCCATATAGATGTATACGGAACTACATAGTAATTTACAAACTAGTACCGCGATCTCTCTATAAGCCACCCCCTCTGCAAATTGTGCCGAGATTCACAAATTGGAAGGTGAAAGCTAGTAAACTAAGTATCCTACTATAAAAGAATTGTGTCACATACGCTTCAACTAAAATACATGCTACCACATGATTGTAGATAATGATATAAATCTAAAAATTACATTATCCGTGTTTATAGCACATCTAGATGAAGCACTAACCATCATTTCTACCGGACAGGTAAGCCAATGTATAACATTACATTACCCAAGGCCTCAAAAACACCTCCTGCATGGGAGAAATTAGGATGCAGAGATTGATTTAGAGAGACTTACATATTTCGCAAAACACAAGGACAAACAAATACTTACAGAGCTAATATAGCAATAACTAAGGGGTAGTTTTAATCTTGAAATCAATATACCTCTGTTCTTAATCTGAAAGGACGATGGCAAGCCAACCATGTACGCGGTAGCGATACTTGCAGCTGCTGAGGAATGTGTATCCCAAAAAGGTCCAAAAAATCGTCTATATGAAGGTAAATAAAATTCTATAATCCTAGGTAAAACTTCCTCTTCTTCGTGTGATTTTTTTCTAGCTGATATAGCTTGTGCATTTCTGATCATCCGGTATAAGACCCTGCTATGTTAAGTTCTTAAACACCAAACTAATTCCTTTAGATAAAACCTATAAATTAATTATTAATTCCATATGATAAATGTAATAATAAATACTTATGTGAACATAACCGCTTTAAAATCAAGTAAATTCAGTTTGGTATATTTCCTGGTTCGGCGTAAAAGTAATTCATCACACTAAAACACACCCCATGGAATTAGTTAACTTTAGGTTATATATTATTCCGCCACTTCGAACTTGTAGGCATTGGGGTATTAGGCTCTTCTTATAGTCACGTATGACCAAAATTTGTTGCAAATCTTGTATGATGACATCAGCGATAGCCATCCAATCCAGTAAAGGTTCTTTTCAAAGGTTTTTTAGAAATACTCAAAAGTAGAGTTTCCTAGTAAATGTTTTTAAAGATAAGGCCATTGTCAACAACTAGTCAATTATACTTAGTATTATATAATAATTCTTTATGCAGTGTTATTTACCCAAATGGACAGCTCGGGTGATTTGTCTGTTTTTGGCTTGGCGTAGGTGTAACAATAATAAATAAGGATATTCTAGGCAAAAATAGAAATGAAACCCTCAGGCCACACTCAATAAACTATTAGTATAACTCTTAATGACAATCACCAGATGTTCATAGAGATATTGTTAGAAGAGTGGGAAAGTTAGAGTTTTCCGCAGTTGAAAACGAATTATCAAGATTCAAAAACAAATAGGAATATATTAGCAGCAAAGTAATAACAAAACAAAGCTATAGATTACATAATATCTATCAACAAAGACATAATAACAAAAACGATTTAAAAGTATACATAAAAATCTAAATAAATAAATTGATGAAAATAGAAATAACTTATCTCTAATCAAAAGTAAGAAAATCAAAAAGTTATCTCTAATAACAATTGGAATGAATCCAAAACTTAGAAAAGCAAACCAATAGAGTTATTGTAAATCTTGGTAATACCCCTGGGAGGGTTTTCAAGCAATTGTCTTTCTTGTTCGATGAGGAAAAGCTCTTCTTCTCTATCGATTATATCCTTAAGGGTGTAAAGATCGGCTTCAGCAGGCTTGACAAATTTAGTCTTCTTAACAACCTTGTAACCAATGAATAAAATAAGGTAAACTGGAATACCCAAGTAACCAGTAATAAAATTGGAGACATCGAATTCACCAATGAAAGCTGTGAAGTTCTTAATAAATGCCACAAGAACACAGAAGCCAAGAGAAGCATAAGTACCATAAGGCGCCAAAGGAGCACAGTAAACTAAATCGGTGTGACGATCAATACCTTGAGCTTTGCAAGCTCTCATGAAGCCAATGTGCGTAATAAGGATAGAGATCCAGGTTAAAAGACCGAAAATGGAGACCAGGTTAACAAAGTAACCAAAAACCTTGGCCGAATTGGAAGCTACATTCATGTAAGCCAAACCACAGAAGGCTGATGAAAGAAGAAGGGCGTAGTATGGAACACCGCTCTTGTTCGTTTTCGAGAAAATCTTAGGAGCCTTACCATTGACAGAAAGACCGTAAAGGGTTCTGGTAGCAATATAGAGATCAGAATTAGAAGCAGAGAAAACAAATAAGAGAATAGCTGCGTTAATAACGGCAGGTAATCCCTTGATACCAGCGTTCTTGATAGCGACGACGAAGGGCGAGGCAGAAGCAGAAGTCTTAGCCTTACTGGCTTGAAGAAGAGCGGGATCATTATAAGGAACACACATACCGATGAAAAGAATAGAGACACAGTAAAAGATGATAATACGGTAAAAAGTCAACTTGATAGCTCTGGGGATATTTCTTCTAGGGTTTTGGGCTTCACCGACGGTAACACCGACTAATTCGGTACCCAAGTAGGCGAATACAGCGGTAACAAGAACAGAGGCCCAAGCAACAAATTTACCTTTAGCACCATGCATGTGAATATCACCCTTGGTAAATTCCTTGAAGGCACCAGGGTTGCGCCAGTATCTGAAGCCACGTCTATCGTGATCAGGGCCACCGCCGAGGGCAATAACGAGTGAAAGAATAATAAGACCACATACAGTAACGATCTTAATTGAAGACAACCAGAATTCAAATTCCCCAAAGAACTTAACACCAAAATAGTTAATAGCCACAATAACAACCAAGAAAATAGTAATCCAGACACCAGGATTGACTTTATCACGACTGATCCAGTATTGAATGACCAAGGCAGCTGCAGTTAGCTGATTTGGCGTAACAATAATATACTTGAACCAATAGCTGTAACCAACGGCAAACCCTAAAGCATCATCAACAAAACGACTGGCGTAACCAGGGAACCCATCGGGGAGTGGCAAGTAAGTAGCCATTTCACCCAAAGCACACATTACCATGTATACGGCAAGACCGACAAGAGTATAAGCAATTAAAATAGAGGCAGGACCAGCGGAAGACAAAGCAGAACCGGTACCAATGACCAAACCAGTACCAACGGCACCACCGATAGCAATCATAGTAATATGACGAGCCTTCAAGTCACGGTTAAGAGTGTGACCTTCTTCACCTTCGAGAAGATCTTTATGGGCACCATCGTATTCCGAAGGGGTTTGTTGAAAAGTGAAGCCGCCCTTCTCGGTATCGTTGAGGTAGGAGGAGCCTTCGTTTGAAAAGGCAGGCTGAATGTCTTTATTCATTAGAATTGTAATTTAATTTGAAGGCGTAAAATAGGAGGAAAAAGACTGTAGATTATTGTGGAGAAAGAGTGGAGAAAAACGAGCCTATTCAAAAACGCAATTTAGCGTAGAGGAGTGAATGGATAAAGAAAGGCGGAAAGGAAAAGAGTAAGGTTGGGATAGAGAAAGAAACTAATGTTAAATTGTTGCAGGAAGACAAAAATAAAACGAGCATGGGGAAGCAGGAGGTATATATACTGATTTCGAAAGGTAGAAGGCAATTCGTCGATTGACCTATAATCTAAAATGAAGGGTATCGGTAAAGAGTGACGGCACGCAATTGAGAATCTAATAGAAATTCACAAAAAAGAAAAAAAATTAATCGAATGAAAAAAAAAAAACAATTATAGAAAATCATGATCATACTAAAGCGTAAGATAAAGGAAGATAAAGAAGTGTGGGGTCGGCCAATAGAAGAGTTTAATGGGCATGCAAAATTGGAAAAAGCAATGAAAAGATTAGTAGCCAACGATTTCTTTTCAGCGTTCTCGCAAATGCCAAGCAGCACCAAAGATAAAGCCGACCGCCACTTAGAAGGCCTATTATTACTGGCTGAAACTAAAACATTGCCACTTTTCGGGGTTAGTCAGCGTTTTTACCCCGAAACCTTAGTCATAGATCACCTGTCTTTCCGGACATCCCAAACGTATTGCATGAGCCGCCTACCGGTATTATGCCAGGACGCCGCTAAACATTTGGCGGTGGAATGGTATCAGTTAATATGAACGCTTACTACGTTGCGTACGATAATAGTAGGAATTAGAATAGCCTATCCTGACCAAATTTTCACACATTTTTTTTTCTTCATCATTTTTGCTCTCGCATTGCCTATTCAGGACAAATAGCTCATGACGCTGTTGTCGTCTTCTCACTCGCGGTCCCTAACGGCATTAGTATTACTTCCTATCACTACTATTTATCTATAACCGTCCATAATAGTATCCTATCCTATCCTATCCATAACCCTACGCTACAGTTCTCGTATTCCTTCCGGGTATCCCCCGTTTAAATTACCCTTTTTGTCCCCTAATTATCGAGATATGATGGCTAGCTAAATAAGCTTAAGCATAGATGCTAGCTTATCCACGTTAGAATATCTATCTAGTTTGTTCTATCTTAGTAAAGTGAGTTTTTTTTTCTATTTTGCTTTATTTTATTTCTTCTTTTCTTGGTAGCATTGCCTCGCTATCTTTGGTTTGTTTTTTCTAATCTAGAGATAGATGCAAAAGAATCAGTCAGCACATACGCATGACAATACGTTGAAACCAAAATAGACTATGCCTTGGTATTATCGTTTCTGTTGTACAGGTATAATACTAAATTAGCCTCCTACCCTTCAGGTTACCGCCGGTGATGAGAAGAGACTATTATCTGAAGAACATGGTCCGCCAATACCCGCTGTAGAAATCCATAGCTTGAGGTGAGCGTTTCGGCCAATTAACGGCTTGGTGGTTTTGTAGTGGCCACTCAGCTATATGCTGGGAGTTGCTATCTCTTTTCCAATCAATCTCAAGATATCGATATGCAACCTGTCAATGTAATGGGAAGACTTTAGTTTATGCAGCTAGTAAGAGTCCACTCAGTCAAGCTGCAGGTTCGTGTGGGGCTAGGGTATTATATCGTATAGTCCATTAGTAGCCCATCGCAATTGCTGTATTATAAAGTTTTCAACGATGAGTATCAATGATGAGGATAAGGCCAAGCGCTATCTTGTAAGCCCAGAGATAAGTACTTATTTTTGATTATCTGCTTTATCGAATCTATTCAGAACTCAACAGATATCATTATCTGTCGGATCTGTATCTGCTTTAGGATAGTCTTTCTTTCTTGTAGTTTGTTCAATATGTGCAACGGCCTGAATGTAATTTTCACAATCGAGAGAGGGAAAATGGCGTCGAGACATGCCAATGTTACAATAACTCTGCCTTGTACGCTGTTTTGATATATGCCTTATTGAGTCTGTTCTGGTTGAAACCCAGATTATGGCTTTAATGAATTTAAGTTTTATAAAGTTAAAGCCCTTAGATTTGCTATAGCCGCTATGTCAACTTTTCTAAATCTTATAATTACACTGAAGCTTCCAAAAACCTAATCTATGTTCTTTCCACGCTCTTGTTTTTGAATCATGTTAATTCAATAGAAAAAGCACTAAACGGTAACTTGGCCCATCTAAATGACTACGAGATGATTTAATATTATGGCTATTAAGTAAGCTATAATAGGTATAAAGAAAATGTACATTTTTCTCATCTCCTGATTAGAACCGGCCAGTTCGCATTTGGAGCGCATAAGCTGTTATCGGCTTTTTGGGTTACCTGCTACTGGAGTCAAGTCCATCAAACCACCTTCTGCTACAGTAGGACACAAAATACAGGAGGACGCATACACAAGGTTATCAAATGCCTGACTCATATAATCTTCATTTTTACATACTTTCTAGAGACGTACTTTGTCTAGTACATGTTTCCACTCCTCTATTGGTTACTCCCTGTACAAGACAAGGCCATAGATAGGCCCATGTTGTGTTTGGGCGATGACTAGCAACATCACGTCTAATCTGAATTATTTCAAGATAAAATTTTTGGAATCACCAGTTTATCAGCTATCATGTCTGAGTCGGTGCTTGAGTGCCAAGAATTTGGCTATAGCAAACTAAATAGTAAAGAACACACGATAAGCTTTCTGCCCATTATCATTATCCGAGTAGACTAAGCATCTGGTACACACCAGTCCACTTTCCAGCCTCGTTTTATCGTTTTCAGAGATTTCCTAGTTTTCCATTATAGTTTGTTTAGTCATTGACATTGTATATTTTACTTCTCTAAAAATTAATAATTATGAATTTACTTTTAGACGTATAGTTTGGACGTATCACTGCCTTATTTCTACTGTCGCTTCGGACAGTAGATATTGATTTTCTTAGTTTTCAGTTATTTAAACTTCTTTGCCTACCCCTTGTTTCAAGGGTGCCTGAATAATAATTATTAAGCCTCTATTCTTTTTACAATTGAACATACTAAAAACATAGAGCGTATGAAAAGGTTCGTATCCATATATTACCGAAAATAGGGCCAAGTCACTTCCCATTATCATATAGTGATGAGGACTTGACTATATTCTTGGCTATATTAAAGTGTTACCTCATCAGAGATTTCTTGTATGTTTTTCTGTTCAGATACAGAAAAAAGCGTTTTATATTTAAGAAATGTCGTTGAATACTATTATGCCTACACGTTAAATTCAAGTTGAGTTATTTTTTGTAGTTTATTGAGAATTTTGTTATATAATTTATTACTTGCTATTAAGCCTAATTTGGTCAGGGTAGATTTGAGAAATGGTTTGGCAAACTCCTACAGCCAGCTTTAGTCGATCATCTTAGAAAGCAGGTAGCCGCACAATGAAGTAACTTAGTGGTGCCTTCACTTAATTTCTTGAGTCGCTACCTAGAAAATCTGTTTTCAAGCCAAAAATTAATTTGGAACCAAAAGCTAGAGATAATTTGATGAAGCGTCGATACTGAGCTTTAAAATACTTCTTTGTTTAGAAGGTCTGAATGAATGCACCGAAACACACAACCCGCCCACCCAAGTATAAGTTTTGTTCATTCTCCCAGTATAACCTGGGAAACACAGTCAGATTAATAGCCTACGCGTATAGACAATACCACTCTCCGAGTCAAATTAAGCTCAACTTTTAGCGACACATGAATTCTATATGATATACTTTTTAGTTTGCCCTATTCTGATAGTTAATTTTTGTAATCACCGTCATTGATATCCCAGTTATGAATAATCTTCGTACACCTTTAGAAAAAGTGATACCTTCAGTCCTGTCCACTTATTATGCGTCCGGCGATCCAATACCAACCCGGCCAGTCTCGGAACTAAATGGCAAACGTTTAAAGATAATAGATTTTAACTATAATGTTAAGCCAGCGGGGTATACCTTAGCATCTGTGGTGGATAATAAACAAGTGGCTATTACTGTGGCTTTCCCTTATGAAACCTGTCAACGATACTTCAATATTTCGGGAGAGTCCAATCTGTGGGGCACAATTTATAGAATTTTTGATATCAAATCCTGTCAATTATCTTTTTACCACCAAAACACTTTGGAATTTATCAAGCAAAATGAGGAGATTACAGAGTCCGATTCACCTTTGGACTCTTTTAAAATAATGCTTATTGTTCACGATTTTGAATTCCTAACAATCCCGACCAATCATTCATCACCTGGAATCCAATACGTTGAAAAAACAGTGTGGTTTATTAGTTCTTTCGATGAGTTTACTCTTAAAAGAAGTATTTTAGTTAAACGGCGACGTGCGCTTAAAGAGAAATGTAACGATATTATTAAGCGAACCATGAGTGAGCTCCGAAGTGATATTCAGAGCCTAAAACAAGATTTTGCTATGGATTCCGAGATTATAAAGGATTTGCAGTCTGGTGGTCGTGAGATAGAGGTTTTTTCAAAATATATACCTATATTACAGGCTCGTAAGAACTCCTATTTTGAGTTGACGCCTAAGCCTGCGATTGATGTCACTAATGAAGATCAAGTAATTAATATATGTCTTCAAGATCCTAATGGAATCGATTCGCTCATCAAACTTGATCCAAGAATCGATAAGACATCGCGTTTTCTTTGCGGTATTTATCCTAATCCACCTTCTGTGATATACCATAAAGTTAAACCCACTTTGGACACAAATAAAGCACTGATAGATTATGCGGCCGATTTATTTGACAATGACAGCGACGATAAATCAGAAGAAGAAAATAATGAGATTATCGGTCTAGTCAAAAGTTCAAATACTAATATGTTAAAAGATAAAGCTAATAGTGCCGCTGCTAGTGGTGATGATTTTCCTCCAAACGTTCTACCCGAGAATCCGACACCAGCCCCCGTGGTTATTAAATCAACTTATGGACCTAATTTGAAGACAATAACAAAAGCCAATACTCGTCCTGCACCTGTATTAATGCCAACTTTTGTCGATGATGATGATTATGATGATGAGTCCATTGACGATGGTGAATACAATGAAAATAGTGAATTTGGTAAAGATAATGAAGCCGAAGGTCATTTTACTGTCTCTGCTAGAAAAACCAATAGCAGTTATTATTACAAAGGTGACGCTGAAAATATAGAAGGTAGCGGGACCGCTAGCTCAGTATCAGGTAAAGTTGTCTCAGAAGATAGTAACGGTAATAGTAAGGCTGTATCTGAATCAGTAACTGAAGATATAAATCATAAGGTAGAGTTAAACGCTTTAACCCAAACAGAGGATATTACTTCAACAAAAATGGCTACCAGTATCTTGCCAGTCATGGAAGCTAATGACTTATCAACAAGCCGAAAGGTAGTGGGTGGTTCAAAAACGGCAGGAGAAAACGTTTTGGGGACAGATATTAGGTCTGTAAACAAAGTAGAAGACAAGCCCCTGCCGAATGTCGGTATCCCTCATCCTATCACTGCTACGAAGGATACGGTAGATATTACTTTGAATGCTGACTGTTCAATCGAAAATGTTTCTCTATCACCGCAGAGACATAACAAGCGTAAATGGGATTTTTTGGAAGAGGAGCTTTCATCAAATGAGGCAGGTTCTAAGAAAATATGGATAATACCTGTAAACCAATCAAGTGATTCTGAGAATCGTTTAAATAATTCCATGTCGGATAGTCCGGAAAATTCCGAAGCTAAAAATTTGTCTCGTGTTGTAAGTGATTCCAGCGCGTCAATATCTAATAGTAACGGTGATAATAGGAGAAAATCAGTAGTGAAAAAGGTTATTCACAAATCTGCTCTGTCCTTCTCGAGTTCTACACAGGAAAGTACTTTAATTAGTGCTTCTCAGGCTTCGACGCTGGAATTCACGTCTAGAAAACCGAATACATCAGACCCATTGCCCAAGAACTCGGTTCCAGTCGATGGAAATACGGTCTCTCGTGCGCACTCTTCCCCTCTACCTGATACACCGTGGAAGTTTATGAACCAAGGATCAAAAAATTTGGAACCCAATATTATAGACACAACTATAGAAGAAACCAGTCTCGATGAGCAATCGCCGGCACCTGTTAGTAAAAGTTTGAGTCAACGATTTTTCAATCGGTTTTTAGGTGAACGTAAGAAGTAGTCAAGGAATGCTAAAAAAGCAATCAAGAGAATGTATTACTTGATGTATGTATTTATTTGTATACTAATAGAAATTGGGATAATATTACATGGTTTTTTTGATTGTTTCAAGTTGTAATTTTAAATATTCATAATGTCTTCGGCAGTAACTTGATTAAAGCTCTCGGCTTCTTTCCAAAACTTGGATAAATGTCTTACACCCGAATCACACAGAATAGTAACAATTTTTATTCCCGGGCCATTCTGTTTGGCTAACTTGATAGCCGCAACGCAGTTGACAGCAGAAGAACTACCTATGAACAGCCCATCATTTTCAACCAGCCAGCGAGCCATTTTAAGCGATTCGTTATCCTCAACTCTAATAGCATCGTCAATGTAAAGCTCACCAGATTTGAAGTTTTTGGTAATCCGATTCAAGCCGATGCCTTCAATAATAGTATCAACTTGATGACGACGTCTAGTACCTTCCCTTTCAACTGAGTCGAACATAACACCATGTTTAACCTTATTGTAAAATCCACTACCGGGCGGATCTGCCAGTACCGTATGGATATGGGGGTTTTGAGATTTCAGATACTGCGAAACACCGGAAATAGTGCCACCTGTTCCAGCACCAGTGACAAATATATCCATGTCACCCTTAGTTTGGGCATAAATTTCAGGACCGGTATGTTTGAAATGAGCATTCCAATTAGCCTCATTTTCGAATTGATCAGCAAAGATACCACGACGAGTCGTTGATTCATCATTAGTTAATCGTTCGGCCTGGTATCGGGCTCGGTTTACATATTGATTCTTATCTACAATACTTGCCGGACGCACTTTTTCCACAATGGCGCCTAAGCTTTCTAGCATGGTAATTTTCTCCAAGGAAGTATCGTCTGGCAAGCATATATGGGCATCATACCCCATGGCTCTAGCTAGCATAGCAATTGAGATACCAGTGGATCCACTTGTGCCTTCAAAAATGACATCCTTTTCAGGTTTGTGGGGTGTGAGAAAGCCCTCTGCCTCTGCCTGTTGAATGATAGCTAACGCGACTCTGTCCTTGGCACTACCACCGGGATTGAGCATTTCCATCTTGGCGTAAATTTCACAGCCAGTCAGTTTACTGAGTGATTTTATTTTAATCATGGGCGTATGGCCTATAAGGCCCTCTGCACCAACGGTTATCGGTGGCACAAATTCCAGAGTTGTAGTCTCTTTGGAGCTTACGTGAGGCCCAGATTTAAAGAATTTGGCAACATACGGGGCCAGAGTTGCGCCCAAGGCAGCTGAAGCTAGTACGATCTGGGCAATTTGTGCAAAATCACGACGGTCGATAGTCATAGTGGAGGAGATGATACGAGTTGAGGGATCGGAATATAAAAGTATGAAATAGCTAGTCTACTGTTAATATGGCTAAAGACCCTTTTTCCAAAGTCCACAATCCATACAGGCCACAAATGCAAATACAGATTTCACGACAATGACTGGCACACCTTGTTGTCTTTATTTCCAACGGTCGGATAATGAGCTAATCTGGTGGAAATATCAATTATCGTGTTTTTCTCCGCCACTTTATTTGGCCGAGATACTATACCGATACATTAACAAAGAAAAATCCGTCGCCCCATACAGTACAAATAGCTTACTTTTACACGTGATCTGTGGGGCAGCCGCGGGGTTTGGAGCTTGTTCCCTTCATTCGTGCATCCTTCAACCCTGGATGGGCAGTTCGATGGGCTCTACCGTTTGATTCATTTTAAGGCTTCTCCACACACCGTTTTGAGAGCCAGAAATAAAAATTCTTTATTATTCCGCGTGCTTTTGGTCGTCTGTTTTGTGGTACTAGTTTTGAATCCCAATATACATATAACTTGTATATACGCAAATACTCTGGCCGTCACTTTGGGTTAATTTGAGCGCCTACTCTTGCTCTCGCGATCATATTATTAATATTCCCGTTGGCTTCTAATTGCTGCATAAGTGAGCGACTAGCAAAACCCTGAACTGAACTATATTACGCCTGATCGATAACCAGAAAAAGCATCATCGGTTTGTGAATTGCTGTCTTGTATGAACTATGGCTTCTTCTAGATCGGGTGTTGCCAAGGACGGCAACCCGTCTTCGACGGCCAAAAATAGTTTTAGACGTGCTAGAGCTAGAGCCTCTCGAGCTTGTGAAGTGTAAGTGAATTGTATTTGGATTTCTTTATTTGATTCCTTTTTAGGCTTCATGAGCCAGCTACGAAAAATTACGTGAAACCTTATTCTAATCGTTTTTCCTCCATTTATTTAGGTGTCATGCTAGAAAAGTTCGGTGTGATGTAACCACGCAGATGCCTTGTACCGTAAGTTTCCTTGTTTTAGTAGTAATTGAAGTTCACGGTTTGTTCTTTTGTTTGAAGACTAGTCTATTAACATATTCGCGTTTTGTATTACTTTTTAGAATTGTGTGGCCTTCGGCTGTGAATGCCGCATTCCTGATGTCAAAAAACGCCGGCAATCGGCCAAGTCTAAGTCAAAGTATGTACTCTCATTCCCTCTTTTCTTTTTGCCAGAACTAACTAAATCTGTATTTCTGATTAACTCGTTTACTTAGTACGGCCGCTACAGGTGATAATGATGATGACGTTTCTATCAAGGAAAACGATAACGATACTGAAGAAAATGAAAAGTCTCATAAAAACTACAAATATAACGACCACGAACCTCCTAGTAGTGAAGATTCGGTTACATCTAGCACTCCGGAAAAATCATTTACTTCTCAGTTCAGTGATGTCAAAAAATCTGATGCGTCTTGGAAACGTGAAACTGTGATAAGGGCTGTATCAGACAGTATGGATGGTGTTGAGACTGAAAAATCAGCTCATCTAATAACTCTTGATGGTAATGGTAGACCAGTGAGTGGCAATAATAGCGAAGATGGTAATACCGATAGTAGTAAAACTATTCAGCCACCTGTTCAGAATAATTACACTGCTGAAGCTATACAGAATATGTTTAACCCCAGTTCCGTAAGAACAGCAGAAGGGATAACATTTCTAGGGCAGAGTTCTAATCTCAATCTACTGCTTGATCACGCACAATCTTCTCAGAAAGAAAACATATATCACTTTCAATTTCCTGAGGGCTTTTCCGATAAATCTCGGCCTGGCGACATTGATGATGAAGAGTTGAGAGTTTTAAAGGAGCGACGTGCCTTTTTATTACCGCCAAGAGATATTTGTGATGATTTGGTAAACAGTTATTTTGATAAGATTCATCCTCTGATACCTCTAATTAACAAAACCCAGTTTATGCGTCGTTATAAGGACCCTATGAATCCACCTTCGATGCTGCTTTTACAAGCGATCCTTTTAGCCGGCTCTCGAGTTTGCCGCAACGAAGCTCTTCTCGATGAAAGTGGGCTAAATGATTTAGCCAGTTTAACGTTCTACAAACGCGCCAAGGCACTTTATGATTCTAACTATGAAACTGACCGAATTACCATTGTTCAAAGTTTGATTTTAATCGGCTGGTTCTGGGGCGGATGTGAAGATGTTACGAAGAATGTCTTTTATTGGACTCGAGTAGCTATAAATGTAGCCCAAGGTTTTGGTTTACATAGAAACGTCGAAGGTACGTCCTTAAGTCTTGCAGATAAGCGAATCTGGAAGAGGGTATGGTGGGTATTGTTTGTACGGGATCGTGCTGTAGCAGTACCATTTGGTCGACCAGTTATGATTAATTTGGATGATTCCGATGTTCCTATGATTACGGAGGATGATTTCATTGAAGACGAACCTGGCCTTCCGTCACCCTATCCTGTTAATAGGATACATGTCCTGTATTTTATTCAAATGGTTAAATTATCTGAAATTATGGGCCTGGTGATGAAGCAACAATATTCGGTTCGTGCAGAAAAATCAGGCAGGGAAAATAGATTACCTGCTATCAGTCAGTGCGATATGGCCATGGGTGCTTGGATGAATAACTTGCCTCCAGAGCTGAAATATTCTGTTAAAGATCATTCTAAGTACAACTTTCTTATTGCATTGCTTCATTCGCAGTATTACACAATTCTTTGTTTGGTTCATAGTAATGCTTTGAGTAAAAAGTCTGAGGGTGTTGTAAATGGTAAGACAGCATACTCTTCCTGGGGAATCTCATTCCAGGCAGCTCATATGATTACCAAAATTATTGAAACTATGGTTGCTCATGACGAACTTCTCAACTGTCCTGGGTTTATTGTGTATTCAATTTTCTCAGCTATTGTTTTATTAATCTATCAAGTTGAGGCACCTAACAAGAGCATAGTTGAATCAGCAAATAAAGGTCTTGAAATATGTATGAAAGCTTTACGTGATGTTAGTAGGACATGGCCAGTTGCGAGGACAGTGGAGAACCTAGTAAAATTCACACATCAAAATGAAGCTTTCAAAGCTCAAATTGTTCGAACAGTAAGAAAACACACTCATTCAAAAAAAAATAACCCAAAGTTTGGAAAAGACGGGAAGATAAAAAAGGCCAAAAAGGCTAAGAAAGAAGATCTTTCCAAAGATAGCATGAGTGCAGATACTGGATTCTCATCTGTTGAACCTGATACGGATTTTGGGAAGATCCACAATGTTTCTACAAGAGAGAATGATGGGGCAGATATATCTTCCCATGGTATTTCTTCGAGACGTTCTTTTTTGAATGCTTATCAAAGTACTGATGCCCCTCCTGGTTTTGACGAGACAAATTTGAATGATACTGATTTGGATAATAATAGATCATACAATACGAATAATCGTAATCAAAGTAGAGAATCAGTTCAACCAGACTTCTGTTTTTTTGTCAACACCCCACCAAGTTCTACTTCCTTTTTTGAAAGCTTTCTACCTATACAGTTATTCCCAAGTGAATCACAGGATAATCCTTCATACATGCTTAATCCCCAGATTGACGAAGCATTTCCAATAATGCCACATGATAGTGATAATTCAGCTCCTGAAGCTAACTCAAACGTAGCAACTCTAGATCCTGGCTCTTTCTTGGCTCCAGTAGATAATTCCCACATTGAAAATGTCAGTCTTGGTAATGTTTCTAATCCCAATTTTTCTATCACCAATGCAATAGCAGCTACTAATTTGGAGGATGATAACAACGTGGGTGCTGATAAAATTAGTAACCCCAGCACTACACCAGCAAGCTCTGAATGCCAGTTTAACAGTTTCGCTCCAAATAGTGTTAGTATTAATGATTGGTACAACTATTTGATATCTCAAAATTCTAGAAGTTCTACCAAGCTAAGCGGAAATCCTCCTTTCAATAATGGCAACCCTACCGATGGTGAAAATTCGTTTGATCAACAATCTCAACCAATTGTAGGTAATAGTCTTTCAGGAACCCCGGCGCCGCTTGATCTTTCTTTTAACAACTTTGATGGTCTACAGCCTATGTCGCAAGTTCAGGAATCACCTATGCATCAAGAATTGTCTCAAAGATATCAGCAGCAGCAACAACAGCAACAACAGCACCATCGGCAACAGTTACATCAGCAACAACAGTTACATCAGCAACAACAGATATACCAGCAACAACAGCAGATACATCAGCAGCAAATACACCAACAGCAACTACAACAATTACAGCAACAAAACTCTCAGTCGCAAAATATGGGATTGGGGTTTGGCTCAGGATACAATGGGACGTCTTCTAGCAATATGAATCTAGGCTATAATCCTCTGGCTGCTATGAATGATTTATCAGGACTCGCTGGGTTCTCTGGGCTAACTGGTATGGTTGGATTGAGTGAGATTCATAATATCAACACAAATTTAGCAATGGGTCTTTATGGTAGTTCTAATATCCCTGCTCCTTCCGATAGCTGGGAGGCCCCCGGTGTGGCTAACCAAACTGAAAGCAGTCTTCGAAATCACAAGCCAGCAAAGTAAAATGAATTATAATTCATGTTGCCTACGTTTTAAATATTTATCAACTTCTCACATTAATGGTTTTTTTTTCTTTCATAATCTGTATTCTATTATTATTCGTTTGGCGACCCATTTTATCTTTGATATGTGTACTCATAATACAACAGAATTTAATTATCTAAATTCAAACCTAGGTATAACTAAATTCATGATTAATTCGAGTGCTTTTTCTAATGTGAACTGGTTCAATTATCATATTCCTAGCAAGTATGTTGTAGTGTTCCAAAGGTTGCGCCGTTGGCAAAGATCTTTGGCTATTCATAGCGTTCTCAGTATTTGATCTTACATAACTTGGCTTGCAATTTTCATTTAAGCCAGTGGTAGAATAGATTGAAGTAGTTTGGGGTAAAGGAATAGTTTCAGTTGGTGATGTGAACAAAAGTGATGAAGGGCAATCATCTGACCCTTGATGGGATGAAAGTCTATATCCAGTATCAGGGGGTGAATCAAGAAAAATGGCAGGCGGTTCGAAGTGAGTTGAAAAGTTCCAGGTCGAAAATGACGGTGGAAGTTTGGTTTTGGTTTTTATATAAGCAATGGGCATTTCCAAACTATTTTCTTTGATATTAAAACTTCTCATCCCTGACTCTAGCTTTTCATAAACATCGGTTTCTTCGTGCGGCGACTTCCAACTTCTGTGAGAAGCTGGTGGTGGTGGAGGTAGCGGTGGTAGCGGTGGTAGCGGTTTTCCGTTTATAGTATCCAGTGATGGTTCAAGCGAGTCTGGATTTACAAGTGTAAAAGCGGGAGAATTATCAAATTCTGAGATATGGGCCCTCTCTCTCTCCCTCATTTCAAAATTCTCTTTATTGCTCACGGGAGGCTTGTCAATGCTCTCATTTAAAGAGTAGTCTTGATTTTCACACCTCTTGTAATAAATGAGAGTATATATTCCCGAAGTTAAAAAAATTCCAAAAAACCATATTAAAAACAGGGTTAATGAAATATAAAACTCCACTTTGAGTGATTTGGTAAAGCTTTCAATGAGAGTTTCCAGCGTGGAAGAAAGGAGTTTTGATGTTTTGTCTGAAATTTTCTCTACTGATTCTGATAATACTGGTAATTGGTATAAAGGTTGCGCTGAAGAAGAATTCTTTGCTGAATGACTAGCTTCATTGTTGTGATACTGAAAAGTGGAGTTAAGATCAGTTATATTGTTCACGCTATTGATATCAGTTAGATTTGAAGGCTGGTCTGAAATTCCAAGTAGTAAAGTCTGCTCATCCACCCTAGGAAACTTAATTGTTGCTTTTTGATGAACCCATGTCAACCCTTTTTCAATATTTTCGAGCTTCATCCCTATTAGACAGTAGACTACACTCTCAATAGGTTTGTAAAGCGGTGTTCCTTCAAACCCACTCTTCAGCGACGTGGTTATTTCTTCCATAAATGTTGATACAGTGTTGTTAGCGGCAACAGTGGCTTCTTGAACCCATCCCAGCAGGTCTCTGTTGATTGCTTTTTCTGTATTATTCATTACAATGTTGGTGTTTTCGATCCACGAGCTTGCCTGCTCTTTCATGGTCAAGGAGAGATGTTGGACTAATTCAGACGCTGGTGTTTCAAAATTTGGAGAGATCGAAGATATTTTGGATAATAGAATATATTGAAGTAAAACAGCCATTAATCCAAAAGTACTTAAGAGGAGTAAATTCAATGAGTAAGGAAATGAAATAAAATTAATAAACCATTGAGTGTGTATCCGGCATAATGAAGTTTTATTCCTCATCAGGAACGAGCCAACTCGGTAACTATACGGACGTTGTATGTTGTCGATAAGCGTCAAAGCTTCTTGCTCAGAGTATGTGGAATCTCTGCTATTTAAATATGTCTTTTCTTGATTTTTTCCTTTTGGGTTGAAATTAGATTCTGATAAGTAAACAAACTCTATTGATTTAGTTTTCATCCATTTCCATTTTCGAAATTCTTTAAAAGTCATCAAGCCAATAAACAATATCGCAAATAAGACCAAAACTATCAACAAAATATTTAGTATCAGATTCATTCCTTCTTTCATATTATCAAATATTTGGGGGATCATTTTAGTCCTATTCTGGTCGATTGAACAGAAGTCACCAGTGTTTTCGACAGAAAAACTTGCAGCCGTGGGGGCACTGAGCTGTGACGAGTCGAATTGGTAACCAATGCCGTTATTTCCTAGCTTTTGTAGAATTTTGTTTTTTACTGAATGAAACGGTATGCTTAACATTTGATCCGTTTTATTTTGAACAGATTCAAAATTGGGTATTTTATTCCTAAGTGACTCCAGCTTATCATTGATATCACTTGGTATATGGAAGTCTTCTAATTCCCCTAAAGTTAGTTTGACTTGTTTCAAGCTAGTCTCTCTTCCAGTAAAAAATGATGAAATATCATTAATAGTACCAGTGGCTGAATTTAACAGGTCATTTATGTCATCAAATCCGTTTTGTAGAGAATCTGTTAAAACTGAAATAGTCTTATTTGTGTATTCGATTATGGTCTCCGTTGCATTTAGTGCGGCTGAAACTGTACCTTCAACCGTTGACATGATAAGACAGGTATACGTAGAAGTCATGAAGTTAACGAAAAATATAACCAGATTTTGAATGATACTGATTAATAAAACCAAAGCATCAACTAATCCATCGACCATGGTCTCTATTCCTTTTGCAATAAATTTATTAGCTTGGGTACCTAAAGTCTGAGGTAATGTGGAGAGTTGGTTTGTTTCAGAAAGTGCTAACTGGCATGCGTGGGATGTGTAAGATTCTGCGAGTGACAGCGAGGCTGATAGGCTTTTGGAAAATAAAAAGATTTTTATTATAAGCAAAAAACAAAATATTGAGTATTTGTTTAAAGCCACTTGGGAAAGGCGAGCCTTTAATCCTATATACTGGGTTGGTGAAAATGAGAACAACACTGATCTCCTTGGCAAATGAAATGAGTCCCTTTGTGGGTGAGTTTTGTGGTGGTTGAATGATAGACTCTCTGATCTGTATTTTTCAAAGTAGTATTCGGTCTTTTTGAAAACCTTTCGAATTTTTTCAATTGAAAAGTCTTTTATCATTTTTTCAGATAACAAATTCTTGGCTGTTTTTGAATCCCAAATCATTTTTACTGAATATGCTTTCAAATAAAGAGGGAAGGCGTTTGTAAGAAAATTGAACAGCGTTTTGGTTATATAACAAATATAATAATAAAGGAGGGCTATATGTATATATATAATCTCCTGCTTGAAATATCCAAGAAACAAATAAAAGTGATTTCTAAAACTAGTCCGAATGATGAAACAAAAAACAGTATCAATATAATAGCATGGTTGCGTGCTCTTGGTATCAAAAATAGTAATAAAGTAAATCTTTTAGTTTGGTGAATTTGGAACAAAGTCCAATTCAATTCAAACTCAGCCCATATGTTGAAACAACTTGTTATGATTGAAACAGACTTAATACGGTTATAATGAGAGTCAAGTTAAGGGTACCTTCTGAAACTTCAAAAAACCCTTTTCTCTTTAATTGCCAATCATCTTAGGTGGGAAAGCGAGGAAATCGACTGTGACGAGCCACATAATCAAAAGCTTAGACATAGCTATCACTAGCCGGCCGTTTAAATTATTTTGCTACCGTTTTGTTTAAATTCTTTCTTGTTTTATTTCAAGATTTATATTTTAATAGCTCAATCAACTTTTTTTATTTTTCTTTCGTTGCTCAAATATTTATAAACACTTTTAGGCTAACGAATCATCGTTTTTGAGGGCCTTTATCTTTACCTGCGGTCAAAATTCGGGGTTTGACACCAGGCAAGGAGGTCTGCATTTCAAACTGTATCTCATGGCTCATAAGGTTTATAGTTGGGCCCACTGTAAACACGGGGTTCCGAAACTAGTTGAATCAGAATGCGGCTCCGTGTATTTCGGGGAAACGCCTAAATTACTCCACCGTTATTGCTAGCCGCAGACAATCTGTGTCCTTCCTGTACGGTGATCGTACGAGGGGTTTGGACGAGGGGTTTGGACGAGAGATAAAATATCCTGCCAACTATATAAATGACCATGGTGACGGTTCTAGGGTCACTCCCCAGATTTCAACTCTACTCATAACTGACAATCAGCCCTACGCTATTAATCAAATAAAAAAATATATCATGAAAGGCCTTCAATTCCACGGAAATAAAGACATCAGAGTCTCCGATAATATCCCCCAACCTAAGATCACTCAGCCTGACCAGTGCCTCCTCAAAGTAGGATTTTGCGGTATCTGTGGCTCTGACTTGCACGAATATCTTGATGGCCCCATCTTTGCCAACCCTGTCACTAGCGATGGTGCTACTATATCAGGTCATTGTGGACCCTTTGAAATGGGTCACGAATATAGTGCTGAGGTTGTTGAAATAGGTACTGCCGTAACCAAAGTCAAGGTTGGTGATAAAGTGTGCGTTGAAGCTTCCTACACATGTGAAGATATTGGCAACCCTTTATGTGACGCTTGCGAAGAAGGTGCGACCAATGTTTGTCAAAGTATAGGTTTTATTGGCCTTTCAACTAATAATGGTGGTCTTGCTGATTTCTCGGTAATCAGTGAGCGCCACGTTTTCAAATTACCGGATGATTTACCTCTTGAATTAGGTGCTCTTGTTGAGCCCCTATCCGTCGCTTGGCACGCTGTAAAGATGTCTGGCTTCCAAAAGGATCAAACTGCCCTCATCTTGGGTGCTGGCCCTATTGGTATTGCAACCATTTTATGTCTTCAAGCCTTTGGCGCTTCCAGAATCATAGTGTCTGAGCCTGCAGATATTAGACGTAGCCAAGCTTTAGCAGTTGGTGCTCATGTCGCTCTTAACCCGTTCGAACACAAGGAAACTGAAGATTTAGTGAAAGAGATATATAAGGCTAATTCGGGCCGTGGCGTGAATTCATCCTTTGACTGTTCAGGTATGGAGTGTACTCTCCATGCTGCTATTAAGGGTCTTAAAAATGGCGGAAATGCGATCAATGTCGCTATTTGGCCCAACAAATACATTAATTTCAAGCCAATGGATGTTACATTGCAAGAAAAAAGTTACCGGGGTTCAATCTGCTACAAGGGTGAAGATTTTGAGGAGGTGATTGAAGCTCTCGGAGACGGAAGATTAGATAAGACGAAGATCCGAAATATGATTACCGGTAAGGTCCACTTGAATGACGTTATTGAAGGTGGCTTCGATCAATTAATCAATAATAAAGATAAGCACATCAAGATTTTGGCCACTCCTAATGCTGACTTACTTTAAAAAGAATCACAAGTTTATCAGGTAGGTTTTTGATTATCCTTTAATCATTTTTTTTTGTTTATATTCGCTCCACTCTTAAAAGCTTACAATGTGAAGCTCGCCCGAGTTCGGGCTACTATGTGAATTTATCCCAAGCTGTATAAAGCTACTGTCAATTAAAGCAACTAAAAGAAACTATCTAAAGTACATGCGTATAATAGATCATTAAGATGCAACGAACGTAATAAACCGACATGGTGAATTATATTTATCATATTGTCATGTTGGGTAATATCATATTTCATTAAAAATAACTAATCAATCAACGTGCATGCGTTCCCATAAACTAGTGTCCTGCGTTATCACTCATGTTAGGCTGCCATTGTAATCCAACCTAACCCATTTGATGATGATCTGTTTTCCGCAACTCCCAGCAGGAGTCCGAAAGCTACGCCCGTTTCTGCGGTCTTCATTATCACGTGATTTATATCCCAACTAGGAATATTACAGTCACAATTGAGTGGTTTGACAGACGTAATATCATTTAGTAATCCCCAGGCTTGAAGAAGGAGCCATATACATCAGATATTAGGGCGTTGTAGTTGGGGGAGCCGGTGCGCCGCACGGAATTTGAGCTTACGGGATCACAGGACCCTAACTAAAGCAACGACCGAAGTCCCGAAGTCGAAAATACTATTATAGGTAAACTTTTTCCATTTTAGCTTTCTTACTTCCTTCTTTCCCCCTATCAAACTTTCAAGTAAGTATATGCCCCCATACTATGACGTCTTTCACATCTCTCTATCCAATGACTACCGGAGCACTACTTTCAATATAGTAAAAGGTGGTGTTGGTTAATGATGTTTTTGGTGTGCTTGTCTACCATTGCTATTTCTGCTATGATTTATCAACTCCAGGTCAAGACAATATAATTTTTAACCAAGTGTATTAACCAATTTTATTTAGAATGAGAAATAAGTGGAGAAAGAAGAGAGTTAGAAGATTAAAGAGAAAACGCCGGAAGGTGAGAGCCAGATCGTAAGTATTTATTATTGGTTAAACGATTCCATTTAACTTGTACAAGTATTTGGTACTAACTATTTTTTTACAGTAAATAATCGCATCGCCCTGAACAATAAAAATAGTTGTCAATAATTATTGATAACTTTAAAGTGGATATTTTAACTCCGGTTATTATATTGTTTTTGTTTAATTTTGTGTATTATTTTGCCGTGTCATGACCGATTTTGAAATACTATTTCAGTCCACTGTCACTGTTTATCTATAATAAATATTTATTACGGGTAATCTTCATACCAGTCAAGTAGTTTCATTAAAATTTCAATTATTAGTTTATTATTACGAATAAGCTAAATTTGTATTTGATTTCTCGTGTAGAGGCTGCTTTCCTAATCAAACTCTTGTTAGCCCGTCATTGCAATTTTTTTAGCTCTATCTTTGGCAATATCACACATTGCCTAAATATTTTGATTTGTTAGTCAATATTTTCAAGTAACGATGTAGCTCGTTTAACACTAAATAAGAGGTACTTACATTAATAGCTTCAATGCGCTCTTTTGCGATATCATGGCGTTCAATACGTTCGGTTATATTATTCATGATGACTTCACGACTCCTTCCGTTGACGAAAACTACGTATCTCAAGCCTGGGAATGTTTTTTCATAAAGGTTGTTGAGATAATGCAACTTTTGGGCTTCTTCGACGCTGCTAGCTTCTAAGCTCTTTTGCTCGGCCTGACTGTGTTGGCTATCGACCTTTCTGGCGCCCAATCGGGGGTGAGCCGCGATGATTTCGCTGATTCTAGGGTCTACTTCACCAGTGCCTTGGTTGATACCATCCTGGATTAAACGGATCAAAGCCTTTCTTGAATACTCAATAAAGGTTTGGTAGGATTCATATGGTGTGTCTGGCGATTCTTTATCTAAAACCAGCGGTAATAAGTACGCAACCAGAGCGGGACAGGGTTCAAACAAATGGTGAAGCAATGTAGTCTTTTCATCCTTTGAAAGCGAGTAGGTATGAATTATTTCAGATGGCGGGAGTGTGTAGTCAGACATTATGAAATGTAAAGGCCCGCAAACTTAGCAGGTTAGAGTCAATTGCGATTATTAAATAATGTGTCTCTATTCGTTTGTAATTGTACGTGGAAAATTATGAATAGGTATTTATTTGGATGTATATATATATATATATATATATTGTCTCGGTGTAATCCGTGTTTACTGGTTATCCTCCCTTATCGGTGGATTTATGAGTTCTATCCAATCAATCCTAGTAGAACAAAAAACCATCTTAAACCTTTGGTAGCGCATAACCCGTACTAGAGAGAAGTCAGTTTAACATAACCGTCATTCTGGGCTCGATATTTATGCCGGATCGTTGGCTGGAACCCAAACCCAAAATTCGCACTGTTTTTCTCGCTCAGAAATCAATCGCTACAGCCTTTGTCGTTCGACATCGTCAATTTCCAAAATCGAAAATGCCCTCTACCACCACTACTATTGTTTCCGTTTTAGCCGCCTCATCGCGTATGTGCTCTTATTTTTTTGCCTTAATTTAAGCACAGGTGTTTTGTTGCTAAAGAGTTTTTCTGTATTGACGTGATTCCGTTTGTGAACACGTTATTCAGGATGGTCAATCGTTTTTTATTTCTGGCCTCACCCGGATACCTAAAAATACCAGAGAGAGGCTCACTGATCATCAAACTTGTGGTACTATTTTTATTCTATTAATTTTTTGGAGAATTTTATCACAATGTAGAAGCGAAAAGCAAGTAGAGCCACAGGCTTAGGCGTGTGTCGGACCTTGCATGTTCCAATCTATTGTGACAAATCACAGCCTCTGGTATATGTCAATAATTGTATTATTTCTCAGTTAACTAACCGTATTTATTTTTTATTAATAGTTGCTTACCTCGCTTACTTTGATTACCGTCGTCGTAACTCTGTTGAATTCCGCAAGGAATTGCGTCGTAATTCTAAGAAGTATGCTAAGGCCCAAGAAGAATTAGTTACTGCTGAAAAGGTCAAGACCGTCGGTGATATCCGTTCTGTCCTCACAAATTCCTTAGTTAAAAACCCTCTTCCTACTGATATGGAATCCAAACAAGAACACTTTTTGGCTGAATTAAGTCAGGGTGAAAACGCTCAAAAGGCTAACGATCCCATCGGTGCCGCTTTAGGCTTCTACAGAGCTTTGTGTCTTTTCCCCAACCCTACTGAACTATTAGGAATTTATGAAAAGAATCTGACCAAGGATATCCTTGATGTCTTGGTCTCTATGATTGCTATTGAACCTCCCCAATCCCTTCTTTCCGCTTTCGGTGGTGCAGCCGCCCCTGCTGCTGAAGACGCTGAAGCCACCCTTGACTGATTTCAACCTGTCTCTAAAGAAATTTGACCTAATTATGTCGCATTCAATGTTGACATTTTTTGTTATAAAATTTATTTATTTTTCTACCCTCATCTTAACCTTTTTCTTTCATTCACATTCTTCTCATTCTTTGGGCTCCATCTTTTGTTATTATTTATGATTATTATCATCAATGTGTAAATATTATAGCTTCTCTAAATAAAAGTTTTACCTCAATTAAGCCTCCCCCTAGATCTACCAATAATCATGTGGTGTTTTTTTGAATGATTTATTTTGTTTTATGTGCACATAGCGACTATATAAAGAATGTATGCGTGTGTGTACTAATATCTAAGATTTGTATACATGTCTAATAAGAATACAGTAAACCAGAGAAAGTTGGCATACACTAATATCTATTTTGGTAGAATTCAAAGTTCCCTTCACTTAACGACATTTTTTTTGAACTCTTTTACTGTTGACTTGGATAGGGCAAGCCGAAATTAGGGTTTGACTGGTACGGTTTGTTTCCATATGACTGATACTGAGGCCCGTTGTTGAATCCACCACCTTGCCTACCATTATAATTGAATTTACCAGGGTCACCATTTATAAATTGATTATCAACGAAATTGTTCTTGATAGTGCTATTAGCATAGTTATTATTATGGCTGTTATTGCCGTTGCTGTTGTTTCTATGACTGCTGTTGTCATTGCTATTGTTGTTGTTATTATTATTACTATTATTATTATTATTATTATTATTATTATTATTATTATATGACCCAGTAGCATAATTCAATGATAATGGTGATGTTTGATATGGTGTTTGTTGTCGTTGAAATTGCTGATATTGTTGCTGTTGCTGATGATGTAATGATTGAGGTTGACGAGTATCCTGAGAAAAGTATGGAGGCGGATTAAATATTTGTGACGGATACGGCTGTGATACAGGTGGCGGGTTGTAATATTGGTTAGGAACTGAGAACGAGTTACTGCTGTTTTTTTCATTCGGGTTTAAATAATATGGGGAGTACTGGTTGTACTGTCCTTGATATGAGCGATGTTGCCCTTGATTCTGATGTTGTTTTTCATACGGCAATGTAGGTGTCTGTTGTGATGCACGATAATTGAGTTGTGAGAATGGTTCTTGGGATTGGACAGTAAACGCTTGATTGGGGCCAAAGCTGTTGTAAGGATTAAACTTGTTACCGTTGTGTTCATTATTTGAAAATTTAGATGGGCTCATGTTATTGAATGAATCTGTGGTTAAAGCTGGCAGCGAAGGTAAAGACGAAGAGACTAACCCCCCTTGTAAACTGGGGTTGGGTCGTGTATTATTCGAATTGTTATTGATATTGCTTTCGGTATTCAGGTTTAAATTCATCATCTTCTCGTCCATTTCGCGCTTCATTTCAGCGGAAATTGCCGCGTTATTGCTATAATCATCAACATCATCCAGATTTGTATCATACGCGTCATCTTTAAAAATACGAGCGCGTGCTTTTTGGTAAGCAGCCTCTCTTTCCTCAAGACTTCCGGCACCTTTTGCAATCCCTGGTGCCGGAGAACTTCTTGCCGATGATAAATAATACGTACTAGTAAGGGAGATATTGCTACTGCTGCCCAAGTTTACAGTATTTCCAGCAGTAGTCTCTGTATTTATTATGGTTGGGGACGAAGCTCCCGATAGTGAAGAAAGAGATACAGATGATGACATAACTTCACTAATCCCGTTAGTATCGGAATTTTCGCTCAAAGCTAATGATTCTGTTGAAGCGTTTTGGTCGCTCTGAGGCCGTTTAAAAAAAATTAAGCCAGCTCCAGAACTGCCCTTTTCCAAATCTTTCTCTTTTCTCTTTTTCTTCTTCTCTTTGGCTGTTTCATTAACATCTGTCTCGGAACCATCAGCAGTCGCTTTTTCAGATATTTCTCCGTTTTTTTTATTTTTCTTTTCTGAGGGAGACTTTTTGTTTTTCTTGGTGCTTTTTTCTCCTTTGTCTTTTTTCTCCTTCTTAGTTTTTTCCTTGTAATCAACCAATTTCTTCTTGGGAATTTTTGTCATATCATTGATCGAGATGACTACCGACTCACCATCAATTGTTGAAATATGTGTCAAACGATATATATCAGCCAATTTATGTGCTAGTAAGCGGCAGAATGAATTCATGGGATCAAGCGTTAATGAATTATCCTGATAATTTGGTTTTCCTTCTATCTCATTTTCCTTTTTCTTATCTTTTCTAGATTTTCTGTCAGTCTTGATAAACGTAATAAAGGACATTTCCAATCTTAGTAAAAACATTCGGGTCGTCTCACTAAAAAGAGCATTCCTAAGAATCTCGTCTTCAGAAATAAGATCTTCCTTTTCAGTGGTCTCTGTTGTTGACCCTGAATCCAAGCCATTACTTAAAACCTTAGCCCCAGAATTGGTATTTTTGGTTACATCAGACACTAAGTCTATTGCGGACAAGTTAAGTGTAGATTGTACCGATTCTTTAACCTTGATGTCATAATCGGTCAGCTTCTTTCTTAGCCCAGTAAATTGAGTTTTTTCAATAATGACACTATTGTTAGCTTCTACATTGGTGATTCGCGCTAGGCCATAATATTCAGCAATCTTATGAGCCAAAAGTCTGTAAAAAGAATTCAAGGATGTTAATGTGCGCGTGCTGGCTTTCTTATTATTGACGAAAGCTATAACACTTTCTTCGAGTTGACATAAAAACAATCTGTTTCTGACATCGGATAGCGCTGAACATAGCAATTCATCTTGCGAAGCATCAAACCCATTCTCTGATACCGGTTGGATAAACTGATCCTTTGAGATATTATTGATACCAACATTGGAAGAATTGTATAAAGATGAATTAATAGCTTGGTATGTTTGTTTATTTAAAGCATTTTGAGCCTGTAAATTTGATTGATAAGCGTCAACTGGGATATTGTTCTTGTCGATTTCAAGAGTGCCGTTAACATGCTTGTTTTCTAAAACTAGCAAAGGATCAGGTAAGGCATTAAACTTTGATTCATTGTTATATATGTGAACAGCTTTAACCGAAGTGGTACCCGAATTTTGGTTATTAGAATTCTTATTCTCTTCATTCATGACAACATGATCCAAGTTGTAATACGCCGCAATATTGTGGACAATCAATCGATTAAACGAATTCATGGGCCCAAAAGAATAAGGGCCACGCTGACCTGAAGTAATAAAACTTAAGGTTGCCTTTTCAATATTGAGCATGAAATTTCGGTATGTTCCATTAAGGGTGCTCAATAAGAAATCAATCTTTGTGCTGCTGCTATCAATATCATTTGATCTGGCGCTATTAGATATAGATGTAATCAAATCGGCTACCGTTGGTTGTTGACTTTCTGGAAATTTGGTTTCCGCCTAAGCACAATAGCTAAAATTAGAACAAAGATTCTTAAAAATTCTAAAAAGCAGATAAGGTCATAAATTGACCAGATACGTACCATGACAAGAAAAATAGGAGGACCGCAAATTTAGGACAGATCTCAAAATAGACTGTACTTGTTATTTTGTGAAGCGACTCATGCAAAAACCTGATACAGATTTTTTATTTTGAAAATAGGTAAAAGCCTACGATGCAAGAAACTGGAATAAACGGAACTCCAAAAATCTGCAGGTGTTTTCAAATGGGGAAAATAACAATTCCGTACTCATTGGGACAAATCCTCCACTGAGGTTTTCCTAGCAGTTCAGTGGTGGTGAGTAATAAAATTGTCGCATATGTGGGTTTTTAAAAAAGACTTGTGTCGACACAAAAAACCCGGTAAAAGTAAGGCATACCATACTGAGCTAAACTTGTGATGGACCAATCTTTAAATCCTCTTATAGTTTTGTTTTTTTCAAAAAAAATTCGCACGCTCCATTTTCAAAGTGCAACCCATGATAAAAAATACAAGTTATAATAATGGCTCATAGTCTGGTGGTATTAATCAAATTCAACGACTTGTAGTGTACTAAACTATATTCTAAGCTTCTTTTCTGTTGAGCTTCTTTTTTCTGTTTTTTTTTTCTCAACCAATTTTTTGTTATAGTAATAATCTTTTGAATGATTGAGAAAGAAAAAAACTATAAGAGAGACTCTCGAGATAATTCTTTTCTCTAAAAGTAGAATTTAGCCCAATAGTACTACTGCTTTATATGTTCAGAGTATTTTAATTATCACAATAAAGTATTATCCTAATGTTTATATTTGCTGAAGTACAAAACTTCAATATATTAACGAAAGATATTAAAAAGAATTAGTATAGTCCAATCTAAAAGAGCAGCTAGAAAGGTTGTTTGTAGTTGGTTTCATCGTATACCAGGGAATTCATTATTAAGTCGTAAGCAATCAACCAAGCATAATTTTATTTAACTTTGTGAATTATTTTCCTGTTTTCCACAAATTCAAGAACTTTTTTCCACCAATCGTGGGAATTATTATAACCATCGAAATCATTAGAACTAAAATTAAAAGGCGAGTAAGACTGGTGAACAAAAGTAGTTACCTTGCATATTGTTTCTTCAACTATATATCAAAGCCTAGAAAAGTCAAATTAAGAGGTTCTTTTTTGGACCAAGCTGATTAAATATTTGAAAAAAGACTTTCTTTTTTCAGCCAACTGAATATTGTTCTTTTCAAAAATATATTTGAGTTGTGTGATACAATATCTGCTCTCTATTTTTTATACTTTTTTTATGATTAAAATCGGGAGTGTGGATTTGTTCGTAAGATTCTTTTAAATTTTGATAAAAATACAATATTTTCTTAGAATTATTTAAATAAAAAAAAATTATACATGCAGTTTAGCTAATAGTAGAATATGGACAAAATTTCTTTTCTTCTCTCTTTTTTTCTTATGATTTAAAATAAATTTTCTTAGATATTAATTAATCTAATGAAAGCTCTCCTGCTCAAGCAGACATGACACGTTCGACTAGTCTAAAAATACTAACTGTAAATGTTGTTACCCACATGGATAGAATCATAAACAAAAATGATGCCAAACCTCGTTGTCGAGTACAAATTACGTGATTATAAGGAACCTGAGCCGATTGTGCTAATGGGTCTATGGGCCGACATACCCATTTCTCATCATACAGTGTATTAAAGGCCAGTGATAAGTTAGCTGATGAAAAGATAATAAAAAGCAAATCCAACATGATGAGCTTCATTTTATCTTTAGGTGATCTAAGACCAATGGGCTTACCAGTGTATTCGTCATAGGTAATGTATACAAGATAAACAAGTGCTGTTGTCTGAACTACTACTGCCATGATAGTGGACGGTTGTTGATTGATGGACGGTTTAAATGATCCTGAATAACGGTATACTGAAGAAGCTAATGCAAGTGCGATAATCGATAGTACAAAAATGATAGCTCTCAGTGTTAATGGCACGTAAGGATTATTAAGAAGGATGAAAGTAAGCTTTTGTTTCCATATCATTCGTTGAGGCTCAGAAAGTAAATACTTTGCAGGAGATAAAGATTGTAACTGTTCATTTTCACAGTTACGTAGTAATTCCTCTTGTCGACGAGAATCTTTCTTCCATGTTAACAGGTAAGTCAACAACGACAGCAAAAAGTGACTTTTTCCCATTACTTTTCCCTCATTACTCACCCAATCATCGCCAAGATTTGTTTGATTCCTAACTTCTTCAATGTCAGCTATATGAGTATTAGCGTAGTGATCAGGAACTCTTGTATACTTCATTAAGGCATTCCATCTATCGCTGAGACTTACTGGGGTTGCTTGCGGATCATCAAACACAAATGAAATACCAATGTTTGAGCTGGAGCCAGCAGAAGATACTGTGTTTGTTCCCGTAGTATAAATTGGTAAAGATGAGCCACCATCAAAATATGGGGTTCTTAACTTTGCGGCGGAAGGAGAGGCTAACGAATTTGTTGTGGCTGAAAACTGATTATTATCTTTAACTCCTTTACTGCTCGTGTTTTTCGGCTCAATACCACTAGATGATAACTTTGCCGTACTACTAACAAGTTTTGGCCCCTTAGGCTTGATTTCAGCATTTTGCAGTACCCACACAGGAATGGTGCTAGTCCTCAAAGCATATAGGTGATTTATTTCTGAGGGTGACTGCGACAAGCTCACATGAGGCTGAGAGCGGGCGTGAGTACGCGACTGGCTACGATTATTATTTGAGTGTGAATGTGGTTGTGATTGTGATTGTGATTGTGATTGTGATTGTGATAGCGATTGCGAGTTTAGCTGTAAATGAGGATTTGACCTTGGGCTCGAGGAGCCGGACTTAGAAGATGAATTATGTGAATATTCCAAAGAAGTTTTTGCATTTGGTGAATTACTGAGGGTACCTTCTTTGGTATTCGATGATTGGTGATGATCTAAGTATTGTCCATTACTTCGACTGTCAGTATGCTCTGATCCGACTGGTATAGTCGAACCGCTAATTATTGAAAGAGAGCTCAGTTGCCTGTTCTGCCCCAGTCCATTACTATTATTGAACGTTCTTTCGCCCGGATCTGTTTTTATGCTGACTTGTGGAGGTTGGTTCTGTTGAATATTATTAACTGATTTTCTAGCCCGTTGGGCGTCAGCCTCTGAGTCGGCCTCAGCACCAGCATCAGGTTGAGAGCCTAATCCTCGTTTTCTATACGCTGGGAACGGTAAAACCTCATCATTCGAATTCATTAAACTCATTACCATAAAAAACCAAATTAAACTGGATTTTGAGGCTTAATTCAACCGAGAAGCTGCTAGGAAGCGATTGAGCGTAACCAGAATCTTCAGAAAAGTAATAAGTATTTATAGTCAGTAATACAATGTGAAAGGTTTTTGAGCAGAAAGAAGCAGGCTTTCTAGAATGAATACAAACAACAACGTATTTGAAACAAGTCCTAATTGTATTATAGAAGCGTGAAAAAGAACTTGTATAAAGATAAGCCTATTATTTAGTTGCCGAGTTCGTCGTATAACATAACAAGAGCATCTGGCACGCTGCGTGCCTGAAATTAAACTACCCAAGATTGAGAACGTGTGTCAGCGTCCTCAGCTTGCATCTTGGGCAACCGGCCACTAGGCAAAGCAAAACCACTATGAACAGGAGATAAAAATAGCAAAATAATTACATAATTAGTGTAGTTAACGGAAACAAAATGAACACCATAATAATAAGTGTATGCTACGAGACTTTTTACGTTAAAACAAGAAACGAGACAAAAGAAAGATAGGAAGAGAAGGAAAGAATAAAAAGAAAAACGATTATTTAGTTAACGTAACAACATATGCAATATAAGTTAAATAGATATGTATATATAGCACCAATTTAAGGATTTATATTAGATTTAGGAGCTTTAAATGGATTCATTAAGAGCTTGGTTGAGTCTAGTAACCTTGGTTTGGACAGAAAGATCAACAGTCTTATCACCAATTTCAACAACAAGGCCACCGAGAATATCAGAGTTGACTTTGTTAGTTAATTGAAGCTTTTTACCTTCACCAACGAATTCAGAGGCAGCAAGGGCGGCTTCAATGGTCGAAAGGGTCTTGGCATCAAGGGATTGAGCAGAGGTGACAGTAGCCTCAACAAGGCCGTGGTAAGCGTTGACCAAAGTTTCGTACTTGGAAAGAACTTCGGGAAGAATAGCGAGACGATTGTTTTCGGCTAAGACTGAGAGTAAGTTAGCAGAAGCAGAGTCGAGGGAAGCAGCCTTGGTAATAATTTCGACGATAGCGGTCTTGTCGGATTGTGAAAGAGCGGGATTGGCAATAATTTCAGCAAGCTTGGGATCCTTAGAGACAATGCTCTTAAGTTTAGAAAGAGACTTTTCAACAGCTTCAAGAGCGGAGGACTTGGCAGCGGCGGTGTACTAGAGATACGTTAGAATTGAACAAAAAAAGAGATGAAATGCCTTAAAACCCTGGATTGAAGATAAACACGAAAATAAAAAAGCTACTTGAGGGACTCGGGCACCAACAAAATAAGAGGCAGCTTTGAAAGAGTAAACGCAATCAATAATGACAGGATAACAGTTTCGAGCTGTCTTAAACTAGTTGGAGTTTACCAAATCCATTCAATTTAAAGCAAACTTTGGCTTGCTTTAATAGCAACTTTTTCTTGAGAATAACAATCCTCTTAGTTTAGTCACAACTAGGCCAGCGGTCGGTAGTTGTGACGGTACAGGAGGTCGAGGCAATAACAAAGCTCGGTTAGTACATACCAAAGCGGAAGCGTAAGTACCATCAAGACCGAACAATTGGACGGGGGGGACGGAGGATTTGGTGGCAGTAGCCATACCACGGACGGCCATGGGGACGGCAGCCGAGGCCTTACGGAAAGCGAGTCTAGCGGAGAACATTATATGAGGACGGAGATGGAGACAGAGACGTGATCAACAACAACTACTAAAAGGTAGTGGGGGTATAATATCAAAGGAGTGAAAATCGTCACGGCCCGGCGGTGGGATTGAGGTCCGAAGTAGGGTAATTAAATGGGCTTTTTAGAACCAGGTAGGGATTATTAAATTAGTCATCTATATAGTCATGGTAATAAAAAATGCCGATAGTTTATAGTAAAATTACTATTACATAATATATATCTTTTGTCCCCAACTTGGCCTTAACTACTGGTGCTCAATTTTGCGGCCAGCTTTGGGCTTGAAAGTTTTCTGATCACGGTAATCAGTTGGAATATCAATCAAGAGAGTTCTGTTGCAGCACTAGACTCGATAAGTTTGTATTTATTCACCCAAAATGCTCGCCAGATCGTTATTTCAGCGGGCCAGCTTCTGCTGGAAGGTTTCCGGCGTATCTCCCGCTAGCCTTCGTCAAGGTATGGCTCTACCCTCCCGTGCTTCATTTTCTACCACATCGATCTCGTCACAACAGAAACCAGTGGATTCTAAAAAGAGCGAAGGCTTAGACGCCTTATACGTTGGCATGAGCGAACTTAAAATCGTGCCTGATGCAGTCGAATTAACTGATCTTGAAAAGCAGGATGCTTTAATTCGTCGTAGAAGAAAGTTGGCTCGCGCTAATGTCGTAATGAGGAAATACAAACCCCAAACACCCGGTTTAAGATGGTTCAAGACCCCCAAGTACGACTATTTGCACACACGTGGTCCCCATAAACCCCTTACTTTCCACAAGAAGAGATTTGCCGGTAGAAATAATTCCGGTAAGATTGTCGTGAGACATCGTGGTGGTGGCCATAGAAGAAGAATTAGAATAATTGATTTTTTCCGTAAGGATATGGGTGCACAAGAGGTTGTTAGAATTGAGCGTGATCCCGGTAGAACTAGTCATATCGCTTTAGTTAAAAACCAGAGAGATGGTAAATTATCTTACATCTTAGCTTGTGATGGTCTTAGAGCTGGCGATTTAGTACAAAGCTTCCGTAACGGTATTCCTGAAGAACTTATTCAAGAATTAGGCGGTAACGTTGATCCTGCAGTTTTATCCTCTCGTACCAATCAAAGAGGTAACTGTTTACCTATGGAAATGATTCCCATCGGTAGTGTCATTCATAATATTTCTCTAACCCCTCACGGTCCCGCTCAATTATGCCGTGCTGCTGGTGCTTATGGCCGTTTAATCGCTAAATTGCCCGAAAATAACAAGGTTATCGTTAAACTATCTAGTGGAGAACAACGTTATGTTCATTACAAGTCATGCGCTACTATGGGTGTGGTTTCTAACCAGGACCATCAATTAACCTCTTTGGGTAAAGCTGGTAGAAATAGATGGAAGGGTAGAAGACCTTCCGTTAGAGGTGTTGCCATGAACGCCGGTGATCATCCTCACGGTGGTGGTAGAGGTAAGTCAAAGGGTAATGTTCCTTCGCAATCACCCTGGGGAGTTTTGGCAAAGGGTGGTTTCAAGACTCGTGTGGGTAAGAACATTAATTACATGAAAGTTATCGATCGTCCTAGAGGTAAGACCGCGCGTTAAAAAGGTTTTTTATAAGACAGTGTGTTAACATGTTAATTGTCTACTCTGTACTCTTGTGCTACATATTCATATTCCTTTTTTGCCATTTTTAATCTTGTTCATAGTATACTGTACATATTTTAACAGCTTTGTTTTTATTTTTATTCAAAACAGAAGAACCTATCGCTAGGGTCAAGGCATTAGTGGATAAGAAGATAAAGTACCAGCGCACTATTTGAGCGCTTTGAGCATTACTACACATCCGAAATAATTATAATTGCCTGCATAAAAAAGGTCATATATATATATATATATAAGATACATGCATACATACATTATAGACAATGGATGAAAGGAAATTATTAAATATTTAAGCGTTATTTAAACAAAGTATTCAGAATAGGCCATTCTTAATAATCGGAAAGCGTATAGATGTAAGCACAATAAAAAACAAATATAAAGAAATGCAATAAATAAATTATAATATAATGAAACAAAAAAAAAACTAACCGATAAGAGATGTGATGAGTATAGAAAATACAAATAAATAAAAAATGTGCTATGAAAGGAAAAAAAAGGCAAAATGAGGTGCAGAGGCAGTCAAGATTTCAAAAGCTTTAGTATTGCATTATACTTGGTTTTCTTCAGTCTTTTGCTTTTTGACTTCAGGCTCGCTAATAGAAACTTCAGTTTCAATTTCTTCACCAGTTTGAGTAGGGCGGACAACGGGGGTGTTGGAAAGTTCAGCATGGAACTCTCTGATAATTGAATCAACATCGTCAATATTTAATTGTCTGACATCACCCAACTTCTTAATCTTGGCAGTAACTTCCTTACATTCGTTGTCGGTAAGGTGCAAATTCAATTGGTCGACACGACTCTTGATGGCATTCCAACCAGTCAAACGGTTAGCGAAATGAATGTAACGAGTCAAACCGAAATCAGCGGGATTGAGAATTTCGTAGGTAGAGGGGTTAGCTAAGATAGCTTTAGCATGAATACCAGCCTTGTGGGTGAAAGCACAGAAACCAGTAATAGGGTTATTGAAAGGAACATTAACCTGAACAGCATCGGCAACAAGATTTTCAAGATCACGTAATTTGTGAACCTTGTATTTGGATAAAACGTAATCACGGTCAGCGGCGATCATACGGGCCATAAGACCACCAAGGGAGGTAATACCATTTCTTTCACCGATACCAAGAACAGAGACATCAATAAGGGTGGCACCAGCTTCAAGAGCAGTGTAAGCGTTAGCAATAGCACAACCAGTATCGTTATGGAAATGACATTCAATATCACAAGAAACAACAGACTTAAGAGTACGAACTAATTCATAGACTTGTCTAGGGTTGGCACCGCCGACGGTATCAGCAATACCAACACGATTGACACCAATCTTGTCAACGGTCTTGTAAATATTTAAAAGATCGACCAAATCAGAACGGAAACTATCTTCAGAGGAAAATCTAATTTCAATACCGTGGGACTTGACAAATTCAATAACTTCAACGGCGGATTGAGCAATGTAGTTCATATCCTTACCATGAGAGTATTGTCTCAAAAAAGAGGAGGTACCAATGACAACATCAACACCGTCAACACCAGTTTCGACAGCGATTCTGGCATCATCCATGTGACATCTAATATGGGTAAGGATCTTGGCCTTGAGGCCTAATTTACAGATGGCTTCACAGTCACTTCTGGACTGTTCTGAAGCAGCAGGGGAAGTTAATTCAATGTAATCAACACCGAAATCATCAAGAGCCTTGGCGATTTCAATCTTCTTAGCGGTATCGAAGAAAGCGTTGGCGAATTGTTCACCTTCACGAAGGGTAGATTCAATCAATTGGAAACGAGAAACATTGGAGAGAAAATCTTCAGGGTTGGGTCCGTAGGGGTTCTTGGGCTTTTCAACAGCAGTGCCGGCAGCGCGAAATTCAGCTAATTATAAAAAGCAAGATCCCACAAAAAACAAAAGAAAGAGCACCGAAAAAATAAAAAAATAATCCTGAAATAGAAAAGTATCAAGATGCCTGAAAAAAGGAATGAACCCAAAAGGGACAGAAAATTAAGAAAGGAAGAAGTTACATATTATAAATTAAAATTTTCCCTTTTAACTATGATTAGTTCCTTTATTTTCTTTTTTAGCCCATTATCTTTTTCTTCTTAAATTTTACTATTTCAAAATTAATTTCCAAATTTTTTTCTTAGCCCTTCCTTTCAATTTTTGATAGAGAAAAGAAGCATTAGTCAATATGTGAGTCACTGGAAAACACATTTAGCTACAACAACCAGGCGGGAGCAAAACACAGTCTAGAGCAAAACGATTAATAATCAAGACTTACAGTTAGGAGCGGACATTATGTACAGCTTATGCGAGATGTGATATGAGGATAACGACGATGGTGAAGAACAGACTAAAAATCTAAAACTGATGATTGCAAACAGTAATAGATATAGAAATACAAAGACGGTATAGGGAATGAAAGAGAGAAAGAAGAAAAAGGAAAAGGGAAAGAAAACGATTGTTTAAAGTGCGCTGCCCGCTTTTATTTAACTGATAGCGATAGCCAATTCTCTCGTCTAAGTTGGGAACAAAAAACGGTGACTCAATGGGTCCCAGCGCCATGAGCTCGCTCTAGAGTTCTGTCTGGGAGTATTCCATGTAAGTCTCGGCGCATTCTGGATGGAACAAGGCATGACTGAATGCAAGGGCCTCCCACCCAACTGCGCCTTTTGCAAGTTTTTGGTAACTTTTTTGCTCCGACTTCCAGCGCTTGCTGGGAGTTTGTCTGTTGTAATCTATTACTTATACAGGTTATTGCTGCTCCAGCTCTATGCTCTTCTAGAGCCAAATCATCTCCGTCCAAGCTGAGAAAGTAGTCTGGATTAGTCATTGATCATTTAGTCATTTCAACACAGTATAATCTACTCATGTCCCCTCCCATGCTTATAACCTGCACTATTACGCCAGCGTTTATGTTCTAAGCGCCGAATCTCGGTAAACATCCCCAAACAGTCATGAGGATCATGGGATAAACCCGGATGAGTAATACATTATACTTGATCCTGTTGACCTTCTAATCTGATTATTATTTGTTGTTTTTTTTTGTTTTTTTCACCTTTTTTTTTACACAGGGGTTTCACTTGGGGCATATGTATTTCTCCAATAAATGAGGATGTGAATTTAGATATGGATATGGATGAGGGTGTAAATATTCCTTGAAGAGATTCAGCCCTCACATATGTGTATTAATTGTTTAGCCTTTGTAGCAGCCCTTCTTTTTTTCCTTAATGGCCCCAAGTCAAGGTGGGCCTGTTGGTATCAGTCACAATCTATCATTAAAAATTCAAGACTCATATTAGATGGTCGAAATGAGCAAGAATTATTCCATTTTTTGGCTGACTAAACTTCAAATAACTAATAATAAAGAATAATAACTTTGAAGAGTTTTAGTTTCTTGGAAAAATATCAAATCTCTGCCTTGAGAGTTTGGTGCAGCAAAGGAAAAGCTAAAGCAGTATGTCCACACTTGAACATACACAGGCCAATTGAATTACACCCACTTGTAGCTCTTAAATAGTATTTAAACCTTTAGTAAGCCAAAAACCTTTTATATATTCGCCACTTTATGTAGAGGGTTTATATTCCTGTTTACTCAACTTAAGCCGTTCTTTGCTCTTTTTGCAAGGTGTAAGCTAATGAGCCCTAGCTTCATGTGTATCCGAATTAACTCATCAACTAAGTTTCATACACTCTAGTTTCAACGCTTATCTCAATTTAATTCGGTAAACTAATTGAATTATAGAGTTATTTAAGTTGTTTTTTTGTAGTTTCATTTCTTTCGATATTCTATCATAGCAGTTGCTAAAAAATAAATCCAAGGAGCGGTCTTCTCAGCCTAGAATTGATAAATAAAAATTTATTAAAGTCTTTCTTAGATTCGGTATCCTTAAATGATCTAAGTAGTTATTTATAAAAATAAATGAAATAAAAAAATCACAAAATAAAGAGTGGCTATTCTGAACATCACTGTGTATAGTAATAATAATTTCAATAAAAATCCAACAATAATAAACACCCAGTGAAACAAGCACTAAACTCATTTCTAAAATAACAAAGGTTTGGTTCTTAGCTAAATATGGGAAGAAAAAAGAAACCTAGTGATAATACGTAAATAATCCCGTCTTTGTACATATAAAAACATGTATTGGAATGATACTCAATAGAGCTAATAAATACTTAAACACCCAGCGCTGTACATTTAATTTTTGGTATATACATCTTGCCTAAATATAATCTACTTCCTCATTATTCTTCACCCAATATTAATCATCTTTAGAATTTGAACCCGTAGTTTTCAAACTTTATTCAACCGAAAGCATCATAACAAAATGCCATATTAATAAACTCCAATGAAATTGTATATACTAATCAATGACCTAGATATAAATTAAGCTAGATATAAATTAAGCTAGATATAAACAATCTATCTATTTTATTAACAGGATAAAGCTAATAAGCTATTACATTGATAAGTATCATGTTACCCGGCCTTTATAGCATTAATCTAAGGATGGAAACCTATCGGAACAGCCACGACAGTTGCATCATCAAAGAACAAGATTGGTATCGCGAACGTTTTAAATCTTGCCAACAATATAGTTATTTTGTGCTAACGCAAATAACCACCTTTTTAACCCAATAGTAAAATAAAAAACAGACGCATTATGAGCGGAAAGCAGCTTGAACAATGGGAAATCAATAAGTACTGGGAGATTTTCAATGGCCTCAGCCCCGTCAATAATCTGTTAACTGGTGATCAGGTAGCATCGGTATTAAAGAATTCTAAACTATCTGATAGCCAATTAGAAAAGGTTTGGGATTTATCTGATATTGACGCTGACGGAAACCTTGATTTCGAGGAGTTTTGTATTGCAATGCGACTTATCTTCGATATGATCAATGGCTCAACGCAAGATATTCCCAATAACCTCCCTGATTGGCTTATTCCAGCATCTAAAGCTCATCTCATCCAGGCCAATCAAGCAATTTCTTCGGGGGGTGAGTCTTTCAGAAATGATAAACAAGATTATCAGAATGAAAGTGACGATGATCACGATAATTCATCTTCCGGAGGATTATCGTCTGATTTCGACTGGTACATTTCGCCTTCAGACAGAGACGCATACAACGTTATATACACGGCAAACTCAGACCGTCACGGTAGAATATCTTTTGAAGCTTTATCAGAACTATACACAACACTGTCCAATGTACCCTTTAGCGAAATTACCAATGCTTGGAACTTGGTCAACCCTCACCTGGAACCACGTATTGAGAAAGAACAGTGTCTGATTTTTTTACATATCTTGAATAATCGCGAGAGAGGAATCAGAATCCCACGATCAGTCCCTGCAAGTCTGAGAGCTACATTTGAAAAGGCTAAGCCAGAATATAACCTAGACTCAAAACAAGGTGATGTCCATAGTACGATATCAGATAGAAACGCAAGCATCTCTTCATCATCTAAGAAATCTGCGTTTGCCGATGGCTATTTGTCTCGATTAGGCCTTAGTGGCAGATCATCAAGCTATGAATCAAAGGGTACCGATTTCTCATCCACCAAAGATACTGATTGGGAAGAGGCCCGTCTTAAACGACAATTGGCAGATCTAGAAAACCTGATTTTAAAATCAGAAAAGGAGGCTGCAAATACTAAGAAATATGGTAGCTCCTATGCTACATCTCGATCAGCATTGATTAAAAGGGAACTTGAACAGTTATTGGAGTTTAAGGAACGACAATTAGATTCACTTAGAAATGATAATGGTAATGACAATTCCAAAGTGAGGGAGTTGAGTGAAGCCAATGACGATATTGAGATGATTCAACAGCAGATTGATGCTCTCGAAGAACACTATGCGAACAAAAAACGCGAGCTGGATAGTTTGTTGCGACAGATTGAGCAATTAAAGTCAACTTGATTTGGAAAAGTTAATTATTTTTTCATTTAATTATGTATATATATGTATATGTACTAATTTAATTTTATTTTATTTTCTCATAATAAATGCATGAAGTTATTATACTGTAATAAAAAGTATAATTTCTACCTTGTAATGATACCCACCCTTGGGAAAAACCTTTAGAGCTACCTAGGAAAATTCAGTTTTCATTTTTAATATTTGAAGTTTTAATATATAATAGAATTAAAACACCGGGTATATGATTAATTACATAGTAAATAAAACCTTGCGAGTTTCTATAATTTCATAGTGATTGTAGCTATGCCATACGTGCCCCCGCAGGCCTCTGAGAACGATGGAAATGATCACAGTTAAAGGTTTAAGCGTCAAAACCCTAAGCGCATGGAATCATACGTACCAACAGAACTTCATTTGTCTGCGGTATTCTTAGACACATGATCCACTTGTACTACTAATCCAAATCTTAACAACTAACGTTACCTATTATCTTTTATATTTATTGAATCCATTGCGTTTCAACCAAGCATTTTCACTATTTCATATTTCATAAACCATTCATTCAATTGACTTTCATGATGTATGGTAATGATGATTCCCCGTATTCATCTGACGAGGACGAGGAGTTCTGCTGTCCTCTTTGTATCGAAGAAATGGATCTATCCGATCGAAGCTTCAAACCTTGCCCCTGTGGCTATCAGATCTGTCAGTTTTGTTATAATAACATTAGAGAAAATCCTGAACTAAACGGTAAATGTCCTGCCTGTCGTCGCTTGTATGACGATGAAAGCGTGGTTTACACACCTATATCCTCCGAAGAAATAAAGCGTCACCAGATCAAACAGGCCAATAGGGAGAAGGAAAAGAAGCAAAAGGAAAGAGAAAGAAAGGATACTCACGAATCATCATCTATAAATGCCTCATCTATTTCAAATACGTCGTCTACGACTGCTCGAAAGCATTTGTCTGGTGTTCGTGTCATACAAAAGAATCTGGTCTACGTTATTGGCTTCAACCCAAATGTTCCTACTGATGATTTAGCGCAACTACTGAAAGGTGATGAGTATTTTGGTCAATATGGTAAGATTCAGAAAATCGTTATAAACAAGCGAACAAATGCCAACGGTGTTCCTGGTGTTGGCGTGTATGTGACTTACAGTAGAAAAGATGAAGCTGCGAAGTGTATAGCTGCAGTAGATGGCACCATTGTCGATGGCAAATACTTGAGAGCTGCTTATGGTACAACAAAATACTGCTCATATTATCTTAGAAACCAATCTTGCCCAAATCCTAACTGCATGTTCTTACATGAGCCAGGTGAAGAAGCCGATTCATATTCAAGACAGGATCTTTCCACATATCAGAACCGCCAACAACAGCATTCAAGTACAGCTCTCGGATCTTTTACAACTAGCTCTAATGTTTCTGCATCAAGTCAAGGTTTTAGAACCCACCAAATATCTTCACCTTCAACATCCAGTGCAAATCTCTTCACAAATCCATATTCCCATGTTACAGGCGTTTCCCATCAGTCATCACATTTTAATTCTCATTCTTCAAGCCCTGTAGTTAGCCAGGCAAAGCTTTCCTCAAGTCCAGCTATATCCTCGGCAAGCTTACACTCTGATTTTGATCATCATAGCCCGGCACTACCAGCTACAGCGGCCTGGGCAAGCAAACCATCCCCTCAAGTGTCACACGCCAAAATTTCTCTGAATAATTCTTCACCCCATGGTACGCCAGTAGCAAGACCAAAGATATCTACCCCAATACAAACCGAGAGCCGAACTCCTTCGCCAGCACAAACATCTTTACCGGAAGTTCAACAAATTAATTCTGTCATACGTAAATCTCAATCACCCGAGACAACAGCACCTGCATCATCTGAAAAGTTAGCTCTGTCTCAATCTCAAGCATCATTGTCCACAGAGCTAAAAGGTAGTTCTTTAAAGGTAGTTAAAATAACGAAGACCTCAGTGTCCGAACCTGCACATTTATTAGCATCTGATTCTTCCGCTACGCCCGTTTCCACACCAGTCCCTGTGATTTTACCGTCACCTAGAAAATTAATACCCGATCCGGTAGCGGAATTACTTGATAACACCGTAAAAATTTTTTGCAAGTATTTTGAGAAGGATACGCCAGCTAGGTTTAATTTTCACGAAGAACAGATTAGAGATGATGAAAATACTGGTGATAATCAAAATTTCACATCTTTGCCACCCCTATTTTCATTTGGTAGGTTTAATGACAATTTTGATCTTGGTGAAGAGACGGAAAATGAATGGGCTTTTTCCTCTTCTAAATTTGTTAATATGATGAATCCTCGTAAAATTCAACCCCAAATTTCATTCACCGTGCTTGAAAACTTTCAACAAATATCTGACGCAAAGTATAGGGAAGGTAGGCTCGATGCCACACCCCCTGGCTTATTGAACACAAGCACGACTAGCACTAGTAGCAGTAACAGTCAAGAACTGTTAGCTCGCCTTATGAAGGGATCTTCTGCGAAAGGTAAGTTTTGTCAAAATTTGAATTATACTTCCTCTTTGTTTCCTTTATTAACGATAACTTTATAACATTTCAATCTTTTTGTGGCATATTTAGATTCCATACCATTATCGACGAATAACGATGGACAAGGTGTGTATTAGGTTGTTTGTTTATGACAATAGTTAAATTGATTGATTTTATTATTGTGCTGGGATCTGCGTTTCTTGTTTTGTTTACGGTCGCCAATATGGCCTTTAGTTCATGTTAACAGTATTCAGTTTTTCTGAGGGACTGCTTATACATATATGCAACTAAAAACAAAAGAGATAAGGAGAGAAAAACATCAAAAAATTCGCTTCTTATTCACCATTGCTATCTGATCTAAAGATATAGACCGCCTCTCACCCATTATTAATCCTCACTAGATTTATTTATTAGCCATTTTTTCTCGTTCAAAATCGTTCTTTTTCCTCATTAAAATCATGTTTTATTTTTTTCTTTTCATTTTTCATTTTTTAATAGAAGCCTGTACCTTTTTTTCTTAGTTGCTTCGTAAGAATATTATTTTCACCTTCTTGGTTGAAAAGTCACAATTTAGACAGAAGAATACGTTGGCTGAGCAAACGAAAAGAAACCTTTCCTGGCAGTAATTTAAAAAAACAATTACGTTCTCATAATATTTTTTCAAAAGGATAGCAACTAACTCTTTCTTTTAGTTAAGTCCCGAGCCTCTAATCGTGGAAAAGAAGATCCTTATGCTAAAGCCTCCAACGAAGCTAGAGAGAATGAAGAAAATGATAACGGGAATGATAAAAGTAAGTGGAAGCATGCTATGGAAACTGAGTACACAAATATTATATTCGATGGCCAGTCTAGAAAAACATACAAAAAGCCTGATATTCCTATGCCCATTTCTATGGATCTACCTTCACATATCGATTTACCGGGTCATGGCCCTTATTTGAAATCAGAAGACAACAGAAATTCTGATTTTAGCGAAAAAATTGGCAAAAATGAGAAATTATTGGAAAAAGGAAATAATGCGAACTTACAAGAACTTCCGAAGATAGGCTTATCACCCAAGATAACGGCATTGGGTCTTAAAAACGATTTTTCTACTGAAACCCCCAAAGAAGTATTGAACAATCCTGATTTACCAAAAAGTAAACTGAATTCCTCTTTATCCCAGCCTGAACTTCCATTGCAACCTTCATCAGTATCAATTTCACCAACACCTTCACATATAGCCTCTCCTCAACCCTCTCTTAACTTCTCACAACCTCTGCTGTCACCAAGTACCCCGGGCAACTCTGAGGTTACGAACTCCCCTACCATGCCAGTTAAGATAGATGAAAGCCTGAACAATTCTCTGCCGTTGACTAGTGAATTACAGCTTGGAAACGAAAAAGGGGAAGGAAAAAAGTTGAAAAAAAGTAACTTACAGCCCTTACAGGATGCTGAGCATATCGCGAACTCAGGTCTTAGAGTTTTGCGAGTTGATAGTACTCCTACGTCATTTCAACATTCAATTTTGGCGAAGGCGGTCCTGCCCAGGACTTTGAAAAAGCAAGCTAGTCTAATGGCCTTAGATCCATTAAAAGAACAGAAGGAATCTTTAACTAGCGTTGAAACACTTGATGATATTATATCTTCTAATAATGTGGATGATAACTGTACAGGTTATGTGGAAATGAGCACGATGTCTAAACGTGAACGACGCAAGTATGAAAAGGAGAAGAAAAAACAAGAAGCCCAAAGATTGAAGTGTGAAGAAGAAAAATTACACGAAGAAGAGATACGCAGAGAAAAGGAAAGGCAGCGTCTTATGGAAGAATGGAAAAGAGATAATCAGAAAGATGAAGTTAGCGATAATGCTGATCACGTTGATGATTTTTTTCACGCTGAAACTTCTAAAAGCCAAGTGATTGACAAGCATGATGAGATTCCCATTCGAGGTAGTATGAATTTGTTTCAAAATCATATTGGATTTAGTGCCGGCTTTAATCCAAGTTCACCAGCTCAAGTTCACATGACTAAAGATACACCATCTTCTTTTTTAGACAATGGCTCTAGAGTAGCTATGCCTAGTCGAGAGCCTATTTCAAGAAAACACCTCGGCTTTACTGGAGATTCTAGAAATACTCAGAATACAGAAGCTGGACAGAAATTTGTTCATGTGTCGGAGAAATACCTTCAAGAGGATAGGACTGTTAAGGAAAGAGAAAATACTGAGCTTATGCTTCAGGAAACGAACGAGGCTAATAAAAAGCACCAAAAAGAAAAAAAGGAAGATACAACTCGTAAATACCAAGATGTAGAGCGAAAGCATGAAGAAGATGCAAGCTCCAGGCATAAGGCAGAAGAGGCTGAGATGAAGTGCAAACGGGAAGCTGAAAGTCAGGATAAGAAAAATGAGGAAAATATGGAGCTTAAACGAAAAGAAAAGGAAGAAGCTCACCGCAGATGTAAAGAAGAAGTTGAGCAGAAAGAAAAAGAACTATTGAGAAAAAACAAAGAGTTGGAGCAGAATAAACTGCAAGACCTATTGAAGAAGTCCAAGGTGGTAGAACTTGCTCGACTTGAAGAGGTTAGGAGGGAACAGGAGGCTTTTAAATCTAAAAGAAGAGAAATAGCAGAACTTCAAAAAAAATCTGAAGAAGAATCAAGAAGAAAAGAGCACGAAGAAAAATTAAAACGTGCCGCAGAAGAGCGCAAACGATTAAAAGAACGCAAGAAACGTGCAGATGAAGAAAGGAAGAGGCAGATTGAAGATAGAACGCAGCTTGAAGAGGAAAAAAAAAGACAACTCGAAGAAGAAAATAGAAAATTAGAAAAACAACGTGCTGAAGAAAGCAGAAAATGCCTTGCCGAAGAGAAACTGCTCGAGAAAGAAAAAAAGAGACTTGAAGAGGAAAAGTTGCTGTCAGACGAACGTGAGCTCGCTGAATTTGGAAAGCGAAATGAGCAAAAAGTCAAAGAATCTTTGCTTGAAATTGTGAATAAAAAGTCTTACTTGAGCGACGTACTGGTTCCTCATTTAAGTGATTTGAAAGTTCGAAAAACCGTCATTGATGAAATTGTCGCTAGGTTTCGGGTCTCTAACGAAAATACTCTAATGTTAGTAGAGGAATTTATCCAAGACGCCAAAATAACGCTTGACCCTTATTTATATACAAAAGGGGTAAATATGGAAAAATTTCAGCGCAATTTTGCAGCATTTGTGTCTTCAAAAATTGACACTTCCAATGTCCCCGAAGAAATCGATGTGAAACAATTCATTAATTCATTAGGTCTCGATTTGAATAAGTACTCATTCTTTGATTTATCAGCCGAATCAACTGCTTTTCCTGTTCATAACGATTTTAGTCAACAAGAGCTTATGGAGGAAGCAGATAGAATAAGACTATTGGAAGAAGCTATTGATGATAGCGAAATGCTCAAAAGAACAAGCAACTGTGGCATCTGCTTTGTGGGCCAAGACGGTTACAAACCTATGGAGCATGGACCTTATCAGACAAATGGATTGAGTGGATTTGCTATCAAAGAAGAACTAGAGGAAGACGTAAAACTTGTAATTACAACGTCTGTTGATGAGAGTGAAAAATATTTAGATGCGGTCTATGAAGAGATTAGTCGTTTGGACAAAAAGTTGCTAAAGTCGATTAAAAGAAATAGAAAAATATCTATGCTAGACTAAATTCTACATTTCCTTGACATATTCTACTATATATATATATTAATTGGTCAGAAAATAAATAGAATTAATTTTCTTCCGCTTTAGTTTGTAATTTTCGTTTTTTTTCAGACGGTAAATATACCTGATTTCAGGACAGGATGCGAATAACCCTGTCCTACCTTAAATGACTTGGGCAAACTAAAGACAAATTATTATTTCCATAGTCACCTCAATATAATAAAAGAACAAAATGTCTGACCGGAATTCTAGCAATGAACCTAAGAACCGATATATTTATAAAGGTTGCAACAACAGATATCAAACACATCAAAATTATAATTTACATACCAGACCTCAACATGACTTTTATAGTCAGCACCTAAACTATCAAAGCTCTGCGTACACTGACCAGAGATCCAACACCAATGTTTCTACCAAAGTTAATTTTGGCGACGTATATGATCATAGATTTAACACTAATCCACATATATCTCTAAACTACAGAGGTCGAAAAACAGAATCAAACCACAGAAAACCACCTAAATCGAAGGAAACCCATTACCAGCTTGATAACCAGAGTACTATGTGGAGATTATCATATGACGATTCACCTGCTTCCTTAGGCCCGGCAAAGTCATTAAGTTCTTCACCCCCTACTCGTATAATAATTAGATTGGCTAATCTAGATCCCAAGATAACTGTAGAAAATATTGAGCAAGCGCTAAAAAACCCAGAGGGATCCGACTTCGTTACGCCAGAGGTTCAACTATCAAGTTCGGTAGAAAAGGGGGATAATTTTCGCAGCTTTTATAGCGATTTGATTTTCACAGATCGTACATGGGCAAAGAATTTTCTCATCAAGTTTCCATACATTACCATAATTGGAAATCGGTATATTCCTGTGATAATCAACCAGGCATCTACAGAAATAGTTGAAAACAAATCAATTGAATACAGTCGTAACAAAGATGTTAGTTCAAAGCCTTCAAAATTTTTAATCATTAGGAACTTACCGAAAGACTTCACTCCTGATGATCTACAAACCTTTTTCTACAAACGGTTATCTGAATTTGAAATCAATAAAAGTGACCTTAAAGCTAACAAAAACACGAATGTTTTTCAAAAGATATTAAAGTTTATTATGGTTTATGATAGATATTCTAGTATGTCTTCTGGTTTTGGGTTTCTGGAGTTTCTAAGAGTGGAGGACTCAAGCCAATTTCTCAAAATCGTAAAGTCAACCCCTCTAGAGCTTAATATATGCTCTCTAGTAGAGCCAGACATAACCAAGGATAAGTTTTCTCAAAGCGGAGAAACAATTTTGGTTGATTTTATACACTTAGGTGTCTTTCTACCTGTTAACAGTGAAAATGTAAAAGATAGACGTGAGGATTGGCTGAATATTAACCATTCCAATATTAGTCTGATATACAGGGATAACTCCAAGTATATGAGAATTCTTAGTTCCAAAATAGAATTACAAGCGATAGGTAGAAAAGTTTTTGATTTGGTTTCCGTTGAAACTAGCTCTGCACCATCCACGACAAAACTTTCAAACTTATCACAACAGCCAGGGAAGGTAAGAAAAAGGCAGAATATTTACAAAAATTCTACACGGAAACAATTACTTCAATGGCAATTGACGCACAAGGAAATACATAATTATGGTCCATTAAATGCTCGAGAAAAAGATACATTCGAGTTTTTACCAGGTTCTCTTTGTGACCCTAGAAAGCCAGTTTGCTTACTTTGTATGAGACAGTTTGGTACTTCTTCTGAAGCTGATTCTCATGAAAAAATATCAAAGCTACATAATTTTAATAAGCATGATTCCATGAAACTTGAGAGAGCATTAAAGTTAATTGAGCTCATCAAAAAACCTGAAAACAAAAATTGCAAATGAAAGTATTAAATTTTTAAAGATGTTCTGAAAAAACAGATTATTTCAAAAAACGAAATTTCTATATCTCCTTAATTTCAGGAAAGAGGGTGCTAATTACTTCCTCAAATATACTATAAGTTAGTTGGGTGTCCAACAAGGGATTCTGTAGCATAGAAAAGAGCCTATTAGCAGCATATCGAGCCTTTGAGCCACCAACTACTCTACTGCAAAGCTCAATCACCAAAGACTCAAATAATAGGTTGGCTTCTCGTCTAGTTTTCGCAATATCACTATTAGTTCTCACTACAGGTGATGATATGTTTGGGTTAAATTGCTTGAAAATACCATCAGGCCATAGACTATTCTGGAGTTTTTGAATAATTTCAAGAAGTTTTTTTTCAGTGGTTAGACTTGCAGCTAAATCACGAATTTTTCTTTCAATTGTGCCCCCTAGTAACTGTTGAATAACGACTACGACGGCTCGACCTCTAAGCCAACCATGCCCTTTATCAAGAGCAAATAGTTTAATGAAAATTTCGCAGATGGGTTGAATAAATGGTTGATCTTTGGAAACCATATCAATAGATGAGTCTACTGTTTCAACTGAGTTAATTTCAGCTTCAATTTCGGATAAATTTGGCTCACATTTAGAAGAAAGACCAGAATCCGATGATATAGAACTTCCTATATCATTTAAAAAATGTAAGTCAGTTGGCACTCTATCCTGTTGAGATCTTTGATTAGAATCACCTGCCATCACAGAATACTGCCTTGAGAAAAAATCTTGCGTCAAAGATTTTGAGCGATTTATAGCAGATGGTACTTCAGATTTATAAATACATTCTTCATCATCATCTTCATAATCATTATCAATAATACCACCGCCTGATTTAGAAAGCGAAAAGGTTTCACTTGATAGAAAAGCTCTGAAAGCTTTGGAATTACAAACTTGCGGGATTTCGAGTAAGCGCTTGAGATATGTTTCTAAGGCATCTTTTCTTTCGTTTATGAATGACTTGACCTGAAGTTTGACAATTAAATTCTTTTTCGGAAAATTTAAGTTATTTATTGACGGAAATAGACTTTTTAAGTGTTGATGTAGCCTCAAAAATTGCTTGTATCTTCTAGCAACCACCCAACCGGCTGATATGCTACCATCTATATTGAAACGTTGTACTTGAATAATATAAAGAGTATATTCATTCCCATTTTCAGATCCATTAACATAGCCTTGAATAGAAATATTTGATCTACCAAATAGACCATTATCATTTTTCTGAACAATATATTGTTGTCGTTGTAACTCCTTGCGATGAATTTCTCTATCTAGACTTGACTTGGACTTTCTTAAAATTCTTAATTCAATTGTGTTATTAGTTAGTTCCGCTTTACGAAGTAATGAGGCTAGAACTGTTTCTTTCTCATACAGTCTCTCAATATCATCATTCAAGCTATCAATGACCTCAGCAAGGCCCAAATCACCTGGTGATGCATGATGAAGATCGTAAATGTCATCTTCGTCTCCACTTAGGACTTGATTGGCTAGGTAATTATCTACTGACTTGAAGCTTTTCAGTGTATCCGAGCTACTAAACCTAAAATTACCTACAAATGTTTTGTCCCGATTAACCGAAGTCCCCTCTAAGTCACTCTCAAACTCATCGTCACTCGAATCGAAAAGTTTATTAGCTTTACCGCTTACTGGGAGGCAATTAGTTTCCGGATAGGAAGAGGTAGAGCTGTATCTAGTATCCTGCACAGGCCCTATACTAGAACATTCTTCAGCAATATTTGAAATGTCTTCTGATGGCTGATGCATAATATCTTTGAATACTGCTTCGACGGCCTCAAAAGTCTGCTCATCAGGCTGTTTTTGCTGTGATACATGAATCTTCCGGCCGCCTTCTTCTTCGGCAGATACAGGGGAGCCAGCTAGAGTCCGAAGGGTTTTGACCGCCTTCGAATTGAATACCAATGAATGTGAGGCCATCTTTCCAGATACGAAGGTAGAATTTTCAAACGGGGAATGAAAATTAGCCTGAGTATCAATCTTATTATCATGTAAAGGCTTATACTGCTTAGGCCACTGCCCGGACTGGTTTCCAGCAGATGCTTTGTATTTTAAGTACAGATCGGACTTCTTGAATTCCACAAGGTCACTCTCTTGCAAAAACTTAATTGCTCTTAATTGAGTTTTTAAAATGACTCTACGGGCCTTGCGATATAAACTATTCAAAGGAACATCAGCGTTAAGATAAGTCTCTACAGTATTGAGGGATCTTTCACTTATAATTGGTTGCGACTGATTCAAAAAATAAGAATGGTAAATAGCAGCAATTTCGTCTCTATTAGTCTGATCATTTTGATTCTTATCAATCGAAAAAAGCTCGTTATCCTTGTCATCATCATTGTCATCATCAGTACTATCATAGTCATCAGAAATACCATAATCAACCACACCATCGTTATTATTAGTACTACTGAAATCATTTTTATCGGTAGTTAGATTGCTAATATTTTTATTTTTAGTGTATACTTCATTACTAGTACTCATGAGGGGGTTGCTAGTTGAACTGTGAAGTTTAATCTTACGATTTATGTTCACAGTTTCTAACGGATCTTTGATTGCCTTGACCGTTAGAATAAATTGTAATACGACAGTATGATTTCTCTGATCAACAAATTCCATAAAAGATTGTAAACAAGATGGATTTTCGAGTATGTCATCTAATGAGAATACATCCCCAAGATCCTGAAGTTTCAGATTGGTCGAGTGTCCTGAATTAGATGAAGTTATAGTATCGGAAAAAGAAGATTTAGACAATACTTTAGATATGTGATCATTGATAACCTCGTTTGCCTGTTGTAAGTAGTTGATATATTGTTGGTTCAAGCTCTCATTCACTGCCCGCTTTGATTGAACAGAGATATAGTATCGAATTTGCCTAGCATCTGCTAGCGATTGCGTCTTTTTGATTTGCCTTATAAAACGGTCAAATGTTGCTTGATCAGCATTAGGAGCCAGTTTCAAAGTTCGTTTATTGGTCGGGATACTATTAACTTCCCTTGGTTTACCAGCAATAGAAGCATGTTCGTCAAGAGCTGCCAGCAGCCTGTGAACTTGCTTTCTATCTTGCATTGTTGGTAGTGCGACCTTCACAATTAACTGATTCCAAGTATCTTGATTACAAAAAGGATCCAACATGGGCAGTAATATATTGTTGGTGATGATTTCCCTTAGTAGTTTTACAACAATCAGAGAACCTCTCTCGGATTCAGGAAGTAAATGAGGGACTAACTTACTGACAACTTCAGACAGCCATTTTTTCCTGTAACCAACGAGATTTGATTGCTTCAAAGCCACAGCTGGATGTAGCTTCCCACCATTGAACTCACGAGCAACTGTAATATATAACTCATTTGTTTGCGTTAAATTATTTTTAGAGGCTTTACTACGAACTGTCAAATCAGCCTTGTTGAACTGAGTGAAATGTGAATCAACCAAAGGAATAATCCTTCCTATTAAAAAATCGGCCATATCAATCTTAACCAAACGTCCTTTCAATTCCTTCATAACATGTCGAATCAAGCTTTCAACTGATAAAGGAAAGTAACCGTCATCCTTAGAAAGACGATTATACCAAGCTAGTAAAAAGTCTCGAATCACTAATTCAATAATAACGTCCAATGATTCAGAAATAATAAAAGACTCAGGATAAATGGGTTTCTTTAATTCATCTTTACCTGGCTTCAATTCAAGCTTCTCACGGATAAAACAATCAGGATCTAGAAAGGCAAAAGGCGGGAGTGATTGTAACGGGTTACTATCTATAGAATCAAATTCAGTCGACCACCTAGAAAACGGTTTGTAGAAAATACCAAGACTATATATAGATACCGTCAACGCTATTCCTAGAAATAACCCACCCAATCTATGTATCAATACATGTAGAGTCCATCGAAATAAATATCCCGATAAGCACGCAAGAAAGACACCAAAAACTACTGCAGGGACTGAAATTCCTTTTATTATAGAAGACCTTTCAATTGGTAAAAAACTCATAGTCATCTAGCTATGGCATGCTATCAGATATATAGTGTTGGGTTTTTGGTTTTGACTCTAAGAAAAGCTTAATGCTGGTTGATGCTAGATGTTGATTGTTAGGGAGATCTGTTTATGCATGATTATTCTTGTCATCTGCAAGCCTCCACAGTTCTCTCCTTTTCTTGCGATTACAATATCTTAAAATATAACGTAGTATTATACATCTATGTACTAAATACAAACAAAAAGTTAAAACTAAAAAATTAAAATAAAAGCAAGTGAAAGCTTTCGAGTAAAGAACTTCACAGAATTTATCTTAAACGTACAAAAGATGTTCTGCATGCTTGTTATATCTTCCACCAATAATGATAATGGATTTTAAAACCTCATCAATTTCATCAATATTGCTTTGTTCTAAAAGAATACTTTCGGCATTCTCAATAACTCTGTTTGAAGCTGTAGCACCAGGGATGGGAATTATAACAGGTAAATTATCCCGATTAGAATGGTACTTGACCCAAGCCAGCGCCAATTGAGTCGGAGTGACCCCAATCTTCTTAGCAATATCAGTTATTTTCTGAACCAAGACAAGATTCTTATCAAAATTTTCGGGTTGAAATCTATCCATTGTACGACGGAAATCATTTTCCGGAATATCATCAATAGACTTGATTTGACCAGTCAAAAAACCTCGTCCTAATGGAGAATATGCAACAATAGGAATTTTAAGTTCATGACAAACTGCGGCAACATTGTTTTCAAGAATTTCGGTACTCCAAAGCGAAAATTCTGCTTCGACAGCAGCAATAGGGTGAATAGCATGTGCTCGACGGATACTGGATTCACTGACTTCACAGAGACCAATTCCCGATATTTTACCCGCCTTGACATACTCCGCAATAGCGCCAACGGTCTCCTCAATAGGCGTATCAGGATCAACCCTAGCACATTCAAAAATATCCAAATGTTTCTTACCGTTCAGAAGTCTAATAATATTATCAATTGACTCTTGAACTTTATCAGGAGAGCCATTGGGAGATAAAGTGCGAACATCAATACCACCCTTAACAGATAGGACAACTTTGTCAGCGTCTTCAGGGTACTTTGTGAAATAGCGAGAGATCAACTTTAAATTAGAATTTGGATCATCTGTACCATAAAATTCACCGGAATTCCATAAGTTACAACCATTTTCTAATGCCGTTTTCATAGCTTTGAACGCCTGCTTATCGGGAGTTTGAGTAGGTCTCCAAGTCATTCCCATAAGGCCAAAGCCGACGGAGCCGATTTCTTTGTTGCAAAGAGTGATAGCCATTTCTGAATATTAATTGAGATCTTTGAATTAGTTGATCTGTTTGTAAAGGAGAATAAATATCAAAACAGAGGATTTTCTCATCAATAAATAGTATTTTTGATAACCAGTAGCAGCCCAAACGTCACCAGATTGATTAATAATATGGCTGCGGCTCAGGGACAATCTACTAATAGCCTACCGAAAAAGCGCGGCCGAATACTTTTATCATTATAATGTCGGGTTTATGTCTATTACCGTTGGTTTTAGGCTTGAATAAAGCAGTGACGAAAATGTGCCCACAACAAAAAAAAATCTATTAAAATCTAAAATACAGAACATGATGCTTATTAAAATTGTACACTTATTCGCCACAAATTCACATTGGGTGAACGCCATATTTTTTATCCATTCATTATAATCAAAGGAAAAAAACACTCCAAATGAACTATTCTTTACTTCGTCTCCAAGGAAAAATGAGTAGATTTGAATTATTATAACAAATTTCCTAATCATCTCTCTTTCTCTTTCTCTTTTCAGCCCTGGCTTTTTTTTCTTCTCTATTTGACTTTTTCTCTTGTTTCTTTGCCTTTTTTTCTTGTCTCTTTGTTACTTTGTCTTCCTTCTTCGATATTTTTTCCTTCTTAGCGCGTTTTCTTTCCTTCTTAGCCTTTTTTTCTGCTGAATCTTCTTCATCATCGGAGCTATCAAACATCATGATTGAGCTCTCTTTAACCACAGCACCATCTTCCGAATTGCCTATTGTGCCCTTCAACCCTTCACCTCTAATGAACGACCGATACAGCGGTGAAAGATTTTGACTAATGCCACTCACTTTTACTTCGCTTTGTTCGAAGGAGGTTCCTGATTTATTAGCCACCACATTTAAGGATTTTAATTGACCATCAAAAACTCGTTCCCACCAGGCTTCGTGCTGATCTGACGTATGTCCTAGACCCTTTTGGTCCTTTTTATGCTTGACTAAAATAGGCTTTTTAAGACCACCGAATCGCAGAGCTTCACCTTGAGTCCATCCATATTGAACTAGATAATTTTCAGCGTTCATAATATTTTTATGTGAATATTTTTGTGGGGTATAATTGTGTATGTCTGTCGACGGTAAGTAAGCTGCTAAGATTAGATATGTAAATGCAGGAAATTTTTCTTGAACTTTAAAACTTTTAATTAAATAATTTTAAGAAATTAAATATAATTAGAAACAACTTTGGTGAAGGTAATGTAATAAACAATATTATGAATTGAATCAGAATAACAAGAAAAAAAAATAAAAATGCAGAGAAACGAAAAAATCAGCGAGATCCCCACTGCATACAGAAAAACCCAAACATCAGCTATCAGCCCTCCCAAGTGTATATTTCCATTCATAAATATAGAAGAACAGAATTAAACCTTGATGACTGAGTCAGTAAAAATGGAAGAAACGGGTTTTGAAAATACGTTAGAAAGGTTTCAAGTGAAGCTGAAACAAAATCCATTCGATCGAGATAATTACACTGTCACAATTTCTCACTTGAGGCAACTTATCAATGATGTATGCGCATCGACTTCGTCCAGTGGTTTGAGCGAGGAAGATAAGTTCCTTGATAGATATAGCAATAGGCTCGGCTCTAGTCATGAAAATAAGGCAAATTCTCTGAAGGAAAGTTTAGAAAGTGTACGTTCAAGTATGGAAATGTACATAGAACTCTCTGAGGGAGAGTGGCTTCTTTGGATTGAGGACCAAACTGCCACAAGTGAAAGTGATATGGCTAAAGAATCACTAGATGAACTTTACAGGAGAGCTATAACCCACTATCCTATTTCATGGAATATTTGGAAGAAGTATTTAGATTTTTTGTACGATACTAGAAGCAATGACTATAAATCTGGCTTGGAAGAAGATGATCAGCTCTTTTCACAGTCTCATATTAATGAAGTGATAACTAAAGTGATCCGCGTCACTGATACAGATCCCACAAAAGGTAGTCAGTTAGTGTGGGAAAAGGCTTTGAGTTTTTACTTCTTAGAACAGCAATACCTTAAGAATGATGTGGAGAAGAAATCAAATTTGGAGATGATCAAGAAACGTTTTTACGATAGGTTAAGACAACCTCATCTACAACTGCAAGCAACATTCGATGAATTTTCCCATTTTATCTCCACTTATTTTAACAAAAATTATGAGCCCGAGCTTATAAAGGCAAATAAAATCAAAAATGAAACTCTTCGTAATTTTCGCCCCCGGGAAAAATGGGAAGAATTAATCAACACCAAAACCACCGACCAGAGCTTTTCAGATTATATTGACTGGGAGAAGACCAGACCTAAAAAGCAACAAGATAAGAATCGAATATCAAATCTCTACGAAAGAGCTTTAATGTTGTATCATTTTGACGACTTTATTTGGAGTGATTATGTAATATTTTTGATGGACAGGGCGTTCTCGTCAGATGTAGTTCAGTCTGTATTGAAACGGGCAACTCAGTCATGTCCTAATTCAGGGTTACTATGGTCTCAATATATTACTCTGATGACTAAATTCGGCACATCCCTTGAAATCGTAGAGAGTGAAATTATAGATAAAACTAACATGAATTCTTTCTTTAAGTTAACTGACGAGACCGCAGAAACTGCTTTTGTCGAATGGAAATTGATTCAACTAAGTTGGCTCAAGTGTTTACCCCTGCTGGAACATGCTCAAAACGCCGAAAATGACGCGAGCAGTAAGTTTATGAAACATGTTAAATTTTGCCTTGATCAATGTGGTAATTATGGTTACTACGATACCTCTTTTGAATTAGAGTACTTCATTATTGAAAGCTTGTTTTACAGAAACCAAAAAAACTATGAACTAGTGAAAAGTATTTGGCATAAAATGATAACTCAGCATGGCTATAGTGCAGATTTTTGGGTCAAATGGGTTAACTGGGAAAAACAAGTCGCCAGTAAAGATGAAGAATTGACCAAGGTGGGTGGCAGAATTTATAAAGAAGGCTCAAATATTTTTCAACTAGCTTTGTCCAAGCATTTGAGAAAAATGGACAATCCTGAGAGACTTATTCAAGAATATACTCAGTTTGAACGTGGGCTTGGTACAATAGACTCTTGGGTTGATTTCTCAGTTAATATCAGTAAATCTTACAAAATTTTGAACAAGGACAGAATGAATCAGTGGTTGAACCAACAGGACTCAATAAAAATGCAAAATTCTCAGACTGGACCTTCCACAGATAACAGCGGTCTCATGGAATTGGACAGAAATGTGCAAGACACTGTTGAACTACTAACCCCTAGTAACGCAACAAAGACAGTCGAATCAATTCTCGGTAAGAGAAAGCCTGATGAGCTAGTGAGTGGTGAGGACAGACCAGCATCAAAAACAGCCAAGGTGAATGATCACTCATCAATGACTATAGCCCCTGCAATTAGGGATCGTGAGCATCTAACAGTGATTGTGTCTTCATTACCGATATCTATTAAAGAAACAGAGATCACAAAACTATTCGAATCCTGCGGCGAGCTGCGGAAGATTACTTTGAATGAAGCAACCCACTCTGCTAGTGTCGAGTTTGGAAATGAAGAAGATTTTAAAACAGGATTAACACGAGATTTTAAAACCATTCGTGGCCAGGAAGTTCGAGTTAGCGGTGAAAATTCTACTATTTGGGTGACCAACTTTCCCAAAGGATTCCATGAAGAACAAATACGCACAATATTTAACATGGTAGGTAATAGCACTGAAATAGATAGAGTGGAGAATAAGATAATCAGTATTCGATTCCCGTCTCTTTCAGTAAACTCTCGTAGACGCTTTTGCTATATTCAGTACAGAAATGCCGCCTACGCCCATGAGGCTGTGAGTCAATTCAATGATAAATGTGTTAATGATTTTATCCCAACTAATAAGATTAAGGAAGAACAAAGCAGTGATAAGACTGAAAACTACCGGCTTGTGGTTAAGATATCAAACCCTGATCAAAAGAAAGTAACACCTAAAACTGGCGCACTTTACGAGGGCCGTGAGATATACATATATAATATTGACAATATCAGCATTGGGGAGCGTGAGCTGGAGAAGGTTTTTAGCAAATTTGGTGATATCGAGCGTATGAAGTTTCCATTGAATAAATTCAAACATGAAGGTAACAACGTGATTGACGTTAAAAACCAAAATGAAAACAAGGAAGAGGACGACGAAATTAGAGAGAAAAAGCGAGAAGAAATGGTTCAAAAAGAAAATCAAATAAAATATGTTCATGATGGCTACGGGTTTATTAGTTTCAGAACTAAGGAACAGGCGCTAGCGGCAATTGAAGAAATGGATTTGATAAAATTGGGTAACAAGGTTATTAGGGTCGAGATTGCTGCGGTGAATAATATTGGTAAACACAAAAAAGTGAAAACCCAAGCTCATAATAGAGTTAATTCTAGGGCAAGGGAGGTCAGTGATGCGCAGTCTCTATCTGGCCCAAATAAGAATACAACAACCCTTGAACCCAAACCGATGAAGTTGCGAATGATGGTTCCTCGAAACGTGAGACAACGTGCCCAGCCAGCAACTTCTACAATACCAAATGTGGCTGGGGGTAAAACCACTTCAACAGATAGCTTGCCTTCAACTAACACGGGCGAAAAGAAAGATAATAATTTTTTCCGTGGCTTGTTTGATGATAAATAGTTATCTTTGCTTGTGGTAGCTAAGCTTAAATCTTCTAAAAACGAATCTGATTTGAGTAGCTTTGATTTATATAGTAAAAACATAGTGATTATTTATCTGTTGCCTTTCTTTGTAAAAGATTAAATCTAACTCGAAAGTCAATTTGCGATTTACGTGATAGTTTTTGCATATTTAGGAGACATGCTGCTTAAATTTTACAAAATTCTTATATTTGAATTATTCCAACAGCTCAAGTAAAGAAAAAAAAGAATAGACTAAAGTTTTATATACTATGAGGTTAAGATACTCACAGCAAAAGAGATATAGAGAGATTAAATTTAGCCCAAGTTTATTTTCCCGGTACTTACATAATGATACAGTCCTTATCCTTAGCACTCTTTTTCTTTTTTACCTTCCCTTTATCGGTAGGAGCACCTGTAGCGCCGTTGTTAAAGTTTTGATTCTCCAAACGTTTTTTTGCTTTCTCGTCGCCATTAGCTGCAGCTTTACGATACCAACCGGCGGCTTCGTAGATATCAGTTTCAGTACCAATGCCATTTTCCAAAAAGTAAGCAACAGCATATTGGGCCTTAGGCCAATTTAGAATGGCCGCACGTTTGGCCCATTCAAATGCTTCTTCTTCATTTTGGGGCAAGTTAGGCTCAGCACCAACCATATACCAAGCGCACATGGCTAACATAGAGGAAGCATCACCAGCGAGTGCGGCAATAGTATAGTAATGAATACTAAGTGCTGGATCTTGAGGACATCCCAACAATCCTATTTCATAACATTGACCTAATTTAGCTACAGCAGGAATGTAATGAAGATCGGCAGATCGGACATATAGCTGTACTGAATATTGGTGATCCATGATTATTAGATCCTTATAACCCGTTTCATAAATTTTGGCCAATTCAAAGGGTGCACGAGCGAAAATCTCATTAGCAGAATCTGATGCTCGCGTAAGCCACTTGGCACCCTCTAATTTGTTATTATCGGAATGACCAAGGTTAAGACGACCATAGTAACATGACATCCCTAATCGAAACATGGCGCCCGGGTGACCTTTAGTAGCTGAAGAGCGTAGAAAGTTATGGGCTCGGCGAATATCTTTGGATGTACCCCAGCCTTCTTCAAGGCATAAAGACACACGGTAACTGGATTCAGCGTGACCGTGTTTAGCTGCCATAATAAAATAACCAAATGCTTCTCTAGCATCTGGTTTACCTAAAGCCCCTGAAGCGTAAGCGTCACCAAGGAGATATTGAGCATCAGCAAAACCTTTATCAGCTAATTTTTTCAAGTTCTGAATAGCCTCCTTTAGTAAAGCAGCCTTGATTTTGGTATCGCTATTTTCGGCTATACCAGCACCAGCTAATCCATTATTAAGTGGCGAAGAGACATAACGCTTAGGCTTAGAATTAAAACCATTATTAATCTCAGGCGCTGACAGGGATACTGACCGGTTTCCAGATTGCATTAAACCAGTATAGCGCCCATTGACTACTGAAGGAGTTTCATTAGCACTTGCCCCAACGGAGTTTTGACCCTGACTTAAGGACGAAGATGGCGACATGACTTCTGGTGAGAGGAAGTTGAGATCATCCTGGGATGAGGATGGCGATAACACTTCTGACGCAGACGAAGCGGCTGTTGCTGTGCCAGACAATAGCGCTGTTTGCAACATATACTGAGAGAATTGAAACTGAATCACAGGATCATTACTTTTTTTAGCGTTCTTTCGGTAAAGTTCAATAGTCTTAATACGAGGCATAAGCGCGGAGGAAGCGTTGGCACCCAAATGGGGTGTTAGATAGGATTGGTTAAGATCAAACATCGAAGAGGCAGCCAGCTGTGAGGCCTGTCCCGTAAGAGACGCGGCACGGAAACTAGATACAGACCGGGTCCGAGAATGTAGGTAATTATGGTGAGAGTTTGAAAGAGTATTTTGACTACGATCCACGGATGAAGAGCGATAATGAAGATCACTGACGGAAGATGATGCGGAATTAGGCGATAAAAAACTACGTGATCTGTTTTCAAGAGCGAATGGAGGGACAGGAGGCCCGGGCAAATGAGCCAAGGATGAAGGTGATAGATTGTCATCATTTATACCTGAAACCTGAGGCGACATATTATGTTGCTGCTGGGGCGGCTGACTCAGTTGTTGACTTTGTTGTTGTTGTGATTGATAAGGTATTTGAGGTTGCTGATATTGAGCTTGTTCGAACTGGGGAGGTTGATATTGAGATTCTTGGTGCTGAGCTTGCTGGTACTGCGATTCATTGTACTGCGATTCATTGTACTGCGATTCATTGTACTGCGACTCGTACTGAGGCTCATTGTACTGATGCTCCTGGTATTTAGACCCTTCATGGTGAGGTTGGATGTATTGAGGCTGTTGTATCTGGTAGTTATTGAGTGAGTTTTGAGAGTCCGACGATGAATAACCAGATACCTGACGAATTTGACCGCTTTCCAGCTGAGAATTCGGGGCGTAGTCCATAGCTGAAGAGGACATGATGGGTTAATGCAAGGGCAGATCTACCAGATCGAAAGTAGCGTCAAGAGCTTGATGAGTAGAAAAACTCGTCAATTATTTAGTTAATACAGAGTAGACAAATGAATGTAATGGAAATTCACTGCTAAATAGTAGAAATGAGAGCTAAAACAAGAAAGAGAAAGCGCCAAACAAAATCAACTGGAAAAGAAAAGTGGGACAAAGGCCCGAAAGTCATTTCTGCAGCTTTTCGACGAGGCCACTGGGCATTCGTTTCATACTCTTTTTTTTAGCGGGGGGGGGGCGATCACTAGACACAGAAATACCCAAATTTCGGTTAGGGATCCACTCCTGAAATGCCAAAATCTAGTCAATACTTTGTAATCTATAGAAATATTGTTTGTACCCATTATCTGCCTCTCACCATGCTATCTTGGTCTGGCCCTTGAATACCCGCCGAAAGAATGAATCAGAGTCTAGTTGGGTTAGGGCAAGCCACGAGGGACATGTGGGAAGCTGTAACTGTGAATGAGATATAGATGGCGATGAACGGTGAGAAGAAACTCGGAAAAAACTAAAATAGGTTTTATCGAGAATAAATGTACGAAAAATAGAAGACGAAATGCAATTATTTAGAAAGCTTCAAAAGTTGAATGGGCATATAAAGTGTGCTATTGGGGCCAAACTTAACCTATACGAGTGAATCAACCTAGCCTGTGGTATCACTTGTGAACTCAAAAATAGCACATAATGTGAGATTTCTTGTGATTAAAAACAATGAAAATATGATGGGGAGTAGTATATGTTTTTCCTGTATATTTTTGTTTCAAGTCCGTCAGTTTCTGGTTATAAGACATAAATTTTTCCTTCCCTCCGGAATGGTTGAACATACGGAGTATTTCTTTGCCGAATCTTGCGATTTCACAATAGTAGTTTCGTATGTGCCCCAGTAAATTTCTACTCGGCCTTTTTTATTTTTTGTTTTACAGCAATAAATTGTTCGCGACATAATAGTAGACTCGCAAAAAAAAAACTGCTCTACACTAGCTTCTCTATAATTTTATTATTTTACCGAAGTAACCATCCTCTTTCGTTTCAAACCTGGCGAAGCTAGCGTTTTCTTGCTGGACTGGTGTTCGTTCCTATAATTACTTTAGTTATCGTATTTGTCCATAGCTATCTAAACGCCTGTGTCTACAGTTATATTCAACTGTTTTACGATTATATATAACTTTGTTTACAATTGCATAACGCCCTGTGTCTACAATATATTTATACTCTCATGCTTTATCACGCCCTCTCCTCCTTTCCCTCTTCCCTCCCACGGTAACCAAACGCTGCTTACTCCATCTGTCTGAATTTTATAATATACCCACTTGCTTTCCCATTTTAGTGCAATAATGAAGTCTACACTAGCTTCTACTCTATCCACACTAGCCTTACTCACAATATGTGGTATGACCCTCGTTTGGGCCTTCACTTGGGCTTTGGCCCCGTTAATATCCAGTATGCGTCGTGGCGTCATCCGGCTTGAGGACTACCCAGGAAGCTCTGGCCTTGATTCCGATTCTCAATCTATTGTCTAGCTGGTATATACACTCGCCGGTACCTTGTTTTTTTTTTTAATTCTTTAATTTACTTCTACTCCTTTTTTGTATCTTACCTATATCTGATGTAATATAAACTTTTGTGAATTTGCTCCTTCCCCAACATCAGGAAAGTCAATCTGGAACCGTTCCCACTATCCATTTCAACTTGCTTAGTCATTCACTACTTCTCCGCTTCTCCATTTCTTATCTTTTAACACTCACTTTATTCCCCTGAATAATCCAACGAGGCCAGTAGTACGTCCAATTCACAAACCGCCATCTACAATGTCGCTGAGAAGACTTATTTCGCGTGACTCCTTTTCTTCAACATCCACATCCACTACTTCTTCCACCCCTCCCCCTAATACCTCTTCCAGTTATTCCGAGTTATCTAATTTGGGCACCTCAGCACCTTCCTCAGCTTCGTCTTATAGCGCTCAGGTTCATTCCAGCCATGCAAATACATCATATTCCAGCCTGACTCCTTTTTCCAATTCCCGGAATAACAATCATAACAGTAGTAGTTATGGCTCTTCTCGAACCAATCACGCTCCTTCGACCAGTCAGCACCGTGGCGGCACTGGCCTCGCAAACAGTAATGGCCCTAATAAAACCAATAATGTCTCTGAATCGATCCCTCCTTTAACTAATGGGGCTGACAAAATTTACGGAATGGAGAATTTTGGTTATACCTGTTACTGTAATTCCGTGTTGCAATGCCTTTATTTTTCCAAGGCCTTTCGTGAGTCTGTCGTAGCCTTCCCCCTAACCCTCGATGGCTACAATGGTGACGAAGGCTCGGGGAACAATTTTGATATGAATTCTTATATTCAACAACGGGAAACAGCATTTAAGGATCACCAGGCTCAACGCAAGGTGCAAACTCGAGGAGTTAAACCTCACCCCTTTACCGTTGACCCGGCGTCCTATCCGGCAAAGGATATAACAAATTTAGCTGCATCGGCATCCAGTAATCCTGGATCTGCTACATCACCTTCAATTCCTAACATGCCTACGTCTGCGTCATCTTTAACGTCTACCTTTGCGGATGCAAAATCATCTAACAGTAATTCATCTTCGAAAATTAGCCGTCGATTATCTATTTTTAGTAAAAGCAAGGGGACTCAGGATGACATTTCACTAAACATAAATGCTAATTCTAGTCATAATAACCACGATAGCTATGGGGCAAGTCCTTCAGCATCCACTTTATCGACGGTAGGATCCACTTCCGGGCCTAGCCATACCATTGCCTCGTCCGCGCCTTCTAGTACCTCCCATTTGCTTCAGTTCCCCTCATCTCTCAACAACCACTTAACCAACAATAAAAGTTTCGATGCTAGCAGTTACGCACTTGTTAGTGGTAAACCAGCTTATGAAGGTCTACGTGGTATCTCTATTGGCGACTACTTGCCGGGGGCTAATATTCCGGTTGTGGGGTTTACTGATGATGCGTCAGCTACGGTGGAATCTCGTAAACGTGCAGCTCTTCTTAAAGGTCCTATCTTAAATGTGGATCATACTATTAAGAATGAGGAAAATGGAAACAATAACGAAATCAAGGAAGGCCTTTTCACCGCCATTAAAGATTTGTTCGAATGTATGGTTGAAAATCAAAGCCGGGTGGGTGTAGTGAGCCCTGCTAATTTAATAAATATCCTAAAACGTGAAAATGAGCTTTTCAGGGCCGCTATGCACCAGGATGCCCACGAATTTTTGAATTTCTTATTGAATGAAATTATTGAAAGCATTGATAATTATAAGCCGGCTAGCCAGGTTGCTAATATTAAAGATAGTACAACCTGGATTCATAGTCTTTTTGAAGGTTTACTCTCCAACGAAACCAAGTGTTTAACCTGTGAAAGTGTATCGCGTCGTGATGAAAAGTTTTTAGATCTCAGTTTAGATATTTCAGCCAATAAGTCTATCACGCAATGTCTACGTCAGTTTTCAGCATCAGAAATGCTTTGTGGTCGAAATAAATTTCACTGTGATAACTGTGGCGGCCTTCAAGAGGCCGAGAAGCGAATGCGAATTAAGAGATTACCCAAGATTCTGGCATTGCATCTCAAGAGATTCAAATTTACTGAGGATATGCAACAAAACACCAAGCTTTTCCATAGGGTTGTATACCCTGAGTATCTGCGATTAATGGAAACTACTTATGATGCAGTGAGCCCAGAGAAATTATATCAACTTTATGCGATTGTGGTACATATCGGTGGCGGTCCATACCATGGACACTACGTATCGGTTGTTAAAACGGAGACTAGTGGCTGGCTTTTATTCGATGATGAGATGGTGGAGTCTGTAGACCCCACATATGTCTTTAATTTCTTTGGTGAGCGTGGTGCACTTGCTTCTGCATATGTTCTTTTTTATCAAGAAATAGACCCTGATCAACTTGTTAGCGATAATGTTTATACAGCAACTTCTGAAGAGCTATCATCAGGTTCGTTAGACCCCAGAAATCAAAGAACTCAAACTCAATCACAATCTCAAACAGTTGATGAAGCTGACTCGTCATTTTCTTCGTCTTCTCCATTTATTTCACAGACATCATCAGCTTCCACTTCTTTTGCGTCCGTAAATGTTATGCCAACACCCCCGCCTTCGCGGTCTTCATTAGCGATAGCACTAAAAAACGCTAGGGCCAGTACTGATTATTCTGGAAATGATGTTGATACAGGAACGACTTTTACACCTGTCTCAACTCCAACTTCGTCTTCTGTACCGGCTTCGCCCTCAATGGTAACAATACCGTCTTGTTCAACTACAGTAACCACCATAAAGACTTCGAATACTACCCCACCTCCAGCGCTGACGCATATTCAGGAAGATGAAGGTGAATTTGAATCATATGGTCGTCCTAAAGGTGGGATGATTAACCCATTTGAGGACTCGCTTTCGCCAGTATCTTCTACGGCGGTTACACCTATGGCCATTCCTATCCCCTCTAAAGGAAATTCTGTAGTTTCCCTTGTTGATTTGAATCATAAAAACAGTAACGATGACGAAATTTCTGATTCAACCACTAGCCCAGCAGTTAGTGGGGATTCACCTGTAAATGAATCAACATCTGTTACATCCATTCCGTCCACTGAGAGCCCAATGCCACAATCTGCTAACAACCAATTCAATTCGCACTCTATGCAGAATTACCAAATACGTCACAATAATCACCCACTGTCCCAGAATGTCCAACATCAGCAGCAGCAAAGTTTTGTTGATTCCTCACTGCAGTCCATCAATGAGCTATCATCATCCTATTCGTCGAGCTCTGTTGGAAGTTTTGGTGGTACTAGCATTAATAGCAACACTAATCCTGGAGTTGGTAGTAATGATAATAAGTCTAGACTTCAATCCTGGTGGAAAAAGACTAAAGGAGATATAAGCGATGGTTCTAATAACACGATGCTTGACAATACGAACTCAAATGGTGGAGCTTCGATTGGTACCGGCCGTAACGCTAGTATTGGCAGCTTTGCGTCTAGTATGGACAGTTCAAAGGAAAAACGACGTTTTTTTGGCTTTGGTAAAAAGTCGTAAGTATATCTGTATATAAATCATTCAGTATTTAGTAAAATTTACTTGTTTAATTCGCTTATTGCCTCTTGTTGTGTTAAGGCTTTATATACTTATGCTGGGTGTCAATCTGTCACCTTGGCAACGCTAGATCTGTGTTTGTTTTTTGGAGTATTCATCCCATCAAATAGCCTTTAGGACATTTTATTCCAACTTTCTTCCTCTTAGACACAATCTTGACCTTTCTCTGAATGTTATTGAATAGTTTAATTCATTTCAATGTCTTCACCACCGATTCCGTCTTCTCCACTATTTTTCCCATCTTCCGTTCCCCCTTCAGAAGATAATAATAACTCACTTGATGATGCTCACACCCCTGGCCACCCCCCTTCATCAGATATTAATTTTGGGGATTTCGATCAATCTATTGCTACTACACCTACACAGAACTCAAGAAACGGATTTGGTGAAGTTTCCTCCCCGCTACGGTTTTCATCTTCGCCTACGCGAACTCCGCGCCCGTCTGGCCAACAATACCAACGTGAACAACATCTCCATCTTCAACGACAACACCAAAGACGGGTACCAGGGTCCTCGCAAGCTAGTAGTAGTTTAGGTCTAGGGGGGGTCAACAGCCATCCTTCATCGAATATTTATTCGGATATTGAAGGTAATAGTAACCTTTCGACAGGACACGCATCTCGTTCTCGCCGTGGTGATGTATCTTCCGACATCTTCAGCACCCCAAACCGTCGTCGTTATGTTAATATGGGTAATGGAAGCGGTACAGCTAACGGCTTGGCTAGCGATGGCTCTATTATGTCAATGGGCCTGTCTAGCGATATGGGTGGTATTCCCTCTCTTAGCGCCCGTGGTGATACCAGTGAACTCAACAATGATGAGCCAGTCAGAGTAATTTGGGGTACCAATGTTAGCATTCAGGAGGCTTCAAATGCCTTCCGGGGATTTTTAGAAGGTTTCAAATCAAAATATCGTACAATTCATGATGGTATGCTTGCAAGCCGTGGCGAAGGCGAGGATTTATTTTACATCAATATGCTTAATCAAATGAGGTTACTTGGCTTATCTAACCTTAATCTGGATATCCGTAATCTGAAGGCTTATCCCCCGACTGTTAAGTTATATTATCAACTTGTTAACTACCCTCAAGAAATAATTCCTATAATGGATCAAACAGTTAAAGATTGCATGGTTTCACTGGTAATCAACCAAAACTTAAACAATGAGGCAGAAAATATTGAAACGAAGGTCTATAAAGTGCGCCCGTATAATCTCGACGATCAAAAGGGTATGCGTGAATTAAACCCTGGCGATATTGATAAGTTAGTTTCTGTGAAGGGTTTAGTACTTCGTTCGACTCCCATTATTCCAGATATGAAGGAAACCTTTTTCAAATGTAACGTGTGTGGTCACACATTGACTGTTGAAATAGACCGTGGTACTATCTTAGAACCTACAGAATGCCCTCGTACTATGTGTAAGTCGAAAAATTCTATGCAAATCGTACACAACCGAAGTATTTTTGCTGATAAACAAGTCATCAAATTACAAGAAACCCCCGATAATGTTCCGGATGGTCAGACACCTCATTCAATTTCTCTTTGTGTTTATGATGAGTTAGTAGATATATGTAAAGCGGGTGATCGTGTGGAAGTTACTGGTATCTTCCGTTCTGTACCCGTCAAAATGAACCCACGCCAACGTACGCTAAAGAGTTTATTCAAGACTTACATAGATATTGTACATATCCAAAAAGTTGATAAAAAGCGTATGGGTATAGATGTCTCCACTGTGGGACTCGAAGATGAAATTGCTCAAAATCAACACTCTGAAGTTGAAGAATTAAGAAAAATAACAGAGGATGATATTTCACTCATTAAAGAAGTCGCCCAAAGACGTGACGTATATGAGCTATTATCACGCTCACTGGCCCCCAGTATTTACGAAATGGATGATGTTAAAAAGGGTATCTTGTTACAACTGTTTGGTGGGGCTAATAAAACTTTTCAGAAGGGCGGATCGCCCCGTTATAGAGGTGATATTAATGTTTTACTTATTGGTGACCCGTCTACATCCAAGTCACAAATGTTACAATATGTACATAAAATCGCCCCTCGTGGTGTGTTTACTTCAGGTAAGGGCTCCTCAGCCGTTGGTTTGACTGCGTATATTACACGTGATCAAGATACCAAACAATTAGTACTTGAATCAGGTGCTCTGGTTCTTTCCGATGGTGGTGTATGTTGCATTGATGAATTCGATAAGATGTCAGATGCCACACGATCCGTTTTGCACGAAGTCATGGAACAACAAACTATTTCTATCGCTAAGGCGGGCATCATCACAACTCTTAATGCCAGAACTTCAATTATTGCTTCAGCTAACCCTGTCGGATCTAAATATGACCCTAATTTAACTGTTACACAAAATATTGACTTACCTCCAACATTGATTTCGAGGTTCGATTTAGTGTATTTAATGCTAGATAAAGTCGATGAACAACTTGACAGAAAACTAGCACGTCATATTACAAGTATGTACTTAGAAGATGTGACTGAGAACGCCGCTGAAAAAGAAATTTTGCCGGTGGAGTTCCTTACTATGTATATTTCGTACGCTAAACAGCACATCAAACCCCACATCACACCCGAAGCCAAAGATGAATTAGTAAAGGCTTATGTGGGTATGCGTAAGTTAGGTGATGATGCACGTTCCTCTGAAAAGCGTATCACGGCAACGACTCGTCAACTGGAGAGTATGATCCGTCTAAGTGAAGCCCATGCTAAAATGCGTCTTTCAACTCGCGTGACTATTGAGGACGTCCATGAAGCCGTCCGTTTAATTAAGAGTGCTCTTAAGGACTATGCTGTAGACCCTCGCACAGGTAAAATCGATATGGATTTGATCTCGAGTGGTACAACTGCCAGTCAACGAAGATTGAGATTAGATCTCAAAAGGGAAGTGTTATCGCAAGTGAATCAACTAACATCCAATGGTGGTGATATCTCTTTCAATCAGCTTAGAGATAAATTAAACGAAATAGGTACAGAAACGGTTATCAATAATGAACTGGGTGACGTTCTTCGTGAACTCTCTTTGGAAGGTCAACTAGTTGTATTTGGTGAAGGCCATACAAGGCGTATTAGAAGAACTGTGTCGGCAGCTTGAAGAATTATATCGACCGAGTGCTTACATTCTTTATTATTATAATATCTGTTATTATACTTTTCTCTTTTCCTTTGTATCATTTTCATTGTACTTTTATTATCATGTGTGTATTACTCTTATTACCGCTTTCTTAATTTTTTTCATGCCTTATTGGCATATTTCCATAGTTCCTCTTATCTACACCTTAATTTTATGTTTTTTGGTTGGGAACGTTAATATCTTCTCAATGCGTACATACTCCCCAAATCCTATCGAAATACCACGCGTGGTTTTGACTTAACCAAATTGATTAGATCACAAGAATTCTTGGATGAATACAAAAGAAACAAGTAATCTACCGTTACCGGAAGAGACTCATAGCTTTACTTCTACCAATGTTCAGGGTCAGACGCAAGAAACGACTAAATTGTCACAGAGGCTGCCAGAACTAGTACTTCCTTATTCTTCGAGAAGGCCAAACGACCAAACCAAGGAAAATGTCAAAAGCAAGCAAACTTTGTCTTTGAAGGATAGAATGAGGCTTAATGAATCCTACATTGCTCTATACAATAAGGAACTTTACGAATTCGCAACTGGACTCCCCAGTGAGTCGACTTCTAAAATGCGAAATCCACTCAAGCGATCTAGAATGTCTCTAAATGGCACATACAACGTGAAAAAAACTGATCCTAAGAAAAAGAAAAAAAGTAGAATATGCAGTTCAGGTAAAACTGATGGTCGTTTTGATCTCGGAACTGGCCTTGCCGAGGACGAAGATTCTGAGATGAACTCAGAAGATGAAAACGAAGAACAAAATGGGAATGATGAGGATAGGGATATTGAATACAATGAAGCTAATGAAATTTCAGAAGAAGATTATTTAATGGATGGCTTTGTCGCTGGATCATATTGGCTTGCGCAAGAAAAGGAAATGTTTTTTAACTATTTGGGCCGCACTACCCGTCATAATCTATCAGAAATTGCCAGAAGAATAGTTACAAAATCTTTAGTGGAGATCGAGGAGTATCATGATTTACTATTTAATGCAACTCAGTATTATAAGAATAAATTTTCTGAGTCTAATCAATTACCTGAAAAACTACCGTATACGTTCGGTAATGGTACCGATGAGACAATCTCAACCCAAAATACCAATCATTTTGATAGCTATGAAATGAACCCTCAATACGATGGTAAAACTTCTACCAAGAAGTACATAGTGGGAATGGATGAAATGCCTATTGCCCGTGAAATGAGTGAGAATTGGATAAATATGGAAGAAAGACAGACTCTTACTGATAGAGATTATGCAGCATACTTCACCCCTGGTGTTCTCATAGAGCCATTCAAAGATACTATTTACAAAGATCTGGAAGACGATGCTTTAAAGAGCTTATTCTCAGCTAAAGATGGCACTGCAAAGCTAGAAAGATCTACCCAAATTTCTGGCTCACCATCTGTTGTAGATGTCCAAATATCAGATCCCAGCACAATCATTGAAAACGGTCGCCAAGAAAATGATGACGTGAGTAATGATGAGCAAACTTCAACTGAAGAACAGTCGAATGAATCTACAGAAAATAGTTTAATCAATATTCAGGAATTAGCACGTTTATCAGAAAGATGTTTTTATAATGCACCATATGATCGTGATCCTAATACCTTTGAATTTCGGTCGCGCGCGATAAATATTCAGAAATTTGAACACGAGTTTTTACAGGAGCTAGAGCAACTTATTCGCATTCATACAAGGAAAATATTAAGTCAGCTTTATTTTAATGAATTGAATGCATCGTATAAGGGGGATGGTACGAAATTTGCACCTCGTAGACTGATTGCGAGCCGAGATGTTTATCGTGTATTAGCTCAGTTAAACCATCCAAGTAACTTAAAACAAGGGTTTTGGCGAAAATGGGCCATTAGATCCAATGCAGAAGTGTTCCATTGTGTCAAAAAGCCTACAAGGAGATCAAATAAATATTGTAGGAAAACACAAAATGAAGAGTTCATGGGAGGTGAAGAAGGTTATGGCAAAAGTTGGATTCCGGGGGAACGCCTGGTTCCACGTCGATATTTGCAATTTATTTCGCAAGTACCTGAGTATACTAGAACCAACCGTCGTAGATACAAGAATCATCTAGAAACATCCCATAGTGATCCTAAATTTTGCGACTCTTCGCGCTATGGAGAATATTTGAAAGCATTACGGGGTCCCAATGTTGAAGATGAGGCTCTAATAGCTGATTCTGAAGACGACGAAGACAGTGAGAATGATGATATTCAAGTTGAACTAGAAGAAAAAGAAAAAACAGGTAAAGCTCACCTTGGGTATAATAACGATAGTGATGAAGGTGATGCCGACTTTAGTGATGATTACCCCGAAGACTTTGAGGATATACTTGATGATGCTATAGACCAGTCTGAGCCGAAAGATATCATTGATTTTTCCAGGCTGGATAAAATTTTTGATGAAGAGCTTTATTATATCGCTGAAGAGTTTCAACTCAATAAGAATGATTTAGAATTATCAAGAAAAGAAGAGTTTGTTCTTTTGAATTATATCAATTCTTTTGAAGCTTATGATCCTCTTGATGGTGATGAGATAGCTCATTTACGTATTTATGAAAAAAGCTGTTTGGCGTACGCAAAGAAATGTAATTTACGCAAGGAAACCAAACCTCCTTCAGGAAGATATCCGCCTTCAATGGCAGTGAAGGACTTTCAAGATCTTTATAGTGCACCAACTGAAGAAGACCAGGAGGAATTACTCGAACGGGAATCCAGTGAAGCAAGCAGTAGTAAAAATAGGGAAAACTTTAATGTTAATAGGTGGAGTACTGAAGTTAACCCTAAAAAGCTTGCTCTCTTTTTGAAAAGTATTCCTTCTTCTGGTTTTACGATAAGTGAAGATAGATTAGAATTATAATATTTAATACTCATACTTAGGTATTATGAATCTTATCAAGCAGCTCTAAAAAGAGAACACTTGGCCAAAGAAATGTATTTTGAGAAACGAACATAAATAAATAAGAGCAACGAAAAAGATTATGCAATCTAAAAAACACTAATGTAATTATTGATTCTTTCCTTTTGGTTCTGAGCAATGCATTCAGCAATCCATGTAATATTTCTGACTTCCTGCTCCTTTGATCTCAGCCAAGCCCAGATAGTACTGTAAGTAAATTGCTGTGTAAAGGCAGCTTTGCATAGCTCCATTTCCATCTGATAAAAGTGATCCTCCAGATTCTTATTGTTACCAGTATCAAAGAAACCTTGATATTCCCCAATAATTTCAACAGCATATTTAACCGACTCAGCATCATCAGCACGAGATAAATGATAAGTACCAGTGGGATAAAGTTTACCAAACTCAGGCATCAACGATAGCTTGTCTTCACGAGACAGCTCAGTATCAAAAGAATTGAGTGCAATATTGATTGATCTTCTATCAGCTTCAAATTCAAGCAACCGCCCCATAATTTCATTGGATGGGTTGCTGAGAGTCTGGGTAAACTTATAGAAGTCCTCAAGATAGGCTTTGTAAAGTCTATTTCTGATGACTTCAATGTTTAAATCATCAAGATCACCAGCATGAGTGAAGCAGTTTTTAAAATAGGGTGCTAATGGAGTATCCACCAAGACAGTATCATATAAGCTCTCCACATCGGTGGCAGCAGATAGAGCAGGCAAGGTATCAAACCAGCCCAACGGATTACAACGTTCTAATATTTCTGAGCGGTCACGTTCATGAATGGTGCCTGTGATTAATAGTGCTACGTTATCAATCATATAGCCGTATGTAATATAATCCATAAATTTGGCCAGAGGATCGACAGCTTGAGCTCTGATGAAACGGAACTCAGCAATTAACTTCTTCGCAGCATTTTGCTGAATAAGAGATGTAGACAAGGTCGGAAATGATGATAAAAAGGAGCCATAATCTGTAGCTGATAACTGAAGTTTAAGGTCTTAAAGATGCCCAAGGGGAGACAAGATGTTACTAAAACAGTACAAATAAGCATAACGATATGAAAAAAATACCGCAACCTCCTGCAACACAAGAGAGAATCAATAAATGATATAATTCTAAATATTAAACTTACCTTCAAGAGAATCACATTGCGTTAAATTAACATACTGAGCCGAGCCAAGTAAACCAGAACGGTACCCGCGAACAACCGCTTCGATAAAACCACTACACAAGCAAACAAAGTAATCAGGTAGTTAGACATAAATATTCGTTAAAACACACAGTAAAATATAAATGCCTGTATACGTGTCCATACTAGCATAATACTTACGAGTCGATATTGAAGAATAAACCTTCCATAATTGATTAAAGCACTGGTAATTCTTTATCACTCACTTTTTTGAGTCTGGTGATAAGGAGCTTCAGCAGATGTGGTTTAAGGGGGAGGTGTTGTAATATATTACCCGGTAGTGACGAACTATCGAGTTTAGCACACAGATAAACCGGCGCATCGTCTAGAAAATACGATATAAATATTATTCAAGCCTTCAAAGTCACCACTTTTTTAAAAAAAAAATAGATAATAATATTATGAGTGGGGTCCTTTCTTCAGCCACCAATGATCCTTTACTAGATATTCTCCTTCTCTCAGTCGATGAGAGTTTGAGGAATCAGGTTTTGCGGAGTGACAAGACCTCGTCTTACCTGAATCACTTGAGAAAGCTTTCACCCGATGTTTTAGAGGATGAGAAAGATCAATTGATAGTTAATAATAAAGCCATTGAAAGCAGTATATCAAAACTTGCAGAAAACTCATATCTTCAGTTTATTGTGGCTTCGCAGTCCATGAAAAAGCTGTCTGTTGTAGAAGAAAAATTCGAACACGAAGTTGGTCGCACGATAGAGCTGGGCACTCAGTTAGACCAAGAAGCTGCTAAATTAATCGAGGAAATGGAGGCTATAAATTATGAAAGCTCGAGACAACGAATTACACCGGTAGTTCTTCTAGATAATATTGATAAGATTCAAGATATCTTAGAGCTACCCTCATTAACGTTGACATGTGTTCATAATGGTTATTATTCGGAAGCTCTTGATTTAGCTTCACACACCCGACGTTTAGGTGTGAGATTTAATGGGATTGGCATTATTGGAAACATAGTTGAAGAGGTTGAGCAAGCTATGGATGAAATGATTGTCCAACTATTAGAATTGCTGAAACACAATGTTAGACTCCCTATGGTTATCAAGACTATATCTTATTTAAGACGGTTAAAGCCGTTTTCGACCATGAGTACTCAGAAATGTACTGAGCAGTTACAAAAGTTATTTTTAACTTTAAGAATGGTATTTATTAACAATCAGCTAAATTTATTAAATAGCATAGCGTCAACTATCGACCCTGATAAGTACCTTAAACGTTATATTGAGGTCATTCGTGAGCATGTATTTGCTACTATAGTTAACTTCAACACAGTGTTTCTGAATAAGAGTGAATTCGCTAGTAGGTCTCAAGCATCCAGTATGCCCATATCACCTTCATTATCATCTGCTTCTTTAATCTCAACTGTCCCCAAATCATCTTCTATCGAAAACGATTTTATCGAAGAAACATCCCAATGTTTCAATCTTCAGGGTAGTATTTTGGGCCCTTTCATGAGAAAAATAATTTCTGATTTATATGATAAACTGAATGAATTTGCCCCCAAGATTACAGATAGACATTTACGAGAATCTCTCTGGCTACAAATAGCTTATTGTTCAGCTAGTATGAGCCGAGTTGGGTTTGAGTTTGGCTCTATACTACAGGGTCTAAGTTGTTTGAGTAATAATGACGACCCCCTCATTACCTCTGAAGAATGGAATCGTGCTTTAGAAAAACAGAGAGAGATATCTATAAGACTAGGCTCAAGTGGCAACAGAGCATAATCGCAATTTTTTTATGACATTTTTTGCATTATTCAGAGTATACGTACGCTTCAAAACCTATATATCTGATTCGTAACTCTAAAAATAAACTCTAGCTAATAATGCTATCAGCTTTGTCAACGCAGTCTGTTATTATTTTTAACCATTTCTCAACCGCCGCCCAGTCTTTATCCTCTAATGCTTCTAATAAGCCTGGTAACAAGGCACCCGCGTAACCAGTGTATCTACCAGGGGCAAATACTACGTGCTTGAACCAATCTCTACCACCATCAAGACCTTTGTCGTAAAGGAAAGCACGGTCCAAGATAAATAATTTAGTGTTGGCTAATTTTATAGCAACCAGTAATCGAAATTTTTTAGGATATTTATACCAAGGATAGTCTTTAATATACTCTTTATGAAGTCTCGCTGTATACTCATCAAATTCGGCGGCAGATTTGATAAACTTACCGATTGATTGAATGAGGTTATTGTAGGGTTTGCTTGTGCGTTGAATATCAGACATTTGAAATTGATTTGAATGCTTAAATCCAAATTTCTCATGGTAGTTAATGTCAAGGGCTTGCTTAATAGCCTCTAAAACCGGAAATTTCTTTTCGAGATCTTCGACATATAACTTGAGTAAACGACCATACTCTTCGGTCTCAAAGGGTATTATCTCCCCCTCAGATAAGCCTAGGGTTATTAAGCCCCAAACCTTAGCTATTGCGCTGTGATAGGCCCATTCGGGATCATCGTAAGTATCCATCCAGTGGAAGGAGTCATAAATGGAGTGGTAATGATATACAGGATCACCAGGGCCAAAACTGTAACCAAAATCCAGCGAAGGAATACCCAAATGATCTTGAAATACAGTATAATCTGAGCCTGAACCCAAATTTTTAATATGTGCACCGTTTTGTTCTACCCATTTTTCGTATACTGTGCCTCCCTCAGGGTGTGACACCTTTTTAGCAGCCTCACGGAATAGTTGATTTAACAAAGGGGAAGAGCTGACAAATAAATGGTGACCAGAGACAGACACATCACAATTAATGTAAGCGACTACATTATCACCTAGGAATTTAGCATGATCTTCGGCCCACTCTGTTGAGCCTAATAAGCCGTACTCCTCGCCATCCCAAGACGCTAAAACAATAGTTCTAAGGGGTTTCCAACCTGATTTAATCATTTCTCCGAACGCCTTAGCAAGCTCCAATAGTACGGCAGAACCGCTATTAGGGTCTCCCGCACCGCCCGCAATCCAAGCATCACGATGATTACCAATCACCACAGTTTCATGCGCACGAATACCTTCAATTCGGCCAATAACGTTGAATAGTGGAGTAATGGTATAGTTCTGTAAGTTAGATAGTTTCAATTCCACTTTTGAAGGCCCAACACTGTAATCAAACTCATCAATATCACCTTTCCAGTCCGAACCCAATTGGTCAGGCTTGATACCATGACCATTAAGCTGCTTTAAAATAGGAATTACCTCGCGGTAAGATATAGGCAAACTGGGAATGCTGGGAATTCTATCATAAGGCGAAACTCGGCTGGTCCCTTTCTTTGAAGGCCAGCCGGGTGTAGTAGGGTCACCAGGAGCAATTGAGAGAAACTGCACGCTACCTCGTTGAACACTGGATGGGTTCCGCGCTGGTCCATCAGGATAAGCCTTGTATCCATTTTTAAGGGTAATACCACCATCATCAGCAGGATCGGAGTAAATAAGAACAGCAGCAGCGCCAAGCTCTTGGGCAAATTTAACTTTAAGGCCGCGGAATATTTTTCCATACTTAACAATAACAATTTTATTAGAGAAATCAAGTCCCTTGGAAGAAAGCAAGTCAAAGTCCTCTTTTCGGCCGTAGTTGGCATAAACAAATTGACCTTTGGCATCGCCTGAATACGAGTAGCCGTGAAAAGTAGGGACTTGATCAACTAGACCCGTGGTGGGGTCTTCGTCTAGGATATCTTCTTCAAGGCTGGGAACGTACGACACCTGTCCATCTTTGTCATATAGCTCGATACCGGCCGAGAGAGGATAGTTAATATAGCAATCATAGGTAGGAATTTCGGCTTTGATTCCAAATTCCTCAAATGTATCAGCGGTCCACTTAGCTAACTCAAAATTGGTTCCGCCTAAATGAGGAGCTGCGGTATAGTTCTTACTGTAAGCTCTGATGCTTTTAGGGTTAATACTAGCAAACAAGGCTCGTTCAAGCTCAGATTGAGGAATTTTATGGTGTAATCGCCGCAAATCACGACTGGTGGAGGTACGAGGCGCGAATACCAGGCTAAAGGCTATTAAAAAAAACGTACCAAAAGCGGCAAATCCACAGAATCGTTGAGCGGTTGAATAGCGAGAGCCGATCTGACCAACAGGCCGAGGCCTAGATCGATGACGATCATGATGGTGTGGCAAAAGGCTCTGAGTCTGAGAGTTATTAGGGTTGACCATAATTCAACACCACAAAACAGTAGTAGTGACTGAATATGGAAAAAATAAGAGAATAATGAACAGTAAACGAGAATGTGTGATTGGGTGGGTTAACAAATAAGTGGGTTAACAAATACGTGGCTAATAAATAAGTTGATAAATGAAGTAAGGGATTGCGAAGAGGATCAAAATAAAATAGGTATATATATATTCAATTCATCAAAAAGATCTTTCAATTGAAAAGTCAAAAGTGGCGAAACAGTTCAAGCAATACACGATAATTTATCGGAAAGCCGCTGGTGAGGCATCACCTGTACCCTTGGCCGATAAGCCTTGAACCACCCGCGGCGCAGGAGTTTTAAAAACCCAATGCCTCGAATCTCAACAACATAATTAGTTTTAGTTTTAGTGCTAATTAATAAAAAAAAAATGCAAGAAAAAAAAAATACTACTTAATTTCTACCAGTAAGGAGTTTGATACCGACTGATATTGCTTGGCTACGTACCTTTATATATATAGGTATCGTATTATCGCTCTAAAAGTCTGTAAATCTTACTCAAGTCAGTTGGCTGGGGAAATGGCTTTTAAAGTCCCATCCCAAATTGTGTTGTGGAGATTTGTCCATGTGTGTTGAGGCTTATTCCTAACTGAGAATTACCCACTTTCGAGCGTCTTGTCAACCAAAACGACGCCATGTCAGGTCACAACAACGTGAATATTGTAGTCGAGGGATGCTGCCACGGTGAATTCAGTCGCATTTACGATGAAATTGAAAATCGCAAGATGCCGTGTGATTTGTTGATTGTGTGCGGTGATCTACAGACCTTTCGTAATGAGCTAGACATGAAGTGTACTTCGATCCCGCCGAAATACCAACAACTAGGTACATTCCACGAGTATTACTCGGGTACTCGAATAGCTCCGTTTTTAACTGTGGTTATTGGAGGCAATCATGAGTCTAGTAATTACCTACAAGAACTAGATTATGGTGGATGGCTGGCGCCCAATATATTCTATTTGGGTGCGGCCGGAGTGATAAATTTCCGCCATTTAAGAATCGCGGGTATTTCTGGCATCTACAAAGCGCATGACTACCATAAAGGCCATTTTGAGAAAATGCCTTATGATAATCGTATGCTCAAGTCAGCCTACCATGTTCGTCATTTTGACATGTTCCGTTTGGCCCAAATTAAGGGTGGAATTGATATCATGATATCTCATGATTGGCCGGCAGGCATTGAACAGCACGGAAACCTGGAACATTTACTTAAAGTCAAAAAGCATTTTAAGGAAGATGTTAGAAAAGGTGAACTGGGCAGTAAGCCAGGCTGGGATCTACTAATGGAGATGAAACCAAAATATTGGTTTAGTGGGCATTTGCACGTAAGATTCGATGCCACTATTTCACATGAGTGCCCAGCCAGTACTACTAATGCTTTCCACTATACTAAAGAAAACAATAACAAAATCAATGAAAATGAAATCGTTCTAGATATTAATTCCTGCGAAGAGAAGTGCAAGACTAGTAAGGTTAATTCTAACGAAATTGACTTGGATATAGATTCAGATAATAATGATACTCCAGTGATTATTTCCAACAGCAATGAAATCGACTTAACATTAGCTTTCGATTCTGAGGACTCAAAACCGGTTGCCAGTGGTTTAACTAACAAGAACGAAATTGATTTGGACATCTCTGATAGTGACGAAGAAAGTAACGTAACCCCAACCCAGTCTATAGTCGAGTTAAGAAATAAATCAACCGGCACTAGATTTTTAGCATTAGATAAGTGCCTACCACGGAGGAAGTTTCTTGAGGCTATATCCATCCCCGTTCCATTGGATTCCTCAGAGCCATCTCGTAAATCAGATAAGCTCTATTATGATCCCGAGTGGTTGGCGATTACTCGAGTACTGAATAATTATTACAGTGATCAATATAGGCCTACACCTTTACCAACCCGGCCTTTAGAGCAGGTAGCATTAGATACTGATATCCAGAAAGAGAAAAAATGGGTAGAACAAAATATCGTTGCTAAGAACCTTCTCGAAATCCCCGATAATTTTGTGCATACTGCCCCGATAGTGGAAGACATGACGGATAGAGTGAAGCCAGACAACTACCCGCTACAATATGACAACCCTCAAACAGTAGAATTTTGCAAACTGATAAAAATTCAAAATAAGCAAAAGAGCAAAATTAAGTGTAATGCTAATAAATAACAGGCTATTCACTCATTATAGATACATTGTACTTGGCACTTGTTTCGATATATTGTATATTAAATTGATAGTATTAGTCTGTCTATACATATTTAAGTAAAGAAAAAATTAATTATTTATTTCAAGGGTTTATAATCGATCTCCCAGAGTTATCTAAAGTGGGAATCAGAGATTAAATTTGGGGAAGTTAAAAAAACACTATGAACCAGTTGTGTACCTGCAGCAATTAAGACATTCTATACTGCGTCATGCTAGTTGGAGAAGTATCTACTTCGGTTTTGGTCTAATGTTCAGTACATACAATAATGGTTATCAAGTGCTAGGACACCCCATACCCAATCTCCAGTCTTGTTCGTCTCTCACAACTTGGAGCCTACTATTGTCTAAAAAAGCCTAGCACGCCGACATAAACGTCTGTATTAAGTTCTAATGCCTTTGTTACGACGAGGTAGGGGCAAACATCAGTCACCATCATCACCATTATCTTCTAGGGTGCCAGTTAATACGTCAGCCATACCCTTGGATTTAATCGCCCGGTTCCGAGAATTTCCACTTTTTAATTCAGCCCCGGATGTTTTCCTAGTCGCAATTACATTTAGAATCCGGTTACAGCTCGTTAACCCCCAGGAATATATCATTACTGAGGGTGAAGAGGCCAAGGCTATGTACTGGATTCTTCGAGGCACTGTGGGTATCACAAGCCGTGATGGTGAAGCACTTTACGCTGAATTAAGCCAAGGTGCTTTTTTTGGTGAGATTGGTATTCTTTTTGACAGACCGCGGACGGCAACCGTTGTGGCCTGTACCCGATGTATGCTGGTCGTTCTTACTGCAGATGCTCTAAATAATATCCTACCTTCGTTCCCACGAATAGAACGGGCCATTCGCGATGAAGCTCAAGAGCGATTGGCTATTATTGAAAAAAGACGTCAGCGGGCTAGAATATTGCTCCCCAATTCTAATGATGACCATATAGTGGAAGCAAACCTGCGGGTACGTGATTTTTTAATTCAAGTGCCTTTATTTGCTTCGTTACCCGAAATTATTATCCACAAGTTGGCACTATCAGTAGACCCTAAATCCTACGCCCCGTTCGAGTGTGTTATCAAACAAAATTCAGTCGGTCAAGATATATACTTTGTTACCTCCGGTATAGTTGAGGTTGTTGACGAAATTTCGGGCGTAGTTAAAGCAAGGCTATCCGATGGAACCTATTTCGGTGAAATTGCATTTCTATTATCAACTCCTCGGCGTACGGCTTCCGTTCGTTGCGTTACCATGGTAGACTGCTTAGTTTTAACTGGCAATACTCTAAACTTGCTGTGTGACGAGTACCCCGAGATTATGACCCAAATTGAAGCTATGGCCCAAAGTCGGATTAACGATATCAATACTAGTAAAGACACTATCCCGAACAGTATTATGCCTTCTACGCCAGACTTTTCTTCTTTGGATCACACGAGGACACTAATACAAAAACGCCTTTCTCCTACTATCATTTCGCACGTCTTTTCTTCACCCAACTCTTCGTGGGTGGTCGACAACGGTAAACCATACCGTCGTAAATCGGTGGCCGAGGGCTCGCTTATATACTCTAACATTGAAGAAACTGACCATCCAGCCAATAATGACCAAAATGGAACCAAGATAGTTATTTCTCGTCGCCAACATTCACTTTCTGTAAATCCAAGGCGATTGGATCAAGACCCTTTTTCAGTTTGGGAAAAAAACCGATATTTTAGTTCTTCTTTGAACCTCCCCTTATCCCAGTTCCAAACGTCATCTGGGAGCGTTAGTATAATATTTTCGAAATCGTGGTATATCAATGGTGATATTAGCAATAAATCACTAAACATTCCACATCAACAATCAAATTATAATGGAGGGTTAGCTAATTCATTTGATCGGGGATCTATCGATCCCAGAGCATCACCTGCGTTAGTATCTACCAACACTAGCCAGGAATCTCAAACACTTCACCAACCTTTATTTACATCTACCGCAGCATCCGCTATAAACGCTACTACAAGAATTGATGGAACTTCCTCGGCGAAAACCAAAGTGGTCAATGCTAAAAACCGTACTACAACTCAATTTATTCCTGATTTTTCAAATTATGGAGTCGAAGGGAATATATTTAAGCGAAAACTATCAATACCCATACAAACTTCATCCAAGGCTCGTAGATTTTCTATGTCCACTCTACCATCTCAGTCCCAAGCACTATTGCTCTCTAATAATTGTATATTTATGCTTCATCCACGATCCAAAAAACGGACCGTTTCATCAAGACGACGACCATCGCTTTTCAATGTGGGCCCTTTTTCCGACTCTGTACAAGTTAAAATTTTTCAATACTTACCTTTGCCTGACTTGATGCGATTTCAACGCGTATGCCAACAATGGCAGCATTTATTATTAAACTCATATCTATTATTGCATGAGCTGATTCTGACGCCATATAATACTACCATTGATGATAAATCGATCGTGTCGATTGTTAATTTCGCGGGACAAAGGCCTAAGGTGGTAGATATATCTAATTGTTTTCATTTGACCGATGAGGGTTTTACATTTTTAGTTAATGGCATTGGTCTGGCTAAGATCCAGATATTTAAAATGAAGTCTGTATGGGAGGTTTCGGCTATGGCTATTATGGACTTAACGGTACCTAGTATCGGAAGCGATTTGGAGGAAATTGATTTGAGTAATTGCCGTAAAGTTAACGATGCTACGCTAGAACGTCTCATCGGCTGGGTAGTCCCTGAGTCTTCTCAAAGTAATTTAGCTTATGAAACTTTTGATAAGGCTAATAATGAAGATAATGGATATTCTAACATGGCCGCAACCCCTGGCACCATAGTAGGGTGTTGTCAATTGAAACGAGTCTCACTGTCGTATTGTAAACATATTACCGACCGTTCTATGTATCATATTAGTGCATGTGCTTCTAATCGGCTTGAAAGTCTAGATTTGACCCGTTGTACCTCCATTACAGACCAGGGGTTCAATTACTGGTCCCTTGTACCTGGATTCTGTCAATTGACTAAATTAATTTTGGCTGACTGTACATTTTTGAGTGACAGTTCAATAATAAGTCTTATAGGGGCGGCTAAAAACCTTCTACATTTGAATTTATCCTTTTGTTGTTCATTGTCAGACGTTTCTGTGGAGGTAATATCGCTTGGCTTACCGCGGTTAAAGTATTTGAACTTGTCATTTTGTGGTAGTGCTGTTGGTGATCATGGTATGAATGCATTGGCACTCCATTTGTACGAATTGCAGCAGCTGAGTGTTCGTGGCTGTGTCCGAGTAACAAAACTAGGGATTAACAAGGTCCTGGAACAGTGTGAAAATCTGAAGGAGCTGAATATAAGTCAATGTAGGAATAGCCAAGGTTGGGGCATGCTATATAATTCCGATTGGCAGAATAGGGTTTCCGTCACTTATTAACAAAATTGTAATTTGTATTCTATATTATTATTTTATTTATTTATTTTTATCAAAGTTAACGATAATTTCCTCCCAATCTTTCGACACCTTCTCTTGAAAGCTAATATTGAGATCTATCCCAATGTAATATGAGCCATAATTCCTTTGGGAGGTTTGACATATAGAGGAGGTTTTTGTTTTTCTTGTTACAGTTGGGATTCGCTATTATATGTTCGTTTTTCTTTCAGTACCCAAAAGCTGAATTAATTGGGGTTCAGTTCATATTTAAGTTATTCTTTATAAGATATCAAATCAACTGTTGGAAAAGAACGAACTTATCTTCCTACAGACAACAGTTCACTTCATAATTGATAATATTAATAATAATCAAAATGGATTATATTGAAGAACAAAACCAGGAGATTGAAATCTTGGAGTCGATCTATCCAGATGAAATGATTCATATCAAAAGCAATGAATTTAAAATTATTGTGAATTTAGACTATCCTGGATACAATAGTCGAAAGAAGTCAGTCCTTTTAAATAAGCAGTTATTACTCCATGTGATTTACCCTCCAAAGTATCCTGAGGAAGTACCTCAATTATCAGTCAAATACTACGATGCCGAATATGATGGTGTAAGTAACAAGCGTCAAAATATTCTAGGTGAACACAACGAAGATGGCCAAGATATTGAAGATGATTATAACTATGGATATTCCGATGACGAATATAATCAAGAGCAATTTGATGATAGTGATACTGATACTGAAGATGATGAAGCCATGGGTGAGACCGCTTTATTGGCTAAGCGATCTCGTCAAAAGGAAGATATTGCCTACCTGAGATACTCGACTGAAGATTTCTCCCAGCTATCCAACGTTCTAGAGAAGACTGCCCTTGAAAACTTGGGCCTACCGTCTATTTTTACTGTGGTTAGTATGCTTAAAGAAGAGGCAGAAACAATATTCAATGCCAAGGTTGCGGAAATTAACGCAAAGCGTCAGCAAATTATTGATGCTGCCGAAAGAGAAGAACAAAAGAAGTTCACTGGTACTACAGTGACCCGCGAAAATTTTGATTCTTGGAAGCTGAGCTTTGCTAAGGAAATGGGCTGGGATAAGAAAGAAGAAATTAAGAAGGCTGCGCTCAACGGCAAATTGACCGGCAAAGAACTTTTCGAAAAGGGTTTGACCAAGGGCGAAGATGAATTTGATGAAGTTGAAGAAACTACAGCCACTGTTGCTTGTCTGAAAGTTTGATTATTGATTATTTTTTCAGCAACCAGTAGAAATCGCAATAGAATATATTTTTATATACATAACATGTAATTAACAGTTACTGGAAGGTCTAATTTACTAAGAGGTCATATATTTAAGGCAAGTTAAAAGAATTAGAACAAATATTTTAGTAAACGAGAAAATAATATGCTAGCCATGAGATAGTTTAACATTGGTTATTTTTTCTAAAGCAAAAGATCGTCAAGAAGATTGCCGCTCGAAGCGGGAGCATTCGAAGCATTATTAGTGTTAGTATTCTTACTCCCATCACCCCAAATACCGGTCTTGACGGATTCTTGAGCTAAGTTGGCAAGAGAAATCTTGGAACTTTCATCTCTACTTTTAGATGCATTCTTTGACGTACTAGATGCAGTGGACCAAAGATCACCAAAAACGTCATTAGATTTTTTAGAAGCTTGGTTGGGCGGTGATACAAACGAAGATGAAGTAGACGAAAGTCCAGATGAAAAAGCGGGCCTGGAAAATTGGGTGGAAACATTCGCTGAAGGCAATTGAGGCTGGGCTTTTGTAGATGCAGATCCCGACGTGAATGAGCCAAATAAGTCGTTATAGTTTGATTGACTAGAAGTGGTAGGGGTTTGGTTAGTCATTGAGTTTGTAGGTGTGGTGGATAGTGGAGCAGGAGCACTAGTGATGGCAGGGCCAGCACTCTGAAAATCATCAAATTCGTCGTCATTATCATCATCTTTATTATTATTCTGCGTGTTGTTATTCGTGATAGGGCTACTATCAAAGGAAAATAAATCACCTTCTAATCTATGAGATCCTGTGGCAGCAGTAGATGCTACTGACTTAGCAGGTTCTTTGTTGGAAAGGGTTTGTTCAACCTCATATTCTTCAAATTCGTTACCGTTACTATTGTTCTTGGTGTAGCCAGGGCCATCATAATCATTACCACCGAAACCTCCACCATCGCCAAAAACACCACCGGAGTATCCACCAAAATCGTCTTGGCCATTGAATGATGATGAATTCACATCAGAATTTCCAGATCGGAAGCTATCACTACCAATACCACCATATTTCTTACCAGAACCCCCGAAGCCAGAAGTTAAACTGCTGTTACCAACACCTCCAAGCTTCATTGCAGTATTGGAGACACCGCCATATTTAGATTTGTTTGCCTTAGCTTTTTTACGTTCAGAACGAATAGCTTGAACATCATTGAGAAGTTCAATCAAGGTCTTCGCACGGTTACGGACATTGATACCTTGATCTTTACCATTCAAATCGATATAGTGAAAATGCTTGAGCATTTCAATAACAGTCAAATGAGATCGGGTGTAGTCAATAACTGACTCAGCGCCATTTTTGACGATATAGTCGAGGAGTTGAAGTGCCTTGTATATTTGTCGCCATTCGGCGGCAGACTTCTCAGTGAATCTCTAAAGGAAAATAGTCAGACAACGAAAGTAAATATACTGTAAAATGAGAAAGCCAACTACTTACCTTATAAATCATCGGCATGATTTCGTTAAATTCTTGGCTGTTGAGATGATACGAGGTTAGTAGACGATCGAGAAAATAAGTTCTCTGCTCTGGGTAAAAAAAGCACATACTAATTATGAGTAGCGTTTGATATTTCCTATAAAAAAATAATAAACCGAGAAAAAGATGGCATAATTAGTTTGAAGAACATATGAATTATTTACCATATTTTAAATTTGGATGTATACTAGAAATTTAATGGTATCGAAACATTGCTGCTAGCGACTAGCGGTAAGAAACCAAAGGAACAAAAACACATACTTGCATCAAGGTTGAGGAAGCACCCCAAGGTTCATTATTAGTAGCCTCACGAACCTAAGTAGCGAGTCAGTAAAAAAGCGTCGGAAAAAATCAACGAGATAAAGACCTTGGTACAAAAAGCCGAGGCCCTAAATAAGCTATCAATGGTATCTTTTGGGGGATTCCGGAAGCAAATATTGATATACGTACCTTAGCTTCGATTTCGGTGAAACTCAGTATGACTAGAAGACAATCAATCAGAGTTAAAAACAAATTGGACGCAAAATGCAGAAAAACTCTAGGCCAGTAGAAAGGATTTGATGACCCGAATAGCAGTACAATTAAGTTGTACTGTGCTGGTCGCGGTAGACCATATTAACCACTCAACTGACAAAGTAAACCAGCAAAAACGTACCGTTCTGGGCCTTACGAATATAAGCCTTGACGTCATACAAAGACATATTGGTGAGCTGGTCCTTGACTTTATCCATTTTAGTAATAAAGAAAACGGAGAGAAATTTTTTTAGTTATACAAAAGTGGAGAGGATCTAAGTCGAAGCTTGTTTGAAAGGTGTTTGGTCGACACTGGTGAAGCTCGCCCAGATTGAGATGATAGAGTTGATATGACAGTGAGATAGTATGCCACTATGGAGGTGGAGGGAGTACATCGTGGCGGTACGGTTGAGGGCCTCCAGACAGTTCCGTCCGTTGGGAGGTTAACCCGCGGTGTTGTTATTATAAATAGTCAATATTCACTAGCGGCCTTATAATGTGTCATCAATTCGCTATTTTCTTTATAATTCTAGGGACTATATTCGTGTCAGCACTTAGTCATCATTTTTAATTCAATTCCCGCTATCCGCAGTATTCGAACTGCCAATTAATCGTCCACGAGGTTCTATGCCGTATCCTGTCGCTGCGGTTATGCCTACATTCCCATATATACGCAGTCTGTTTAGCGCGGTAGGCGTAGATATTATCCCGCAATACTATTTAATCGCCAATAATTGCTGTGTCACGTTGCTGTCGGGTCTACCACAGAACCCTCATTTAGTATTCATAAATAAAAATGGCTCCCCGTTTAACTTCGTTGTCTGCTCTCTCCCGTTTCTCTGCCCAACGATACTTCTCATCATCAACTTTTAATATGTCTAACAAGGTCTTTTTCGATACTTCCGTCGACGGTATGTATAGATAATTGCTTCGGACTGTCTAAGGGATGGTCAATTGACTTCTTAATGCTGTTCTTGTTTTGTTTGGTACTGCTTCTGGCTCGAGGGCTGTATATTTTGGGATTAACTGAGGATCATCGTACTTTGAGACATGGTTCGATCCCAATTGACACCCAACTGGCAGGCAGCCGGCAACCATTCTGGAAACCAGCCCAGTAGTTAAGCAGGTAATTGAGTCGATTACTGATACCGAGTGTTTTCTATCGATTGAATAATTAATATATGCTAACTCTGCTCTAGGTAAGCCCCTTGGCCGTATTGTTTTCCAACTTTACAACGACGTCACCCCCAAGACTGCCGAAAACTTCCGTGCTTTATGTACCGGTGAAAAGGGTTACGGTTACGCCGGCTCTATTTTCCACCGTGTCATCCCTGAATTCATGCTTCAAGGTGGTGACTTCACCAGACACAACGGTACTGGTGGTAAGTCCATCTACGGTGAAAAGTTTGCCGACGAAAACTTCATCAAGAGCCACACCAAGCCCGGTCTTCTTTCCATGGCCAACGCTGGTCCTAACACCAACGGTTCCCAATTCTTCATCACCACTGTCCCCTGTTCTTGGTTAGACGGTAGACACGTTGTCTTCGGTGAAGTCACTGAAGGTTACGACATTGTCAAGAAGATTGAAGCTCTTGGTTCCCGCTCCGGTAACACTAACGCCAAGATCTCCATTGACAAGTCTGGTGAACTCTAAATTATTTGATTTTTGAGTAACTATCCCCTCCTGCGTATTAGGAATTAATGGGATACCAAGAAAGAAAGAAAAAAAAAAGTCTCGTAGTAAATAATAAAATGAGTATTTGTTATTTATTTATTTATTCTTAGTTTATTAATATATGATTTATTAATACGTAATTGTGGTTTTAAACCAGCTGGCTGGCTGGGGTCGCTTGTACTCTCCCCCTCCCTCCCTATACGACCCTGTGTGTGCTATGGGTGTGTCAGTAATATACGGATTTAGGTCTAGAGGAACAATAAACCAGCCAGAGGTTTCCACAATATAGTCTGTTATCCCGATAGCGTCTGGGGGAGGGGGGACCAGAGCGCAATGGGCATCAATCAATGGTTGTTGCTGGATTGCTGTATGGTGGCGGTTATGGAAGACAGCGATGACAGCGATGACGACAACGACAGTCCTGGCGCAGCCCTAACCGCAGAAATGTAAAACTCCCAATGTCAAGCTAAAATGAAAGCTGGCTCTTTAAGCTCCCCCCTCCCCCCTCCCCCAAAAATATTGTTGAAATCACGCTCCTCTATATCCGCGGTCTGTTATCTGTGAGCGCTCAACAGTACCCACAACCAGCCGCTACCAGTCTTACGCGTGCCATTTTATTGCTCCCTTCTACACCATTCATCTGCTACATTTATCTGCTACACACCATCAGCATCAGCACCATTTACTACTGTTTCTCTCATCAGCTCGGAAATACTATTCTGCAATTACTATTTACTCTGCTGCCCCGCCGTCTACGTTTTCTGCTAGCGCCACTCTGTCCCACCCCCACCATCTGCTGTCAATTTCATTCTACTTGGACTTGAATTAGTACATGTTCTTGCCTTCGACCCTAGTATGAATGCAATTGCCGCTGAACCCGACCGTCCTGATATGGCAACCTTAAACACGCCGGCCTTCCATTCGAACACCAATAATAATAATAATAATAGTAATAATCCCAACACTAATAAGAATAGCAATATCAATAAGGCTAATAATAATCATATCGGCGCTGATAATAATAATAAGAATAAGAGTAATAGTAATAGTAATAGTAGTAATCATAATAGTCGTAATAGTAACCGTAGCACTGACAAGTCCTTTGCTGCCGCCCCTTCACCCGCGGTCGATCCTCAATCATCCCCTGCGACCGCCTCCTTGTCTATCGCCAACGCGACGCTAAACTCTAACCCGGGCACTAACTATACTTCTAGCCCCGATTCTCACAATCCCGACCCGCACTCTACTATGGCCGAGTCTCAGTTCCAATCGCGGCCCTTGCTGTCCGCCCAATCGTCCACACCTTCGTCTTCTGCGATTTCACAACCCCAATCGCAACACCAAGCTACAACGCCGCTATTTTTACCCATGCAAATCCAATCACAACAGCCACTGGCCATGCAACAGCGCAAACCCTCGCTCTCTGCTAAATTTCGTCGTGACTCGCTGGCCCACTCTTTGGGGATGGGAGGTATCTCATGGGGCGGTATCTCAGTTGGTTCGTGGCTTCGAGATGAGATTCTTCAACAACCTTTAGCCAGTACCCCCACCGCACCATCCAGCACTACTCACGACAATAATTATCATTTCGGCTTTAATGGTATGAACAATAACGGTCTGGCTGGTGGAATGAGCAATGCTCACAATAGCAATAACAATAACAGTCTGCCATTTAATCGAAATGATTCATTAGCTTATCTATTTCAAACCATGAAATCGAACCGTGGTAACTCAATCAGCCACAGCCTATCTGGTTCCGGCGATAATCCGCGTATGTCAGTTTCGTCTACATCAGCCGCTGATATACCCAACTTTGAAGCTGACTTTTGTAAGGATTACAGCTGTTGTGGTTTACTCCTGCCCACCTTACATGATCTTTCCCGACACTATGAAGAAGTTCATATGGAAGAAGATATCGATAGTCATATAGCCAGTACTGCTGCTACTTCTTCAGATAACCCATCGTCCTCTGACTCTGCCTTCAATAATGAAATGACTCCTATCAGTACTAACGAGAGCAATAGTAATTCTATGGACCCAACTCATAATCCCAACAAATCTACTCCGATGAAAACTGCACCGGCTTTTACGAATCAAATCACGGATCTAGCCGGAAACAATAAAGATATTATCAATGTCAATGTTAACGTTACAGCCGAATCAGATTCCAATCTTGTTAACTCGTTAATTAATAAAGTACAACGTAATAACAACATTGTGGTTAACGGCGAAAATAATATTTCCGACAATGGTGATGTTAAAACAATGCCCCCGGCTGAATTACTTTCGTCTGGGTTGACAAACTTACTTGCTCCATCATCTAATACAATAGCTAGGGAGAACTATTACTCTTACACATCTGCTAACCAGCCGTTTGCCTCGCCCATGTTGCCCTCATCTTCGGTGTCGGCGTCAACAGCGACTCTACAACCACAAGGAACATTATCACCCAAATCTCCATTTTCAACCACGTCGACTATGACCCCCTCAGACTCTACTCTTCATATTCAGCAGTCCCCTGCGACATCATTCTCACCACTTCCCGTGACATTACCTATACCTACAACATTCTCCAATGTCAGTGAAAATAGTATTCTTAACAACATCATTGACTATAATAACCAGCATTCTCGCTCGGATGAGGATAGCAATATCGATAATAATAATAACACTAATCATAATCGCGACCATAAGAATAATAACGATGGCGATATCGATATGGATATGGACATGGATGGTAATATGGATGTAGATGCGGAATTAGACATAAACGCCAATGGCTCCTCTAGTATAGGTGATCATAACCGCAATCAAACTCACCATAATATCAATAATCATATCCATCATAACGATAATCAACATCATATTATCGATCCTCTGTTTGAATCACACAATAGCATGACTCAATATGGCACATCACCTGGCCATTCCATTAATGGAGCGAATGGTGGTGGTGATGGAGTTAATTTTGATATGAATTATAATATAAATACTGGGCACTCAACAACCGATGATGTGCACGGTTTCCCGCCCGAACATCATCAATTATTTGCTGCATTTAGTAACCAGGATCAACTTCAGATGGGCTCGGGGCCTCGTCATGCTGGTAACCATATGAACGATCCACTGTCGATACCTGGTGATACCTCTTACAGTACCGATCCATCTAATTTGATATACCTTCCTAACAGTATAATTCCTAACAGTCATGATACCTATGATAACAATGACGAGCACGATAATAGCGATAAGCATAATAATGATAATGATAATGATCATGATAATCAAAGTAGTCCGAATCAAAAACGAAATAACGATTTTAATTTCAGTAATTTTACGATTCACAACAGTTTTGATTCGCATAATATTCGCAAGCAAAATACTGCGCCTACACCCGCAACTTATTCTCATCGGCCGTTCACATGCCCTGTGGTAGGATGTGATAAATCCTATAAAAATCACAACGGCTTAAAGTATCATAAAAAGCATGGTCATCAAGATCAATTGCTACATCAAAACGAAGATGGTACTTATAGCATTATTGATCCATCTAGTAATCAGCCTTATAATATCGGTGACCTTAACGCACTTAAGGGAGTCATGGACAAAGAAAAACCTTACAAATGTGAACTCTGTGGTAAACGCTACAAGAATTTCAATGGATTAAAATACCACAAGGGTCACACAGTTCATTAGGGAAAGAATGAAGGAAGAAAGCACATTAATATATTCAAACAATTAAACCTGAAGGCTATTAGAAGTTAAAGCTATATAAATTCCTTTTTTTGTTTTTTTGTTCTTTTATCCTTTGTTTTCTTTTGATTTGCTTTCTATGACTTTCAGTTTTTTGGAGAAACCTAAGGAGTTGGTTGATTTATTGGCTGATGATTATCTGCAGATTATCGCTTTCATTTAAATTTACTTATAATATATCGCCTATGTTTTAAAATAATACATTCATATAAAAATCTCAGTTTGATTATTTCTGCCTTTGTATATGAGATTGCACTGGTAGTGTTTTGCGTTATTAATTGTGGCCCTCTAAACTGCCCTATTTGGGACTTTACAGGCTGCTCACCGATTACCACCCACCACTACAAAGGGTTTGTAACACAGTAATATGACAGAGATAAATAAACTACTAAATGAAAGTAATTCCCAATCTAATAGCTCAGAAACAGAAGTTGATAATTTCAAATTGAATAAGCCAAGTCATCAAATTATTTTATCTCGCATTGGTCGTATTCTTGGGGATCTAAGTACCAGCATTGGATGTCACCCAATGGACCAGGAACTCGCTTTAGTTATCAAGATCGCTGGAAATGGACGAAAACTAGGTCAGGATTTTGATTCTCAATTTGACGCAGAATTAGATGTAGCTGCAGATCTTGAAACTGGGAATATTACTGTTTCTGCAAATAAAACAAAAACTTCAAATAATTTTAAAAGAATTGTGTTTCCCGCTAAGAAGCCTGAAGATACTTGGAGATTCTGTGTGTACCTAAGATTACTCACGATAATTGAATTTAATCTCCACTACGGTAAGGTTGTTACCACTCGCGATCTTTATTACCAAGATGTTTCCCTATTTAGATCTCAACAACAACTTAAGACGTTTATTAAAAATATTACCACTACGTTAGGATGCGAATCTCACCATGATCTCAATATTTTTCCTTCACAGAAAGGCTTAGTGTGGGGTACATTTACTGTTTATCATAAGCATCCTATAATCGGTAATGACGACTATAGTAGAGGAAATGATGGTAAAGGAATAACTGATGTCGGGGGATGTTTTATACAAGAATTCAAAGGAGCAGAGAATATTGAGCCCGCACTAATACCTTACACCGAGTCAATTAGATATATTCAGTTACCCACTTCAATGGCAGGTGTAGGTTCAACAATAACTTGTGTTTTAGTAGTCGAGAAAGAGTCGATCTTTCGTACACTAATTAAGGCAATTTCGGCCCTTCCAGTTGCAATATCTTCAAACATCATCTTAGTCACTGGCAGAGGGTATCCAGATTTTGTTACCCGTGCCTTTTTGAGTATTTTTAATCAGTTCCATCCCCATATACCAATATTAGGCCTTGTAGACTCCGATCCGTACGGTATTCATATTCACTGCGTGTATAAGTATGGCTCAGTTCGCGCCTATCGTCAATATCAACAAGATCAGAAACAAAAACAAAATAATAATAAGCCTTCACAATCCAAGGAAGTGTGCTACAATCATAGAAGGTACATGGTGCCTTCTATCCAATTCATGGGGGTTTCTATCCTTGATTATCATCATGGGTGGGTTCATTTGACCCCTGGCGATCGTCGAAAAGCAATTAATATGCTGCTTAATTCTCCATGGCTTCAAGATAAGTATCAATATAACAAATATAATGTTACTTGTATTGATTCTGAAAATTTAAAACTTCGATCCGAGTTACAGCGCGGCTTATTTTTGGGGCTGAAAGCCGAAATGAATATTGTTAAGTCGGTTGATGCCCAATCTGGTGATGATATTGGTAAATATGTTTCCGATATGTTATTGCGAAAGCTAAGTCGAAAACAAACTTCGAAACAAGTTTAAAAAGATTTTATATAATTTACTAAAGAAAAAGAAATATGAAAGCTTTTTGCTTCAAAAACATATATAATTAGCTCACTTTGTAGAAATATAAACTTTACAAAGCAAAACAAAACATTTTTGAGAACATTTTTCCCAAAGAAAGAAATACAAAAAACCATAAAATTTAAAGAACCCATAAAAAATAACGTCAAGCGAGGCGAACCACAGCTATCTCGTTGAAATGTACAATAAGAAGCGAAATAAGAAAAAATAAGTGAAAAGAGAAGAGAAAAAACCCCAGCCGGATTCCGATAGTAGGAATACTGTTTTTTAAAAAAGAGTCATATGAAGAAAACAAAGGCTTCAATAGAAACCTGCTTCATCTAAGCAAAAAGAGCGGAGACGAAAAAGGCAGCAAAAATAGCGGCCAAAGAAGCACCAGTCTTGGCAGATCCGGATATTTGCTCGATTTGAGTCAAAGAACCGGTGGTGTTAGACAATGTAGTAGAGTTAGTGGCTTGAAGAGGGGTGACGGCAGCAGCGATGTAGGAGAATGAGGAGCTAGGTCTGTAGCTTAATTCAACTGATGAAACTTCTGAGGAGTTATTTAAAGACTCAGAAGTAGGAACAATGCTAACCATGGCAGAAGTAACAGTGTGAATAATGGTCTTGGTAGACATAGCAGAATCCTCAACTTCAACTTCACGTTCAGCTAAAACTTCTCTCTTGGAAGAGCTAGAACCAGTTTCGAAAACTTCGATGTGTGCAGTGACACCCTTGGGGGCAGTAACGACACAAAAAGCACCACCACCAGCACCAGAAGAACCGGAACCAGTAATACCATTCACGCCGACTTTACTAGGATCAATTTCACAAGGTGTACCGTTACAGGAGCCATCATCACAGACCACACGAACACCAAAGGTAGGAAGTTCGTTTCTAAAAGGGGTGGCTTCTTCAAGATAAACAGGGTTCCAACCAATCTTAACGTAGGTTTTTCCAGAGCTGTCGGTGTTAACACCGCCGACATAAGGAGACCAATTACCATAAGGCTTATCCTTGGTACCCCATACACAAGCGGTATCAATGTCGTAACCAGGAGCATTAATATAGTAGTGGGCAGCCGTACCGGCCCAGTAACTAGGATCGGGGACAGCTAGGGTAACATCGCTGTCTGCTTCAACATTAGTAGGGATCAACATGGCTTCATTACCAGGTAAAACAGTCTGACAGAAAGCGACTTGTTGAGAAGCTGAATTACGAGCTTTGGCAAATCCAGTACCATCTTGGCAGTAAGGTCGATCATCGTAAGGCTTCTCAAGTTCACCATTGGCGTTACAGTAAAGTCCGCCATATTGGGAACCAGGGTAAGAGTAGGAAGTAACACTAGGGTCCCATTGAACACTAACTTGGCCAGGTGGACAAGCATAGGGACACCAGGAGCCAGCGGTACAAGCTTGATCAGGAGACATGGCAAAACCACCATTAAGAGAATCAGAAGTGACCGAAACAAGACCAGCATCGGACGGGAAGGAGCAAGTGTTACCACGTTCAGCTAATTTAACACCAGTATCGGCATGTTCGTTGAACAAATCATGCTTGTGGTGTCTGTGGACTTCGGCACCTTGAACTGATAAGACAGAAGTTGCAGCCAAGATGGCAATAATAGTGGATTGGGAAAACATTTTGGTGACTTTGGATTTGATGAAAAAACTTTGACTATTGAAAATAATTTTTGACTCTTTCAAAGAGAATAAAAAAAGGAATATTAAGGATAGGAGTAGTTAACACGAGAATACTTTTAGTATATAATGAAGGACTAAGTTGAATATAGTATTATAGAAATGTACTGAAATGAAGGACAGATACAAAAGACAATACTTTGTGTTTAATGAATGGTTGAGGTTGGGTACTGGGGAACTCAGATTAGATCCAAATGGTTCTACCGCTGGATATTTATAATTTGAATGGCATTTGATTATATAAAAAATTCTGAATACACTAATGTCAATTAGGAAATAAAAAAACCGCATTTCTCACTTACATAAAGACTAATAGCAAACGCCTGCGGATGTTTAATGAAATACGCTTACAAAATACGGGATTTGTGAATCTCAGTGAAAAAAAAACTAAAAAACTAAAAAGAAATAAAGCCGATCCACAGGAACTGAGAAGAATCACTTTATGTAATCATGCAGTCATAATATGCAGAGTCACTGCACTAAAAGAGACGTCAAACAAAACGTTGCCGCTGAACTGCAGCTACCTAAACGGGCGCCACCTGAGGATAATAAGAATAGTGCTATCCAAAGGCATCTTTCGCCTAATCATTACAGTATTGGACAAGAGAGCCTCGCTAACGCTTTTTCAATACATTACTGGAGATCTATCCCACAACCAAAGTTACAAAAACCTCTACAGTATCAAACTATTTAGAAGTCTGGTATCTTATTTTTTTCGGTATTAACTACCAATGTTAATATCACTCTTTCGGCTCTTGCTATTAGCTTTCATGAAACTAGAATTTGCCACTTGATCCTAATTTTTGAAAACGTTTGACCGAAGCTTTACTTGAGAACTGTACAGGAACCTAATGAAAATGTCTCACTGTGTTTTCGCAAAACTGTGCGCTGCATGTCTCATAGCGCCAGTCACGTGAACAGCTCCTCCTTCGCCACATAGTGTTGTTTTCAATTTATATGTTTAGTAATTCTGCTTGCAGATTATAGGTGCGATAGTTGGGTGGGTGAGTTGGTTAGCGGTAGTCAGCAATCTGTTTGAAAATCTGAACTAGTCCAAATGACTTTAAATATGATCACGACCTATACCGGTTTGATGTGTCTTGGTTGATTGATTCCGTCGTACGAGACTTTAGATAGATAAGAAAAGAAAGACACTGAATGACAAAGTTTCAAATGATAAATTTTTCTTTTGTTTCGGATGGACTAATATGCTCGAAACCATCTCTAACAGACTAAGTATTTGAAGAATCTTTCAGTTTCGAACACCAGCCCCTATATTGATTATGTAAAATGAGCTCGACTGTTTTTAATATATTGCATATTTTTCATAGGTGCTGATCTAATCAAATCTTATAGGACTATTTAACAAAGAAATATGTTGTAGGTTTCGGGTTTGTTTTAATAGCGCCACTAAATATAAAAGTAATCTACCTGAGCTAAGCATACAAGTTCTCTTCGCTTCCGTAGAAATAAACGCGCAAGCTCTTAATGCATAGCTTAGGTAAAATGTGATTTCTTACCTAAGAGCTCTGATTCAGATATTTGGCTATTGCTGAAATACCAACAGTCAATTCCAAAAAGACAGAAAACTAGGTGTATCGTAAACATGAGATTTACCCTGTTTGCCATTCTTTATTATTACAAACCTGTATTAGTTTATGTACCGCCGGGTCTTTAAACGCCCGCTAGTCTCTGACGAACGAATCACCGTATCATCGTAACAGGGCAAGGATGTTACTCAGCCTCGATATATATCGGGCATTGCTAAGATCTATTGCGTTTTTCTGAAATACGCAAAATTCCTGCGAAAACCCAATTATGCGAAAAGTTGTAAGTTTACAAATACTTCAAAGTTGCTTGAACGGAATCAACACTAACCGCTTCATTAAAGAGCCAAAAAGTCATATGAATACATTTCAACACTAAAAAAATCCAGAGTACGATTCTTTCAATACAATTCATAGTTAAACTCTCAGGATCGGTGCCAAATTATTTTATTTGATTTATTTATCCCAGTTTTAAGAATTGGTTTCACACTTACTTTTGTCATGCACCTCTGACTGCTTTCCCAGCCAGCTTAAACCGTTGGCATATACTCACTACATGATACCCATTTCTTGACTAGAGGCGCCTTTCAAAAACTAAGAACTACTCGTATAGTAGTGTTTTATTCACAAACTATTTGAAGATTAGAAGATCATATCATGAGTGTGGCAAGCAATATTTCGGATGATACCTCGTAAGTTGCTCTTTTGTTTCGTAACAAACCGTTTCGAAAAACTCAATGACTTTCTTATATCTTATTTTTCCCAAATTTACCTTGGTACTCTAATGGTTTTGTTTTCATTTTCCGTAGACTAACATTGTGTTAATATTCAGTCAACTCGCTAATCCTGGAAAATCTAAGGCTCTTGTTGGGGGATTGGACGAATCAATCTCGTCAAAAGACACCGTCAACACAACTCTTTCGGATAAAATCAATCTATCGAAGATAATCAATCCCAATTGTTTTAAATCAATTCCTGCATATAGTCCACCTTCGGCATTTTCAATTACAAATAATGAGACTGAGTTGATGTCTTTATCAGAACTGATATCAAGGAAGTTACATATTCTAGCAGCCGAACGAGCGCGTGATGAAATTATCAGCTATAGAAGCCAAAACGAAACAGGACTTTTTTCTATATCTGAATGTATAGAAATTTTTAATTTATGGTATATCCGACTTACGTGTTTGGTTAGGACACGTTATGCAAAGGTTTTTCATGAAGAAGCTCGACAACTAGGTGATTTAAGTTCTGAATATCTCCGAATTAAGGGTGATCCAAAGGCTCGAGAGACTGGTACTTCTATTGTTCCGTGGAGTCTAAGGATATTTGTCGTTAAATTACAAGCCAATGGCGACAGTCAAGCTGGCATTGCACGGTTTTATGCACTTGCTAGAGAGGCTAGAATTGAGAGTTGGAAGGCCAAAGAAACAAAGATACATAGCATCCCTATTGAAGAAGATAACTCACGAGAAATATGTGTTTCTTCCGAAATTTGGGATGGGCGATTGAGAAAATTAGGTGTTTATATAGCTGCTACATTGATTGGTATGCATGATTATACCGCCGCCATATCGCTTTTAAGGCAGATGTATGAAACCTTACAAGATAAAATTAATAATATGGGGGAAGGTACAACAGATGAGATAGAATCAAATAAAGCATTTTTATACGAGATTACTCAAATCATTGGCCTAACCTACCTTACTATTGGTGATACTCTGTCTGCTCGTGAATGGTTTAATGGCATGCCACAATCAGCTAATACTAGACTTAACCTGGCTATTTGTTCAATGGCTGATGAAGATTGGGCGGCTGCTGAAACTGCGTTAACTTTATCTGATGAAGAAGTCGGCGAGCTATTAAGTGAAAGAGGTGAATCTCATGTAAGTCAGAGTAAACTACTGCTTGCTGAATTCATCAACAATATGTCTATAGTGAAGCTGCACCAAGGTCATGTAGATCAATCCTTGGAATTATTGGGATCTATAATTGAAAAGGGTATAGTAATCTCTAATATCATCTTCAATATTTCAACATTATTGGAGCTTCAACATGAAAACTCAAGCCTGGCTAAAGCCAAATTGATGCTAAAGGTTCGGGAGAATGGAGCAATCGCCATGCCAACTTATAGCTGCTTTAAAACTGCTTAACTTTTATGTAGTCAAATAAAAAAGTCTAAATAGTGATATTCAAAAAAGCTTATTACATATATTTATCACTTTTCTGTTTCATAAACTGCAGTAACATTTGTCAATAACTTTTATTGTTTTCGTAGTTTTCTGTATAGTGCTATTTGTCGAGGTTGTGGCCATGTCACGTGCGCGTGGTAGTTTACTAACCGCTGAATGATCCTAATTCCCGGCAATATTGACTTAGCTCTTAAACTGTCGCTGATCCCGATTACATCTATTCTAATTTTGTTTATACGTCAAGCTTGGCTGAATTATCCAATACGCTTTTGGATATTACTTTACCACCTTACGAAGTTCATCCGGGCACGCTTTTAAATATTTTTATATAGCTGCGTCTTTGCTATTTTCTTAACCGTAGCTTCTCACCTCTATCTATTTGGCTTCTACCTGTATCTAATAGCACAATAATGTCATCTCTTGAAGACCTTATTCCTTTGGTCAACAGACTTCAAGATCTGGTCTTCAACACTATTGGATCTGATACTTTGGACTTACCTCAAGTTGTTGTAGTTGGTTCCCAGTCATGTGGTAAATCATCTGTCCTAGAGAATATTGGTATGTTCTTTGTTTACATCGGCCAGCAAGGCGTTTCACAGAAACGTTTGCTTGCGTTTTTTAAAAAAACCATTAATCACACCGCTCAAATATCTTTTTATTATTTATTTTTGTACTAACATGTGGGTTATCCTTTTATTTTTTCTAAAGTTGGTCGTGATTTTCTACCCCGTGGCACAGGCATCGTTACCCGTCGCCCTCTCATTCTACAATTGATCAATATTCCTACCAACGGTACCGCTGCTACCCCTATTCCTAATGATTCGTACTCTGCATCTAATCATTCTGGCAATCAGACTAACAGCTCCGTTTCATCGCATGGAGCTGATCTTCAGCCTATTCTTAACGAAAACAACAGTCAAGAATGGGGTGAATTTTTGCACATCCCCGGTAGAAAGTTCTACGATTTCGCAGAAATTAGAAGGGAAATTGAGTCGGAAACAGCTAGAATTGCTGGCTCTAATAAGGGTATTAATAGGTTACCTATTAACTTGAAAATTTTTTCTTCTCATGTACTCAATTTGACTTTGGTTGATCTTCCTGGCCTTACTAAAATCCCTATTGGTGATCAGCCTACTGACATTGAAAGGCAAACAAGAAACTTGATTCTTGAATACATTGCCAAACCTAATAGTATTATTTTAGCTGTTTCACCTGCCAATGTTGATCTGGTTAATTCTGAGTCCTTAAAATTAGCCAGACAAATTGATCCCCAAGGAAAGAGAACCATTGGTATTCTCACAAAAATTGATCTTATGGATCATGGTACCAACGCTTTGGATATTTTATCTGGACGAGTCTATCCACTAAAATTGGGATTCATTGGTGTGATAAACCGTTCTCAACAAGATATCCATGCCAATAAATGTCTCAGAGATTCTTTACAGGCCGAGAAGGAATATTTCCTTACTCACCCTGCCTACAAAAACATTTCTCACCGTTGCGGTACTCAGTTTTTAGCTAAGTCCTTAAACCAGACACTCATGTCTCATATCAGAGAACGTTTGCCTGATATCAAAGCAAAGCTCAACACTTTAATGGGACAGACTGAACAAGAATTACATTCTTACGGCGATAAGGCTTTCTCTAGTCCCCAAAGCCGAGGCACTCTTATTCTTCAACTAATGACTAAATTTGCAACTACCTTTGTTAGCTCCATTGATGGTACAGCCTCTGAAATTTCTACTAAGGAACTTTGTGGTGGTGCTCGAATTTACTACATCTACAATGAAGTCTTTGGTAGTGCGTTAAGTTCTATCCATCCCACTTCTAACCTTTCCATTACTGATATTCGCACAGCTATTCGTAACTCTACAGGTCCTCGCCCTTCATTATTTGTCCCTGAATTGGCATTTGATTTATTAGTCAAGCCCCAAATTAAGCTGTTGGAACCTCCTTCTCAGCGTTGCGTTGAATTGGTTTATGAAGAACTGATGAAGATCTGCCATAATTGTGGTAGTGTTGATCTTTCTCGTTATCCCAAACTTCAGACCAAGTTAATTGAAGTTGTCTCTGATTTATTAAGAGAGCGCTTGGGTCCTACCTCCCAATACGTAGAAAGTTTAATCTCTATTCAAAGAGCTTACATTAATACAAATCACCCTAACTTTTTGGGTGCTGCTTCTGCTATGGCTGGTGTTATGGAAGAAAGAAAGCTAAAGGAAAAGGTTGAGAAGGATGAGTTAAGAAAGACTGCGTTGTCTAAAATGAATTCTATCAAGGGTGAAGGCTCTATCTCTCATCTTGTTAACAATTCTGAAAATAATAATAGTGACGACTATGACGACATTGATGATAATGAAGAAATTCTTATTAAACACAAACGTCAACCTTCTCACATTGCTGGTGCTAATGGCTCTGTTTCTAGTTCTAATGGTGAATTACATAGCAAGGACTCTTTCTTAAACTACTTTTTTGGTAAGGATGGTAGCAACCCTGGTTCTATTGTTGCTAATGGTAACCCATCTGGCTTGAAGAATGTTAAACTCGATCAAAGTTCGTTCAGTTCAAACCAATATATGTCTTTCAATCCCAATCCTACGACAGCTGTTATGGATACTTTGAATCAACAAATGGATGTTACTGCTCTCAATGATCTTGATGAGCCTATCCTTTCGGATCGAGAGCAGTTAGAATGTGAACTAATCCGTCGTCTTATCACTTCTTATTTTGATATTGTCCGCGAAATAATTCAGGATCAAGTTCCCAAGGCTGTCATGCATCTCCTGGTTAACTTCTCCAAGGAAAGCGTCCAAAATAGATTGGTTAGTGAGCTTTACAAAGAATCTTTATTCGATGAGCTGCTTATGGAAGATGAAGGTTTGGCTCAAGAGAGATCAAAATGTGAAAAAATGTTGAAGACTTATCGTGAGGCCACAAAGATCATTGGTGAGGTTCTTTAAAATATCTGTATATAACTTTTTCCTTTTTTTTTATTATTATTTTCTGTTCATGACCTCAGTTTAGATGCTTTTAGACTCTTTCTATTATCAAGGTGGTTTTTCTTCCACAATGAGGTATTATCTCACATTGCTTGTTAAATAAAAATATATTATTTGTCTCCTCTATTCAATCAAGCTATTTCTATTCATCTGGGTTGCAAAATTGGGATTTTTCTATAGGTAGAATTGGAATTTTCTACTCCCACACTTTAATTACCACCCTTAAAATGTAATCTTGGCGTAACTTAAAAAAGAATAAGTTAAACTTATATAATTTGGCTTTAATCATCTGCAAACCGATATTTGAAATTAATATTACTAAAAATATGTGGATAATTGATAATCATTAGCTAATATCTAGTCTACGGTTGGTTTTCAGCAAGTCGTTTGGTTACATTACAGAAAAACGCGGGCGTAGAAAAAGCCGTCGATCTGTCTGTTATGCCAAAATGGCGGCTGATTAATTATCCCGTGTTACCCTATAATGCAGCGCTGTTTTTGTCTCCACATACCGCCCGGTTTGTCTTGAATCTGATCAACCTATAGATATCGATTTGGTATATAAAGACATACCAATAAATCCCCAAACACATCTAGCTCGATACTATAATTATACTCAATTTCTGAGTAGATTTTTTATACACAAATATTATGGCACAATCAGAAACTTTTGTTCACAATATCGTTATTCTCGGTAGTTCTTACGCGGGTCTTACCGCCGCTCATTTGGTGTTTAAGAAGGTTATTCCAAGCGTGGCCAACCTGGTTAATACAGCCAATAAAACCTACAAAGTTACCATAATATCCCCGTCTGATAATTTTTTCGGTGTTTCTCAATGGCCAAGAGCTTTGACTGATAATTCCTTTCTAGACGAAAATAAAATTATCGAGCCATTTACTGATAAATTTGACCAATACAAAAATGGCGCTTTTGAGCACGTGAAGGGTATTGCTACTGGAACAGACTTTGAATCTAAGGTTGTCCAAGTTAAGGGACTAAATGGGACTGTTTCTGTTGAGTATGATACTTTGATTATTAGTGTTGGTACTTCCAGTCATGTGCCTTATATTAAGATGAATGATTCCATTCAACAAAGTGACGCACTCAAGGATGCTATAATTGACCTTCGAGGAAAGATTAAGAAGGCCAAGACCATTACTGTCGGTGGTGCTGGTGTGACAGGTATTGAGGTTGCCGCCGACATTGCTGACTTCTTTCCCGAGAAAAATGTGTCTCTCTATAGTTCTGCTAGTACTGTATTTCCTCTATTCGGTGATAAGGTTAAGGTTATCAATGCCGCTGAGAGTCAATTAAAAAACCTTAAAGTGAATGTGGTTCATAACACTAAAGTCATTAGTGTTGAGGATAAAGATGGACAGCAGGAACTGACCTTAAGCTCCGGTGAAAAACATTTAGTCGATCTTTACATCGCTGCTACCGGTCTTACGTCAAATGCCGGATTCTTGCCTGAGCATGTCTTGGATAATAAGAAAAAAATTAATGTTGATGATAGACTTAGAGTTGTTAATTCTATTGGTAAAGTAATTGAAGGTGTGTATGCTTTTGGTGATAGTATATCCGGTGGTAGTGATACTATTGTTGATATTAAGCTCTTTCAAACTGGTCCTTTGGTAGCCTCGTTGACTGATAATTTGAGTGAAGGGTTTATTAGTAAGCCAAAAACTTACAAGAAGGGAAGAAAAGAAACAATACTAGCCGTTATTGGTAGAGGAGGTGGTACTGGTTTGATTTTTGGGTGGAAGGCGCCTAGCTTTGCTGTTAAGATGTTGAAATCAAAGGATTATATGGTTGGTTCCCTTAAAGGTTTTGTTTCCGGTGCGGAGTTATAAAGCTAGCTGCGAATTTCTATTCTGAAGAAAGCTTACTTTTGATGTTTGTTCAATTGTTTTTATTTATTGGTTCCCTTTTTTTTTATAACCTGTGTCTCTATTTTTTGGTTTCTAGTTTATTTTACCCATTGTTTGATGCCGGTATGGATTTGGATTCACACTGTTCCTACTGGAAATTTGAGTTGTTGCTACAAGTTTTGAAGTGATTCTATATTGAGCAAATTGCTTACATACTTAGGCTTTATTATAAGCTAGTATTTAATTTTAATTCTAATTCTAATTTTCAATTTTAACTATCTTAAATACCAAATGGCCCGTGTCAACATATTCGTACGTTTATGAGTGCCCGAGCACTTCTGAGCATTTATTGCATCTCTTTAATATATTAAGCAATATTGTGTATAAACTTCAGCTTTATATCGGTTTCGGCTTTGAGCGTGTGATGAAATGCCAACAAATGCCATAAAGAGATGGCATGATACATGATGATAAGGATCTGAATAATATGATAATGAACGCCGCACTGCGGCTATATAACTAGCCTGTGTTCCACTTATATAAAACATCACTTTTACTCAAACTTACAAGTTTCTGTAGCTCCAAAATAAATATAACATTATGGATTATAATCCACCAGTTTCCTAATTATAATTGTTCAATCTTTCGATTTTTCAAGACTTATATTTCCAAGTGTTCTGCATCCCGAACTCAAACTGACTGTGAAAGTTGATGCAGATAGTGATGGGTTGGCTCCCCGTTCATCCAGCGCCGATTGTTCTATCAGCAGGAATTCTAAATCCTAATTGTCTTTGTATCGAGTCTATTACTCTCAGTTTATCTACTACCCCTACCCCCAGTTCCAGGCCCGCTTCTTCTATAATTAAACAAATTTTTGGATTTGGGTCGATTGGTGAAATATCATTCGGTTCTAAAACCGATCCTCATTATAACGGTGATCTTGTTATTGAAAATTACGTGGGCCCTAGATTAGAGGCGAAAGTTAAAGCTAATAAGGATGTCATCACTCTTGATCGGGGTTTTCAATATGGACCCGTGGAAGGAGTCCCTTCCCTTAGAAAATTCAGGAAGGAATTGGTAAAAACCTTTCTCTCACCAAGGCTACTTGATACTGAATTGGATTTGGTTATGACTAATGGTGCGGGCGATGGTATTTAGAAAGTTGTTTATTTGCTGATCAATCCTGGTGATACCATGTCTGAAGAGTTTTCTTTAACGCCTACGTACGGCAGCATTCGTAGTGCTGGTAGCGTTGTAGTTCCTATCAAAAGGACAGAGGAACAAGGCCTTGATCCTAATGATTTAAAAAGAACTTTTGGAAAATTGGGATTTGGATCCAATTTTTGGGGCTAGATATGGCCCTAAACCCAAATCACTTTACACAATTCCGTCGGGACAGAACCCTTATGGTTTATCCCAAACACTAAAAACCCGTAAAGAAGTTTATGAGATATTTAAAAAAAATGACGTGGTTATTCTAGAAGATGATCCGTATGACTGCTTGGCATTTCCAGGATATACAAAGGGATTTCCACAAACCGAGTAAAGAACGGATGAATCTCCTGAAGAGTTCATTGGAAACCTGACTCCTTCTTACATTACTATTGACGATTATTGTTTAGTTATTAGAATCGAAACTTTTTCCAAAGTCTTTAGTCCTGGTATAATATTGGGCTGAATCATTGCTCATAAAGCTTTTATTGAAAGAATTCAACTTCATACTACTAATTCAACCAAGGCCCCAAGTAGTATTTCCCTGAGTGATTATTAATAATATAGTACAAAAATGGGGTATCTATGGTTGGATCAGGTGAGTGTCCCTTTTAAAGAAAAATATGTCGTAAGATATGATGCCCTGTTAAGCGCTATTGGCAATCTCGAGAATGAAAGTATTGGATATGTTGTACCTGATTGTGGAATGTTTGTTTCACGTACAATTAATTTCAAAAATTACTCAAAGTACCAAAAGAGTCTTGACAGTAAAGATGACTTTACTAAACTTCAAAATAGGCTTTATGCTCTATGTGAAAGAAAAGGAGTTCAGGTGGTATCTGGAAGTGATATGGCTGCTGAAAAGGACATTGCCAAAAGTGGAAATCCCTGGAGATTGACTTTCGCCTACCAAGACGTTGATGATGATGAAGAAGGCATTAAACGTCTTGGTAAAGCTTTATTAATATTATGGGATGAGTGAAGTCGTCCAAAGGATAGTCCAAGTTAATGAGAATAAAATGAAAGTTATTGTAATAAAGATATTTAATGATTTATATATAATTATAATCATATGTGTGTCGTATATATGCATGTCGTTATGTGCGAAATTAAGCTTGCTCATTCATCCAATAACTCAAAAAATAAAATAAAAACAATACAGTAATAAATAGATAGCCGGTCGTTTAATAACATTGCAAACAAAAGCGAGTAGATAGGAATATCAATAAAATGGTAAAACTGCAATGAAATGCGAACGTAAAAGAGAAAGGATGCGAAAAAATAGACCATTTCGTCGCGCTGAATCCACCATGGAAGGCACCATAATGAATAATAGAACCTAGTTCCTTCCCATTGGAATGAAACGAATGGAATAGCGTTTATAAATAAGTCTTGTAAACTGTCTGAAAGGTTTCGGTGAGGTACATTGTAAATTCAGATAGCGAACAATTGGTGAACGATACCCACAAACGATGGAAATGTGCTTCCTTCAAGTTTTACAGTCGGTAATAATCACTGATTTATCCAGTAACTATCTGAATTACTTTGTTGCTGCATGCAGATACTGCAAACATGCCCACCATCACTGTTCACACCGATATCAATTACACAGTTACTGCAGCATATAGTATCACAGCCGTCACACATTTTTAAGCAATTTGAGCATGTATCCCTCGAACAGAGGTTACATTTCCAAAGACGGGATAAATTACCGCTATTTTGATTATTTGCGGGAGCTTGATTAACTTGGGACACCAGTCCCGATGAACCCTGAGGATAAGGAAAATCGTTTCCTACCGCTTCGCAGGCGTTATTTTCAACGCTTTCTGACGACCACAGGTTGGGCCGTCTCATACAGCTCTGACAACGAGTGGCGTTAGCAAAAGAAGGTACAAGAATTTGGGGGGCTTTTTTGGGTCGATGCGCTGATTCGTTATTGTCATTATCAATGCTGTGGTTATGAGTATAGCTATTATCAATGCTTTGGTCCAGGCGTCTAGACTTTCCTGTTCTCTTAGGATGTAATACCCTTCTTCCGTTCAGGTTTAATGAATCGTTCGATCTTCGACTGTGAAAATTACCAAATCTATCTGATGCAACTATAGGGTTTCTACTAGTATTAGGTATTTCCCTATTATAGACATAATCGTAATTATCTTCGTTATCATAGAAAGGAGAAGACAATGATGCAGGATATGCGGGTGCCAATTTTATTGTAGATGATAACGAGGTATCCCCACTGTTGTATGATTTGTCTTCAAACTCGTTGTATTTCCGTTTTTCTTTCATTTTTAGAAGACGTTGTTTGGCTATTAAATGTTCAGATTTTGTGTAATTTATAAATTGGGAAGTGGAAGGATAAAGTGAGATAGTTGTGGAAATGTAGGGAAAAATGGGGATATGTGTGATTAGTCAGAAATAGTATAATGATAAAGTGTGAGTTCAAGGTGCGTTCACATGTAAGAGTCAAATTGGTAAAGTTGACAATAAAGTTTCTCGCAAAGCTTTAAAGGCCCTTTTTTTTATAAACTGCTACATAAATATTCCAATTAATGGTATGGAGTGTTGTGAAAGTATTTTTTTTATTTTTTAAAAAGAGATGTGTGTATTATAAAAATGTATTGAAACCCCTTTGAAAACCACTTTGAGAAGTCTTCCGGATTTTAAACCCCAAGTGCTGTTTGTTTATATTCGAAAACCCAAAAATAAATTTTGAAAGCTCTCTTGGTCAGATGTTTCTTATATATATAAGTCAACTTATTACATTGGCTTTTTCATATTGGATGCCTTTTCTTTCTCTAAGTAACCACTATTTTTCGTCTTCCGTTTTTCAAAATGTGAATTTCAAGTCTCTACTTTTATAGTATACTTTATAACCACCTCAATTTTATAGTAATAGGTTTTAAAGTGAAAATTATATTATACATTAAGATATATAAATAGTAAGATTAAATTTTTGTAAACAGGTTTTACTTTTCTTGTCTATTAACAACGGGATAATTGGCCTATAAGGCTTTTTTTAAAAGAAAAATGTTTTTTACAATTTTTATACCTGCCAAAGTTGACAAACGCAAGTTGGTTTACTGAAATGGTTTTAATCGCTGTCCATGTTTATTAGAAAATTTGTAAGTGTTTTTAGCACAATTTGTTTTTCAGATGTATTAAGTTTTAAGCACCTCAGTGAATTATCATTGGTTCATTTGATTTATTTCCATCTTTACTTCTACTCTTTGGTACCAAAGATAACTTTGAATAATACTGTCATTTTGCCGTCGTTATAAACCAAGACACTTTGGCCGAGTGGTCTAAGGCGGTAGACTTAAGCTTATTAGAAGTAAGAGTAATCTACTATTCGAAAGGATGCAAGGGTTCGAACCCCTTAGGTGTCATGATTCATTTTTTTGTCGATGTATGATCCAGCTCTAATATTACATACATTGACACATGGTACTTCACTTGGAATTAGGAATAATATGAGCATTTATTATGCTCACAACTTATCTTGGATTCTTGTCATTTGATTCTTGGCAAAGTGTTGAAAAAAACATGGCATAGAACCAAAATCATTTTAATCAGAGTATGCTAGGTTTACAACGTTAGAAAAGTATAGCACCCTATACATAAATTAATATGCAGGGAAGATGGAAAATATTGTGAATAAATACGAAATTAGAAGCACAGATGTTATATTTGAATAAAAACGACATTAACTAAAAGTACTTGCGTCTATTATATTGATTTATCAATTAAATTTTTAGTTGCAGATTTTTTCATATTCATCAGGATAAAAAATTAATCGTCGAGGACCTTCTTTAGTTAAGACAACCATACGGATGACACCACCAGAACTACCATCCCACTTGATAGCTTCCGCAAGCGCTAAAAAATAAAAAGGGTTAGCTTTTGATGACTTTAAATTAATTCAGAGTCTATATACCAGCACATTGTGAACACTTACCAGTCTTAACGAATTGAATAACTTCATCTTCGCTCATATTTGATTTAAAGTGCGTGTTGCAAAAACCATAAATATACTAAAATGCACAAAAAAGTTAGTTCGACAGGAAATTTGATTAAATCTTATCCCAAGAACACTTACGGTTGAACCACTACCAGCGATAGCATATTCTTGTTTGTGCAAACTACCGCCAAGGGGTATGCTATAAACTTCACCACCTGTCATCTCATCAAAACCAGCGACAATTATGCCAGCGCTAAAAGAATCGTACACTGTTAATAAAAAACGGGAATTTAATCATACTTTTGAACTGGGGAAACTAACCTTAAACTATCCTTATTTGAGTAACACAATTCTTGGAACAGGGAGGCGGCAACTTTAGCCGACGGATCACGATCATTTTGGGCGCTATAATTAAATAATACGTTAATAATTGCTTACTTGAATCAAAAAAAGGTATCCAAAAATGCTACCCACCTGTATGCCTGTAAGTGGTAATGAACAATGTCAGCGACAGCTTGTGTATCAGCAGCCGAGCCAGATCGACCTAAATTGATGTTAGAACAATAATCTGAAGTTGAAATATATAAGTGAAATGTTTTTAACATACAACACCAGATTTTTTCATGTACTTGGGTTAACTTATCGGTAACACTAAACATCAAAAAAATTGCCACAATTAGATAAGGTATTCCTAAACCAAGATTTTGTCCAAACCTTAGCTAAACAAAAAAATTCTAGCCAATTCTAGTCAAAGCTACCTACCGATTAGCAATGAATGATCCTGTTGTAGTACGACTAAAATAATAAAAAAATAGTGATTGCTAGTTAGTATTTTCGACATTAAACCATTTACCCGAATTACCAACAAAAACTTACCTGTCAGCACCTAATATAACACCACCATCGAATTTACAAGCCATACTAAATTGAAAGAAGATTATAATCATTAGTCTCAAAACCATCAGCCAATGATGAATATCTGTTCAGTACATACATTGATGTCCCCAGACTAGATAATGTTAGTAAGTTAGCCACATATGAATAAACAATTTAAAAAGAAGAATAATGCAATGCTTGATACATACTTGACCTCACCCTTCTTGAGATGATTAACATCTACACTGATACCGTTCATATTGTCTAATTGATTATTTGATTGCGAATGTAGTGTTATCGAAACAGTTTATATTAAAGTCAAGTCCGTACTTCGTAGCTTCGAGCATTGTGGCGGCAGGCTCTCAGCCACATATATACTTACAGGCCCACATATACACAAACGAAACCCAACCTTCAAAAATTTGTGAAAAGACCTACATTGGGCGCACAGAGTGTCGTATAACTAACACCAAGTAGTTGAATCATAGTATAAAAAATGTTTGGTGAATTCAGTCTTCCTCCTCTTCCTTCTGCCAATAGCTTCTGGGGCCCCTCTTCAACAGTCCCTACTGACCTCAGCTTCAATGATGTTCCTTACGCCCCTTTTTCCAAGGGTGACAAGCTAGGTAAGGTCGCTGACTTCACTTCCGATGTCAAGGATGCCAAGGATCAAAAGCGTCAGCAGTTCGGTAGAGGTGCTAGGGACTTCTACCATGCCTACGGTGCCAGTGCTGCTTCTTCTTTCACTGCCGAAGCTTCTAATGCCGAGACTGCTGCTTTCGAAGTTGTTGACAATACTAAGGCCGCCTCTGCTCCCCGTCAACAAGCTGTCCTCAAGACCAGAGGAGGCTCTAGCAATGCCCGTGGTGCTCCTCGTGCCTTTGCCAACGCTCCTTCTGCTAGAGGTGGTTTCAACCGTTTCAATAAGCCTGGTGCTAGAAGATTTGGTAGAGACTTTGATAAGCCCCAAAAAACCCGTGAAGCTTCTGTCAATGTTACTGATGAATGGACCTTACTTCAAACTATTGAAATGAAGGAACTTAATAAGTTAAACTTCGGTGTCGCACCTGGCGAAACCATTGGAGAATACGGTTACGTAAATCATTACGACCGTTCTCTTGATAGAGCCAACTATTCTGAAAAGCTCAAGGTTATTGATCGTGAAGTTTATAATGTTACCACATCCGAAGATCCGATTATCCAAAAGCTGTCTGAACAAGATGCGGGCTCCGTTTTTGCAACCGATTCTATTATTGCACTACTTATGTGCGCTCCTAAGTCGGTTAACCCTTGGGATATTGTTATTACTAAAAAGGATGGTAAGATCTTCTTCGATAAGCGTGATGGAGGCGCCCTTGATTTCATTTCTGTTGATGAAAATGCTCAAGAACCCCCTGTAGATTCTACCGATAAGGACAATATTAATAGTGCCTCAAGTTTAGCTATGGAAGCTACTTTCATTAACCAAAACTTTCAAGCTAATGCTCTTGTCGAATCTCAAAAGGTTGAGTTCCCCAATCCTAATCCTTACTACAGCGAAGAAGAATCGACTCCCTTACTTGCGAAGGGCTACAGTTATAAGACTTTCAACCTTGCTGATGATGTCGAAACCGATGAACCTATTAACTTGGTTATCAGAACTGAAGTTGATGCCGTTCAACCTTCGACTACTGGTAATAACTTCATGACCCTTAGAGCTCTCAACGAATATGGTGGCATTAACGGTAACCTTGAATGGAAGAACAAGTTTAATATGCAAAGAGGTGCCATTATTGCTGCTGAAATTAAGAACAATCTTCATAAGCTCTCTAGATGGACTATTCAAAGTATGCTTGCTGGTGCCAGCACCATGAAGCTTGGTTTTGTTACACGTGCTACCCCCAAGAACAATAGAAATCACATCATTGTCGGTGTCCTTGGCCGTGATCCCAATCAATTCGCTTCTCAAATCAACGTTAACATCAATAGTGGTTGGGGTATTATCAAGTCTATCTATAATATTGTTAACTCAGGTGAAAACGGCAAATACGTTTTGATGAAGGACCCTAATAATGCCCAAGTTATGTTGTACAAGGTTCCTGAATCTACTTTTGATGCTGATGAGCAATAGGCTATTATATTCATCATGGCATGACTAATGGCTTGTGCAGTTAAAACAGGTCATTAAGAGAAGATTGGAGAAAAAGGTATTTGTTTTCTCTTAATGTATTATTAATTTTGCTTATTTAAAAAATAATGAATAAAAAAATTTTAATTAAACCATCAACTAGTAAAATGATCGTTATACGTATACTTATTAAATCATAAGAATTGTCATTAAATAACTTAAATTTGATAACCAGTAATTATATTTGGCATTTTAGGATAAATATTGCCTGAATCTGCTAGCGCCCAAATTACCATATATACTCAAATCACTTATATCATCCTCAGAATCGTTTTTCTCAGAAAATAACTCGAGCTGATCTTCGCTGTGAAGTTGCGTGCTTCCATTGCTAACAAACATCCCGCCATCTAGAGTACTTTCTTGCTCTCGCAATTTATTTACAGGAACTCTAGTTTCTGCTAAGGTTGCGTTTTCTGGAGAAGAAACACTTAATTTGGATAGCTTGTAAACCGGCGGCCCAACACTGATACTATAGTCCCAAGGGTTTGAGTTCAGAGGGGTTAAATTTCTACCATTATCTCCGATAATATCAGAATTAGTTAGAGCGCCGGAAGCCTTGACTTGCTTCCACCGTTCAATTGACATCGGATTTAATCGCTTCGACTTAACCCTAGTTGGGGTATCAAGAATTGATACAAGCTTTTGAGCTTTTGCATCCAGCTTCATGATAGTAGAACTCTTGTATGGTATATTTTTAATAGGGGATGGTGTTCTGTCCCGATTGGCCAGAGCTACTGGTGCTATAATCTCTGAAGGGTGAACCAGCGTAGTGTTTTGTCTAAAAAAATCCTTCGTAAGGCCATTTGAACCATTAATCAATCCGTACCTGTTAGGGGATTCTCTAGTGATTGCCGGCGGTGATCGCTCTAGCGCTAGTTGTTTAATATCACTAAAAGGAAGTAACCTTCTACGGCGCGTATTGTTCAAAGATTTAACCATCCATAATCGCCACAAACCCCTAAACCTATTAGAATATAATCTTTCCTTAAATGCTTCAGCCTCTCGCATTTTGATTTTTAATCTGAACCTTTTCATAGTCCATAACTTATATAGTTTTTCTTGCTGCTGTAGATCCTTTACTTCTTTTATGAAAGTAGCATTACTGGTCATTTCATTGATCAATGAATTACGAGCTCCCCACCTCCTAAAGCATTTTTCCTTTAGGATATCCATATATTGGTTATCAGCCCTAGCTTCACTCAAAATAATAGAGCCCAAAGCATCTCTCCAGACATTCAAACTTAATTGCACATTGGCTACTAGAATACCGCTATAGAAATCTTCTGCTTTGTGCTCCATCACGCGAACCATTCTAGAGCTATTGACCCACGTGCTGAAATAAATTATCATTTTTTTGTTCCTAGCATTACTGGTATACTTGGTTAGTAAGAATTCTTGCTTTAACGTTCTCTGAGAGATGAAAGCCCGCTTCCATGATGATATAACTCTATTAAAATGGTTCCTCAAATAAAAAAGGGATGCAATTTGATATTGTTGACGGTGCCACCGTTTAAATTTTAAAGCAGACCTCCAGATGTCCAACGCATGTTGCAACACATTACGAATACAAAATTCGTTGGCCAGAGATATTGAATATTGCTTTTGCGTGTTGATGTGTAATTTATCTTGCCATAAATAGTAAGATCGATGCAATATACTTTGATAATAAAATGTGTAAGCCATTCTTTTTCTGTTTTCTGATGCTTTATATTTTTTTGCAAGTATTTTTAGTGTGTGATCTAAAATAGCCATATCGTAATATTTGATTGCAATCATTTCATTGTTTCGAAAAGTCTTCTTCTTCCTTATCCATAAATATAATACGGTTTTTAATCTCTTTTTAGCCGATAGGTTCACCATTAAATCAAGGTTCTCTTGGCGTGCCGAAGCCCGACTTTTCATTTTATCAATCCAATATTTAAAGGCTCTATAAATTAAATCTTCTTGTTGAATGTTTTCGGCCACGGTGAGAGTATGTTTGAGTTTCCAATTGTGAAAGATATTTGAAACCGTAACTTGATATTTTGAACTTCTTAAGTATGAAAAACGAGCTTGAAGACGCCAAACATGTAAGGTCTTGACAGCTAGTCGACTATCCCTAATAAGATAAGATTTTTCAAATAGTACAGTCTTTTTCTTCCACATCCTAAAAAAAGAGACTTTTTTCCTGTCATCAAATCTAGCTTGAATACCATTAGCTTTTTTGCTTAATATTAAGCGAACTCGCCATTCATTAAAAACTGATTGACGAATTGTTATGTCATAAAAGTGCTTGGCATTAATGTGAGATTTATATACCGAATTGCACTTATCCATCCATAAACTTAATTTTATTGTTTTCAATCGTTTTTTATGATAAGATTTAGCGGTGATGAGTAATTGATCAGATGCTATTAAACTGTCCCTCCACCTTAAGAAGGATTTTTTGATACATTGGTAATTACTTTTTCTCTGAACATCAATTTCGTAAGTTTTGTAGTACCAGGTTCTGTAAATTTTTTTAGACAATATGTTGTCGCCCCAATTGAAAGCTTTATTTAAAGAAAGTTGTGTATTTCGGTACTTTGCCTTCCAAGCGAATAAAAAAATCTCCATAAGTTTTTGCTCATAAAGTTTTGAAGCTTTTTTGGTTAATGATTTCTGGATCGTTTTTCTTTTCCAAATCGAAATAAAGGAAGTTAATATTCGCTTGTCGTCAAATGTACCCGCTGCGTCAGCCAAACGATTCTTTATTACAGCCGACTTCCATTTATTGAACACCATGAACTTGGATAATGAGTTTTTCAACCATAGAGCTTTATGCTCATTATTTTTATTGATGACATGTTTATCAATCCAAAATAAAAATGATTGGTATAGTAAGTGTCGTCGGTCTACTCTCATGGCCATCCGCCACGATTCATCACGCTCAAGATGCAACCGCAGTAGTTTTTTACGCCACAGGCAAAAGAAATTTCTTTTTATGGCCTCTGTGGTAACTGCAACAAAAGTAATTTGAGCTCGATGGCGATAATCAATGTCTATATCTGCTGGTGGTGTAACATCATCAGAAATACCTACATTAGTCAACGCAACATCAAGCTTTTGATTCCAGGATATCCCTTCAGCTTTTGAAATTTCTAGAAAAAGTCTAAAAAATTTTTTCTCTGTCGTATTGTCTATCCCATTTTCTGCGAGTATCGGTCGATAGACTTCAAGAATTGTGGCCAAAGAGTCATTCGGTAGTGGCTGTCTATCACATTCGTCCACAATCTGCTTTAAAAGACTTAATTCTGTAAATAATAAAAAAAAGAATATAGATAATAATCGGTTAATAAATTGTGAGCATCAGGTTTTTAATAATATTCTTTCACAATACTTCCAACATACCATGTAGTGTATAAATTAGTTGACTTTTTTGAGCCACAGGATTATTTAATGGGGCATTGTAATGCTTCACATCTTTTGTTGGAGACCCATCTTTCATGTTAGTAAAAGCATCAACATCAACCTTAGGAATATAACCTTTTTGGCTGTGGTTAATCATCGTGTTGTGAAATTTCCGCTGCTCATTGTGATTTTCTTTCATGTAAAGCACAAGGACATAAACAACGCAAATAGGTTATGAGACGAGACGCAACATTGTTGACAGTAAAGTTAGCGTAGTAGATTAAGCTAGTATTCAGTGAGTTAGACAGCTAATTTGGAAAAAAAAATCAACGAATAGCACGTAACCCAAAAATAATAAAAAGAAAAAGATTAAACTAATTAGTCCCTCTTAAGGCCAGTTAATAATATTCCTTTACTTTTTAGGTTTCAATCGAACTTTACCAACACGCGTGGCAAGCTACGTTTAAGACGCGTATGATAAAGTCCCAGCTATCATAAATAATTAATATAGGGCGATAAATCCGTCAAGCAAAAATTCTAATAGTTATATGAATATTCAAGTTGTTTCGAAAAAAAAGACATTTCTCCATGCTTACTGAAAAACTGGCATCAATTTTACCGCTATCTATTAAATTTTCGGTCCATCATTTCAAAACTAAGCCAAGACAGTGCCGCCGTCCGCTGATATACTATGGTGATAAGTACGAAGATGTTTTTGATTACGATTCTGACATTGAAGTTTGCTCAGAGAGAAAGAAACATAGCTATGTAACCCATTTCATAGTATTAGCCTCTAATGCCGATGAAAAAAATAATAAGACTAAAGGATTTAACTTTCCAACTATTGACCACTCGGATGAGGCCAGTAGAAAGGATGAACCACGACCGACTTCGCGAATGATACTTCTTTATGGTATCGAATTATACATATTTTTTTCACCAGATTATACTACCGTTTTTATTAGCAAAGCTGATACTACAGGGCAAAAACTTCCAGGAAAAACCAAAATTTCGTACTTGGATATCACTAGATCCATTCTTGAATATTTAGTGGCATCACATAAAACAAACCCTAATGAAAAAATGATAGATAAATCAGAAATTCCATTAAGAATCTGTCTCTTCACGAGGCCAGAGAAACAATATTTATTCCCTCTTTCAGCACCACCCGAGTCAACTGACGGGAGCAAACATTTGATGAATGGCACTCAGCTGGTTGAGTGGTGGATAAAATGTTTAGAGCCTATAGTCGGGAAAATGGAATCTGCGAAAGCTAGGCTAGAAATGCCAGGTTCAGAAACGAGGGTCATTGATAATATCATTAACAATAGACAAAACTGGGCGAAAGGCGTTATTTTTGGAGAAAGTGCGAATACTAGCGGTAGTGGAAACGAAGATGAAAAAGCACACGAAACTACTGATCATGAAAAAGTGGCTTCAGATTTTAGTATTTCAAGGAACAAAGCAGCTATTTACCATATTCCCAGATTCCCAGATGACCCCAAAGCAAGGTTTCTGGATTACATGATGTACGAAGAAAAGCGAGACTTAAAAACTAGCTTGATGAATTTTTGGATAGAGCTACAGGGAAGACAAGAGTTTTTATTAGGTGCGGTTACTGGAATCATTGGTATTGAAGGGTATTATAGAAAAGGAGTAGAATCTCAACAGAGTGTTAGACAAGCTGAAATTGACCAGAAGGACGATGACTTAGCCTTATCTTACAAGGACTTTAAAAATTTACGAGAAATAGTCACTACATCAGATTACTCCACGCGAGAGTTAGTAATAGATGCCTATGACGAGCTAATTGCTACAGAGCCTGGATTTACAAGGATGGAAATCACAGGAACAAAGCGAGACATGGAAACTAGCAAAACGGCCAACCCTGTTGGGGCCCAAAGTCGGGCTGTAAACAATCTTACAGGACTGGTTCGACGAAAACGAGTAAATGATGAAATCACTGGTCAAGGCAAGGATTGCAACGGTTCCGTCAATATATTGACAGATAATTTGATTAAAAAAAAAGCTAAAAACTAGTCTGGGTTACAGGTGAATTACAGGGTGAAGATGAGACATATGTACGTATCATACTGATACAGAGAGTGAGAATACTTTCATTATTTTTAGGCAGATTCAGATGGCTGGCAATTGCTAGTTGAGATAAATAATTAATTCCGCAGTGTGGGGCACTATTTACCAGAGGAAAACCCGAAGTCAAAAGAACGGCGTGACAATCTGGTATAGCCTGATGGGATTATCTTATACATGGCTTCTCCACCGGTTGGACAGCCGAAACAGCTTACTATCTGGTGACGATGCATATATAGCTCGTTTTAATATACAATGAAATAAAGTACTGTAAGACATGACATTGAACAAACCTGGAAAAATACGGCAATGAGCAGGCTCTAACAAAGAACATAAAGCGGGGTGCCATTCAACTAGCGGTGGCCATAAGGTTGCCAGCAGCCTGGAGTATCTTCCCCAGTATTTTTAATCTTTGTATTTGCAGTTAACAAACATAGATATTTTTTACGGTCTGAAAAATATAGGAAACCCGGAAGAACATGGCCTCGGGTATGCGGGGTAAAAGCCATCATCAGATGAGTCCCCGGATGAAAAAAGTGGGGATCAGCGCAAGGAGAAATATGTATGTTTCAAACGACCATCAATTAAAGAAAATGGCTTCTTTCTACAGCTTATGGAATCTAGATAGCAACATCTTTACTAGATTGGGCAAGCTTGTCGCCGTCAGTCATTGCAGAAAACGCGCCGGCGAATCTCTAAAGCGCCGGCAAATCTATAAGCTGACCACGAACTGATTCGCCCGTGCACTCGGCGGACCATCTGGAGATTGACAGGACAGGAAGCCTCTTTATCCGGAAAAACCACTCATCCCACTTTTCTGAGGATAAACCATGCAGGGAGCGCGGGATTCCATAACGCGGCCCACTAAAAAAAACCAGACACATGTTCATTTTTCATTTTTTGTAAGACGGGGCCAAACACCTTATTTTCTGAATTATGGGGCGTTAATCACGGGAGGGAATTCTTAGCTCCATATATAGGGGATTTCTCCGGTCCGCTTCAACAGTTTTCTACCCGTTTTTCTTTCCTTTCTCCTGTCAACCCAAAAGACACCGCAATATCTTTTTATTAATTGCCTTTTTTTTCTACAACCACTCAATTTTTTAGCCTTCTATATTTATATTTAGAACTATACAGTTTATATCTCCAAAATGGTTCATCTCGGCCCTAAGAAACCCCCTTCCAGAAAGGTATGTATACAATCTCTTTTGCTCAAGAGAAAACAAGCCGGCGGCGGGTCATTCCTTCATTGTTGTAAGATTTTCAAAATTTTAAAAATGCGAGTGACACAATTAGTGTTATTCTCCTCAAGCCACGCTCCTAATTGCTTGCCAAGTTTATTTAGCTATTTGGAATTGCCTTGTGTTTTATCTATAGCACCTAGTCTTATATTAGGACCTTTTCCTAATAGAGCTAGAAAAACCCGGAAGCCTTTGTGGATCGAAATTTCCCTTGCCGAGCTTTTTTCTTTTCTTTCTTAACTTACCCGATTTTTCTTAATGCTTACCATTCTTATTCTTTTATAGGGTTCCATGAATGACATGCCCCGTAACCTCTTGGAGGAAATCGAAAAGCTCGAAAAGCTCTTCACCGTTGATACGCAAAAGCTTAAGGATATCGTTGCCCACTTCATTGGCGAACTTGGCAAGGGTCTCGCAACAGACAACGGTACTATTCCTATGTACCCTACTTGGGTCATGGATTGGCCTGATGGAACCGAAGAAGGTGTTTATCTTGCCCTTGATTTAGGTGGTACCAATTTGCGTGTTGTTGAAGTAAAGCTTGATGGTAAGAGAGCTTTCGACGTTATGCAATCTAAATACATGCTTCCTGCTGAATTGAAGGTCGGAAGTAGTGATGCTCTTTGGGATTACATTGCTGAATGTCTCGGAAAGTTCATTCACGATAACCATTTCGGAAAGTACGATATGGATAATAGAGTAGCCTTGGGTTTCACTTTCTCTTACCCCTTATCCCAAGACTCAATTGATCAAGGTGTCTTAAGGACATGGACCAAGGGTTTTGATATTGATGGGGTCGAAGGTCACGATGTTCGCCCTATGATTATGGCTGCTCTTGAAAGAAAGCAAGTTCCCATTGATGTGTGTGCTATCATCAACGATACCACTGGTACTATGATTGCCTCTAATTACACTGATCCTGAAACTAGAATGGGTCTTATTTTTGGTACTGGCTGTAATGCTGCTTACATGGAAACTGTCAAAAATATTCCCAAGCTTAAGGGTTTACTGCCTGATGATATCGATGGCGATACTCTTATGGCTATTAACTGTGAATGGGGTGGATTTGATAATGAAAATATCATTCTTCCCAAGACCAAGTGGGATCGTATCATTGATGAAGAATCTCCCCGTCCTGGTGAGCAATCTTTTGAAAAGATGGTCGCCGGCTTATACCTTGGTGAAGTTCTTAGACTGGTTCTTTTAGACCTTTACACTGAAGGTTTCATTTTCCAAAACGAAAATATCGAGCCTCTCCGTGAAGCTTACAAGTTAGACTCCTCATTCTTATCCATGATTGAAGAAGATCCTTGGGAGAATCTTAGTGAAGTAGAAGACCTTTTCTTAGAAAAGCTCGGTATCAAAACCTATGATAACGAAAGAAAGCTTATTCGTCGTTTGGCTGAATTAATCGGTACCAGAGCTGCCCGTCTTTCTCACTGTGGTATTGCTGCTATCGCTAAGAAGGCCGGCTTAACTTCTTGTCACGCTGGTGCTGATGGCTCTGTCGTCAACAAGTACCCCGACTTCAAGGAACGTGGTGCTCAAGCTTTCAGAGAAATCTTTGACTGGGATATGCCTGTTGAGGAATTCCCTATTAAGGTTGTTGTTGCCGAAGATGGTTCCGGTGTTGGTGCTGCTTTGATTGCTGCTTTAACCCACAAAAGAACGGCCAAGGGTCTCTCAGTCGGTATCAAAAAGTAAGAATGAAGTGCTAATTTATTTTCATATTTATTATATATCAGAAATGTTGAACTTTACGTTTTTTTTAGTGTAGCTAGCGTTTTTTATATAGGATAAACGCTCTTGTGTATTTTATATAGGCTTGAAAATACACATTTTAACTGTATTGGTATTTATATATGCATACATTTCACAAAACATGAGAGATATTATAGTTTTTATTTTAAAAAGTTTTAATTTGCATTTGTGTCTATTGTTTTTTTAATTATTCTTGAATACAATGAGGAATTATTGGTAGATCGTGGCTGTTTCAGTATCATGAGAGGCATCGGTATATTGTCCCGGAGTCGGGTTGGGAGTTGAAAAATGTCGGGTTAAATTATCCACTAAATTGAACAGCCCGAGCTCTTACCACTTCCTGTACATCAAAGCACTCCGATCGTTTTATACCTTCTACTTGTGGATCACTTTCTGTTCAAGTTTATTAACCTTAAGCTAGAAACCCACAAGTCTTTTCTCTACCAGAAAAAAATCGTCCAAAAAATATTTTGAAATACTGCTGGCCAGTTTATTTATTCTGTTGAGTCTTGCATTCTTGAAAGTAGCTTGAACGCATTTATCAAGACGTATTTCCTTCAATATAATTTTTAGCTCCATTTACTTTGATTTACATCTTTATATTCTTTTGCTATCAAGTTTTTTTTTCTCAAGTATTAAAAGGGTTCTATGGGCCGCAGACGTTTACCAATGAATATGAACGATTTTGCTCTAGAAGATGAGAATGGACTAATTCCGTTTCCTGTAATGGAAGCCAATCCTCTAACACCTCCTATTGGGAAGGCTTGTGGTGATTTTGAACCTTTCCCTCTAACTCCTAGCCAGTCTTGTGGAGTCAATCACAGCAAACTACCTCCTCAAGCTAATAAGCTTTGTAACGTGCAAAACGAAAAAAGCCTTACAAGTTCTTCGACTGATGCATTATATGCACGAACCTCTTCATTTGAATCTTTGATGGCTTCATATTCCAAGGATGACCCTGGTAGTGACGCTGGAAACAAATCTTTGAACCATTATGCTGATAAATTACCCCCTTTCAGATTTAAATTACGTCAAGCGCTGCTACCACTGATAAGAGAAGAAACTATTTATTTAGCGGCATTTCAACGAAAGTGTAGATGCACATTTTTAGATATATATTTTGCAATGACTGCTAACCTAGGGACCCATACATTCTTTGTTATCATGCTGCCTATTCAGTTTTGGTTTGGCAAATCTGATATTGGTAGGGATTTAATATTCGTATTGGCGTTTGGTGTATATCTTTCAGGAGCCCTTAAAGATGGTTTGTGTCTTCCAAGACCACTTTCACCTCCACTGCATAGAATTACAATGTCGGGATCGGCTGCTTTGGAATATGGGTTCCCAAGTACGCACACAACAAATGCTATTTCGGTCGCCCTAGTTTTCTTGCAACGATTGTTTGAAGTAAAATCTCAGTATTCATTTGCTAGTTTCATTTTATATCAGTCTTTGATCTATTTATACGTCTTGTCAATTATGATTGGTCGCATTTATTGCGGTATGCACGGATTTTTAGATGTGGGAGTAGGTTTTATTCTTGGAGTGGTCATTTGGTATTTTAGATATTTAACAGGCGCTATATATGATTCCTTTGTGACCTCAGGTAGCTATTATGCATTTATTTCTATTCCGATAGTGCTAGTTTTAGTGAAGATTCACCCTGAGCCCGCTGATAATTGTCCATGTTATGATGATGCGGTAGCGTTTATGGGTGTTGTTATGGGTGCCGATATTGGGTCATTATTTTCTGCAAGGAGTAGTCTTTCTACCAACTGTATGATTCCGTTACCTGGTACCATCGCGTATGACTTCGATCAAATAGGCCTTACCAAATCAATTCTCAGGATTGTTGTCGGCATTGTTTTCATTTTTGTTTGGAGAGCTATAATGAAGCCCACTATGCATGGAATGCTACCGCCATTTTTCAGAGGCTTAGAAAAAATCGGGCTTCTAATGCCTCGTAAATACTTCACTCCAGCTTCAGAATATGGTGATATTCCCAATAACTTGCCTGATAGCACGCTAGTTGAGCCACGTGAGATTCCAAACATAATCAATAAAATTGGTAAGCACGCTCGCAGAGATTCAGTAGGACCTCAGTCTACTGCTGATGTTTACGAATCAATCGGCTATAGAGAATATGCTAAAGAAAGAGACTCTAGAAAAAACAGTCTGAGCAATGGCCCTAATACAAGGAAGGCATTTACTTTTGCAACTGATGATTACAATACAAACGAATCTGAAAAGCCATCTTTGTCCCAGGAAAAGAATAGTTTTATAATATCTGAACCTTCTGGTTCAAATAATATCGCTATCACACTGGACGATGAATGCGGACATACACATAGCCCGATTGAAATAACGCCAGATATTCAGACCCCTCGTGTGAGATATGATGTTGAAGTTATAACTAAACTAATTGTTTATACTGGTATAGCTTGGATTGCCATTTACGCATGTGGCCCCATATTTTATTACACCGGTCTGGGTGTTTACCACTAAGTACTTATATTTGTATTCTTGTATATTTTGCCTAAAGTAGATGGGTATGAATTTCTTTTATAGGAAAACTTTTATCATGTTGGTAGACTAATATATCATTCGAGCTTTATTTGATATAACGGAAACAAATAACCACTTTTAACTTTTCATGGCTTTGAGGGCCCGGGTCTTTGAAAAAGATGTCTTTTAAACCTTAATACCCACACCAAAAATAATTTTAAATTTTGGGCTTTTTAGAAAAGCAGTTGTCATAGCAATCACTATAATTAGTTGATGAATTCCAGTCAAACTTTTGGCTGTTTTTCTTCGTGGAAATATGATTTCTTTTCAAAGAGGGCGTAGTTTTATAAAGTTTATAATCTTTTTCTTTTTGAATATCAAGGATGGCGAGTGAGGAAATTCTGGACGACTTTCCACCTATTGATATTTTCCTTACTAATTTTCCAGATTCCATATCGAAGACCCGGATACTATTGTCGAATCCACCCGCAACTATATATACCCTTTTATCATATTTATATATACCAGAATTATCACTCATACCCGAATTTAGCGATGATTCTGCACCCGTACTTTCCATTTTACTATCATCATTTGGATATATTATATCTAAATGATTTACTGTTGACCCAGACGACTTAATCTTTTTGATTAACTCACATTTTTCATAATCGAAGATACCAATCGTATTTTGAGCATCAGAAAATATCACAATGTTTGGGTTATTCTTATGCAACCTTAGATTAACAATAGGGCTTTGATTTATGGTAATATCGATTATGGGCTTTCTTGATATTCGTGTGTCATATATTCGTAACTCTCCAAACCTTGTGCATACCGCCAGTTTCCAGCCTAGATCAGCGCTTCGGTCCGTATCAAGCCATTGTATATCACTAACCCAGACTGGGCTTCTTACTCCATATTCGTCTGGCAAAACGTTTTTGGCTTTCCATAACCGTTGTGAATCATCAATAGGAGAAGGAAAAGGCATACTAACAACCTCCGAAAAATGTACACCAGGACGTAATCTTCGGCTAGCTCTAGTTGGACCGCTGAATAAGCCTCCATAACGCTGGTCTCCTAAATTTGACATAATTGATCTATAGTTCAAAGCATCTATATCCATGAACTCAGTGGGTGTCGTTGAGATACTTTCAGACTCATTCTCAGCCTCCCCCAGGTTTTCAGAGATAATATCTCTATTAACAGAATCACCTAAAACTGAATTTTCGTTTTCATTATCCGATCCATAAAACACTTCAACTCCGTTGTGAGCTAAAAGTTCTGGTAAAATATCACCACTCGAAGAAGACAAAGGATATTGACTCAAATTTTGGATAGAATTAGATCCTGAAACAAAAGCGGAAATCGGGTCAAAACTGGACACCATAGTACTATCAGAATTCAATACAAGAGTTGAATGTAAAGCATGAAACCTAGGATGCCGACGTAAGGCCCTGCTTCGTTGAATAGATCGGCGAGCAAGTCTATTAAAAATTGAACCTGAACTAGGGTCAGAATTAGAAAATAACTGAAAGATCTCTAGCTCTTTCTCTTTCCCACCTGAAGCGGTAATACCCTCCTGATTGGGATGAGCTCGGAATGCTGTCACCGGTCCGTTTATAAATGTAGTCCAATAATTGTCTCTAGATAGATCACTCTCAAGGTTCATTAAATTTCTGACCAGAACATTCCCATCAGAACTACAAGTAACTATTGAATTGCCTGTAATTTCTAAACCAACCATAGCGTCTGTTGAATTTCTTGACGCAAACCGCCACTCTTTAGCTAGCTTAAAGTCCATATCAGTATCGAACATTTGAACTAGTCCACCTTTTCTAGCCACCACCAAATAATGCTTTCCATCTAGAGAATCAATCAACTTCATGATCTGAACGTATGAATTTCTACCTAATGTTGAAAATACACCATTTTTGGAATCATTATTGCAGTTTTGTCTTGTATCACTGTCACTGCAAGCACCGGTATCATCCTGTACGTCAGTTCTTACCCCAAAATTACTCTCTACAAGTGATCCCGTAGTTTGCTCTGCGATAATAACTCTCATGTATTGAATTTACCCAAAAGAAATAAAAAAATAGAAAATTTTCGATTTTTCTCGCTGGCTTTGACAATTTGAACTTTTAATCAGTAAAGCCCAGCGGTTCAGGGAGTGGATTTTAGAATTCAGATATCTGAGGCGTTGCGCAGGTTGTAACCGGCTTAGATTATGCAGTCCTTGAGGCTCTACTTACCAGTATAGTTGAATTGGCAGGGGGAGACTTGTAATTGATAAGCTATGGGTTTCTTTCGAAGAAATCTGCCGCTTAACAAATTATCTACAATTATTACCAAGCAGTAATCGGAATATCCTAATTAATTGACGACTCTATCGGATAGTATTTAAAAGCCTTCGGTATATACTTATATGCAACCGGGTAAGTTTGTATTAAACTTGTCAGATCAATAAGTTTTCGCTTACCGAAGGCAAACCCGGAAAGCCGATTTCCTGAAACTTCGAAAAATAGCTTTGTAAAGATATTAAAAATGTCAATGCTCTTGGATCAGACCTTAGTTGAGGATGTATGTTCTCCATTTTTTTAGCATACGAGGCCAGAAACCGCTTTAAAAATGTCTATTAACAAAAATATTTTTGGTATAGGTTGCTAGGTATTGCCCTGAGAAGTTTCTAGATTATCATCGTTGTATGGCTGCCGGTGATTCTGCTAAATGCTTGAATGAGCAAGTCGCATTAACCGAATGTGTTAAGACTCAAGTTCCTTCATTTGTCAAAATTGTTCAGGATTGTGGTGATAAATTAAAGGCTTACGAAAACTGTTTAAGAGAAAATATCAAGGACCGAAGTGTCTGCGCCCCACAATTAAAATCTATGAGAGAGTGCTCCGAAAAAGCTATTAGTCTAGCCAAGGATGAGAAAAAGGTTAATTAATATACTCCAACTCAAATACAAAAGAATATGTACATAAATTTACAATTACCCTATTAAGGTATAGGTCTAATAGAATTTCATAGTTATTATGCACTACTACAAGTAGACCCCTAAACAGGACTTCAACAATTATATGATCAAACCTAAACTTCAACTAGTTAACCATCGATCTTCCTTAGATGATGTTGAAACAGTTGACACTTTCAGAGAATATAGGCCAATATCACAACAGTGAATTTGCAAAATACAAACAAAAGCTAAACTAACTTAGCATAACCATGTTTCTAGAAAAAAGTTAGGAATCAAGAAAAGTTAGTAACTAAAGCCTTTTACAAAAAGATATTTCATAAGAGTACTTAAATTTTTTCAAATGGGCACGCCAAAATCCTGCGGTCATTACAAACGCTAGAAATTGGCGTGGAAGGGCAACGCTAAAAACAAAATAAAAAACAAAATATCATCCGTGTATTATATTCACACCAAGCTGATTCTCAAATAAAACAAAGATCATTTGAATTAACTCATGAAATACCAACTGATCAAATCATCAGTCCAAATAATCTAGTAAACGGACATGTAAAAACATTGAACATCTCAACAATCAGAGAGTCCCGTTCAATAGAATAACTAAGCAGTCAAATATGATCTTATGCGTTGACAATTCAATAAATTCAAATACAAGTTTCACACACAGTCGCATCGACATTCGAAAATCGGACAGACGCGCCAGCGGTTCGCATGCTCTTCATCAGTTTATATAAGAAAATCGTTCTCACCGGTTCCTGAATCTAGTAATTCAATCAGGGGTATTGTATGCCTCGCTTTTCTTAACTTTTTTAAGAATTTTAGAGTAATCTTCAAGTCAGAATTAGATAGATACCTAAAATATTGATCATCCGTGAGTGGTTTCTAGCCTTCAGAACCAATTTTTATTTCCAATTGATTAAGGAAGCAAACAAAAATCGGTCATGGAATATAACTCATACGAAAATATCCCAAAAAAAACATAACCTTACAAATAATGGTTACAGAGTAACACCATTTGTCATGAATATAAATATAAGTGCGAATCATGCCAGTTGTTACCGGACTTATCGTGATACCATTCAGCGATAAAAATTAGTCACTGAACGAAATATGAAGCTAAAGAACAGTTATTGGTGTAGCATTGCGAACGTTGTAAAAATACAGGGAATTAACTTCAAATATCCATGACTCCTGGGATTTTAATTTTCATTCAACAAGAGCGAAGCTTATTCCTCGTAGTCATGATATCATTAGTTACATGATTATGGGGTAAAAGCTTTCAGGAAAAGAAGTCAGAACTCACGAAGCAGTTCAGTACTCTGGTAAAACATTTAGTAACCAGTAAATACTATGACCCGTGTGTTGCCTGGAGAGAACAAGTCAGTCTCAAGCTATACAAACCAACGTAACAGTACTGTACATTCAATTGCAGTTTCCTGATTGAATGACAGCCCTGTATTTTCCATGCGACTACAACCTACACAGAACCAATAGCTAATGCTATTTGATTCAACCAAAAATCGTCAAAATACTTAGGATAACCAAACGGAACATCACACATATTAAATATCAAAATATAGCACTGATCAAGGGAAATCAGTCATGATTCTTAACAGTTGAGGACGGTTTAAGGACGTGAAAAAGATTCAACTATCGATTCTTTGATTCAACAACGAAGACGTAAATGGCAATTTCACGTACCTGGAAGAGCTTAGAGTTGAAGCGTAGTTGATATCAAAGCGTAAGCGATGACATCGAGATGAATCACAAATACTCCCAGGAAATGTACAACTCGAATCAAAGATTTGACTTAGAAAAGCAAGTAAAAGCAGATAAAATTGAAAAGAACTAGACTCATAAATGGAAAAGGTGATTATCTAAGCTTGGCTGATGATTTCTGAAATTTGTATCTTTTTGAATTCAGAATGGCCCTTGGGGAAAAAGAAGTTAGAACGAATGGAGGTACGCGTTATTATATACACGCACCCCGCTCTACTAAAACATTTTTGGTAGGTCACTTAGAGACCCAGCTCTTGCATAACGGCTCAACTACTTTGCGGTGCTATCACACTCTGACTAGTAAGAAACAGGAATTTGATTATTAATATACGATTTCAATCGCACATTTCTCAATTTTTTTCTAAAAAGGTTGGTTGTACTTGAATTAAAAATACGCTTAGATCTTTGTAATGCTTATTATCTTTCGCGGGCCGCGTGCACTTTTTAGAGCTTTGTTGAAAACCTCCCACTATACTGACGCGCGTAATCGATATCGCGAATCTGTTTCCCACGGATATCAGTTTACTTGCTCGACCTATCCGCATAACTAAAATTATAATTAAGCACCACTATTTGTCTAGAGATCAGAGTTAGTACTGTACCTAAGTAGTATAAATTCCTACTTATGCTCGGATACGGTCTAATATGACATTTTTTCAACATGAGGAAGATTTTTTTTCATTTCTTCCTTCACGAAGCCAGATAAAATATCCAGACGATTATCATGATCTTTTGAATATGAAGCCTGTTAGCGGCGAAGATAACATTTCTATTCAAAAACTTATACATCGGAATACTGACAGTAATTGTTTATCTGATTACCCGACCAGGGACTGTACTAGTATAATCCCTAATGGAGTAGCTGAGAGAGACCCGATCTCAAAAACAAGCACTGATAGTACCGTCTCGATAGCGAACTTACACCCTGAAATCTCTACAAGGATAGGAAAATTTCGTAATCATACTTCTCCGCCTTATCATGTACCTTTGGTATCAGGCTCTAGTGAAGTCACTCAAAAAATGGAAAAAATATCTACTAGAGATATTGAAGAAGTAAACAGGATCGCACAAAAAGACTTCCCTTTGAATGATTTGACTGATAATTTACGGTTAATTACAAGAGAGTACGTTACGGGTATGTGTAGCAGACGACCAAACTCGCCTGTTACTAGTTGTGTCAAAAGTTTATCATTAGAAACTACATCTAATGTTACATGTTTACCTCATAGCAGGAAAAAACTTTTACAATTAGATTCTTCCTCTTCGTTGAACAACTTTCCGTTAAGTATTTATGAGGATGATGATTTTTGCTTGATAGATGATAAGAAAGTTTTTGACAGAGAAACAAGTGAGGATGGAGTCGAGTCAAAAAATCATAAGTCTGCGGTTGGAAGTTTAATTGATGCAAAAAGCAAAAAAAGCTGTCAAAATAAATCAAGTGCCATAAAACATAGGGTTTTTGATGAAGAGAACTTGGAGGAGAAAGAAAAAAAAAGAAAAGAGAAGAAAAGCAAACAGAAGAAAGGCAAGGATAAAGAAAGAAAAAGTAAAGAAACTAACAAAAAAACTAATGAGGAAACAAGAAAGGGTGATTCTTTAGAACCCGCGAAAGATGATGATGATGAGCAGGTGAATCACTCTGAGTTATACATCTCTGGTAGTGAAGAGGATGAAGAAAACGAACTACTTGATATCTCCTCACAGATAACAGTTAAGGAAGTGCCTATACTGATAAAAAGTCAAGTGGAACAATCAAAGCCCGAAAGTACCGTTACTTTACCTTCTGTTCCTGAATGTTCAAAATCACCTAAGTTTGGCAAATCCTTCAACGAGAAAATAATGAAAATAGTTACTAATGATGATATTCAGCCTATAATAACTGACATAATTCCCCTGGGTTGTTCCAAAGAAAAAGGGCAACTAATCCCCCAGGTGGCTGGTTTGGATATACCGCAATATATTCAATGTTCACCAGAAATTGGTTCAAGTAATGTTGCTGTTTTTAATTCAGATACCATGATAAAACCAACGTATCCTAGTAGAAAAGAAACCGATGACCATAGACAAGACGATTTTAAACAACGAATAATCTATCAAGAAACGAAAGCAAAAGGAAACACTAGAAAAGTCCATGCAGAAAGGTATATGGTTAAACTCACACTCAAGGGTGCAGCCAAACTAAAAAAACTGAACATAAAATCACCGCTTGAAAGAAGTTTGGCAGTTAAAACTTTGTCTGTTCCAATTTTGGAGCCAAAAGATGACGCTGGAAACTCAAATTTGGGCTTTGAAGTACCTAATAATATGGGCAAGAAATCTAATAATGAACAATCCAAATTACTAGATATAATACATGCCGCAGAAAACAACTCCAATTGCGAGTTTAGTTCTGATGGTAGTGATTCAATAGTCACAAATCCGGTGATTTTTAAAAAAGCAGAGAGTCTCACCACGCGACTAAGGCCTGAAGTAAAGGTTTCTAGTAATATACGGCCTGCTCAGGTGGCCATATGTCTAGACCCAAGCAAGCCAATTCTCGATTCCAAGGTTGATAAATTTCCAGAGGACGTAGTAAGAATGACAAGTCTAATAGACAAAAAAGCTAAAAAGCAGGGCAATGATGTTATTCCTTCACCCAAGCGATCTAAAGTTCAACCGGCCACGATGCTAGTGGGGAAAACGGAAGCGAGAAGCCCGAGATTTAGGGTGGGTTTATCCAAAAGAGAGGTAATTGCTCCTTTACATCCATATTTACGAAAAGAATGAATCAAAAATATTAGAAAGCTTGTTTTCCACCTGTTTTCCTTTTTAGAGTAGAGTATACATAATATCATCTCGTTTTGCTCTTTTGATTTATATATCAAGTACACATTCACACAAACTAATACTAACAAAGTCGGGAAAAAATTAACAGAAGGATTTGTCATTGATACTAAGATTTAATAATTTCCCACTTAACTTCGGTAATGGAGACTTCGTCGCCTGCTTTTTCATCATAATCGTACCACTCGCCTTCTTCAAGATCGACGCCCTTGAATTCGGTGTTTGATTCAAGGCCTTTGCAAATAAATTCACCCTAGACACAATCAATGTCCAAAATATGATAAGAGAGGAGCATAAGTTAGTTATACAAACTGATAACACTCGCCAACTCAAACCGTAAATCAGCTACATACCTCGGCCTTAAATTCAACAGCCTCTACACCACGACAGTCAAGTTTCAACATAGTTACTGGTTTACCACTTTTGTCTTCAGTGTAAGAATTTCCAGTAGTTTTTAGATCTATTTAACATTTAAGGGTCTTGTTAGTTTGGAAGGTCAGAGCGTTGAAAAAATAGGGGAAACGATGATGAGCGAGTGGTACTTACTGATGGAAGAATCACGCTTACAGGAGCGACACTTGAATACGAAATTAGCCTCGCCCTTACCGCCAGGAACGTCCTGTATAAATAAGTATGTTAGTAAATGTATGGAAAATAGTAATCATTTATAAGGATTTAGACGGACATGTTGTTCCTATTTGAGTAAAAAACGTTAAAAGTTAGCGATTGCACAAGAAAGACTGGTAGTAAAATGAACGAGCGTTTGATCGAAAAACCTACAAATTGATTAATAGATACCCAGTTAGGATGAATATCACGGCACGATGTACATCTATAGTCGTCGGCAAAGCCTCTCCGTTAGAACTTGATTTTCACCAAATATTGAAGCCAAAGACATAGCAACGTAATTTTTTCTTACTTACTGAATTTTAAAACTATACTCATAAGGCTGAGTCGGGAGATCAATAGTCTTTAGCTCAGAGACGCCTGCTAGTTCTGCTGTAATATTCAACGAAAGCATTTTACAATATTGTGAATGATTTGTGATAACAAATATAGAGCCAAAAAACTAATGGTGCAGTTCAGCCTTTAGATGAACCACGACGCTCCCAAGATCAATTGTTTCGAATAATATCGCGTTTCATTCGACTACACTCATGCAAGGGGATAAAAATTATATTAGAACAAAAACAGAAACCAAAATGTAAAAAGATAAATTATTTACTTCATCACAGAAATTTTGTTTTCTTTCTCGGTTTCGTCTCTTCCTGTTTAGTAAATATATATATATTTATATATATATAAACAAATAATTTATATTTTTTGCAGGGGTATATATGTCTATGGCTGTCAAAACTACAATGCATGAATACGTGCACCAGCAAATATGTAACGTCGTTTCTCTAGCAACCGATGTTTAGATGTCTTACCATTTTGGGGTGTTGATTTGGCAGATCCTCGCTGGTCATTATCCACCATAATTCTCGTCCTGGCTTAGTTTATCCAATACTTCATTATATTGGGATAGTGTTTTGTCTGTTTCTTGAAAGGTCGTTTTACTTGTATTCATCATTCTTCATTGACTTGGCAGTGGATACTTGCTATTTGCTCATTGCTATTTGCCGCAACAAATATTAATCAATTATGGGACTTTCGTCGTCACCGAAGTCGTCTGGATCGTCTTCCAAAGACGCTTCTCCTACCCGTTTTTCAGGATTTTTGAATTCAGCTAGACCTTCTAATGTTCTCAATACTGCCTCAGAGAAAATTAATTCGTTGAGAAATCCTCATACTCTGGTTATTCCTACGTCTCCTGTGCGGGGTGCCACCAACAGTCCTCCCCGAAGTCCGCTGAGACATGATGCTTCAGCTGCCGATACAACTTCAATTATCAACAGTATGGAAGATTTAAATATAGGTAACAACAATTTTCACCATAATGGATTCGAAAAAGAAAACAACTCTTCAGTTGGAGCACCGTATGCGCAAAGTCACAGAAACCAAAACCCCGAAGTTCACTACCGCCCTAGACTTTCGCCTGAAGACTATGAAAAGCTACAAGATCCGAACACAAAGCGTCTTGTTAACGTAACACAACTTTATTTCTTTGATTACTATTTTGACCTTTTAAATTATGTCCATAGTAGAAACAATCGTCTTGACAAGGTGACCCATACCATTAACCAGCTTCCTATGGAAGAAAAGGAAACCCAGTGGAAATCATACTGTGGTAGAGAGCGTGCTTACTTAAGGAAGCGAAGAACAAAGCTCAAACATGGTGATTTTCAGGTGTTAACTCAAGTCGGTCAAGGTGGCTATGGGCAGGTTTATTTGGCAAGAAAGGCGGATACAAAAGAAATCTGCGCTTTAAAAGTACTCAACAAAAAACTGCTATTAAAACTGGATGAAATTCGTCATATTTTGACCGAAAGAGATATTCTTACGGCAGCTAAATCTCCTTGGCTTGTTAAGTTACTGTATGCCTTTCAAGACACTGAAAGTGTCTATTTGGCAATGGAGTTCGTTCCAGGTGGTGATTATAGAACCTTGTTAAACAACACTGGTATTTTGTCGCCTCGTTACGCTAGGTTCTATATAAGTGAAATGTTTGCTTCGCTAGATGCTTTACATAAACTTGGTTATATTCATAGAGATCTCAAACCGGAAAACTTCTTGATTGATTCTTCAGGCCATATTAAGCTCACTGATTTTGGGTTGGCTTCTGGCGTTATATCTAAGGATCGAGTTGAAAGTATGAGAATGAAATTGGAGGATGTTGAAAATATGCAGGTCTTCCAAAGATCTCTTATCGAAAGACAAAATATGTATAGGTCGCTTAGAAGTGCTGATATCAACTACGCTAATTCTATTGTTGGTTCGCCTGACTATATGGCTTTGGAAGTACTTGAAGGAAGGCAGTATGATTATACAATTGATTACTGGTCACTGGGCTGTATGCTTTTCGAAACGTTAGCCGGTTATCCTCCTTTTGCTGGGGGAACTCCAGAAGAGACTTACTCTAACTTAAGGCAATGGCGCCAAGCTTTAAGAAGACCGCAATATGATGATGGTAAATATGTCTTTAGTGACAGAACATGGGATTTAATCACTAGATTAATCTCTAGTACTAATAGCCGTTTCAGGTCGTTTGACGAAATCAAGCGTCATCCATATTTTGCTGAAGTTGATTGGGATAATCTTCGTAAAAATAAACCTCCATTTATTCCTCAGCTAGATTCTGATGTTGACGCAGGGTATTTCGATGACTTCAGTAATGAATCGGATATGGAGAAATACAAAGATGTCATGGAGAAAAAAATCCAAGTTGAAAATTTGGCAGAAAGAGGTGTTTCTATACCTAACAGGGCATTTATTGGTTTTACGTTCAAACACTCAAAGGGCCCCAGTGCGTTTTATCCTTCTGGTGACACAAATAGAAGAACTGTTAGGCCATCTGGCTACTACGATGGTAGTTTTAATACAATGTTTTAAGACCCGAGTCGTTATTTGCACTCTCTATTAATTACATTTCTCTGCTCTGTATAACCCATTCTGGTGACTTATTGCTTATTTATAATTTCTGTTTCTCTACCTTGCTATTGTTATTAGCGTATTTATCACTTCTAACACAAATAAATCCTCATTTTAGATAGATCTTTTAGAGTTTTTTATGCATTAAATAAAAGTTTCACGTCGCTAGCATCGAAAATATGTTTGTCCTTGCGGGTACTATAGTTTCTATTTTTTCAAGAGTTTGAAGTTCTAGGAAATCGCCTTTTTGGCTCACCACTTCGATCGCTATTTGAGGAAGACGTATTTTCTAGAAGAAACATGTATACGTTATATTTCGTCTTTCAACAAAAACACTATTAAGATTCGTTAGAACCCAATATACGTTTAGCTATTATTCCACATATCTCTGCTTCTGTCATCTACAACTTTCATAACCTCCCCCACATCATTTAGCTTTGCCAATGTGTTTTCAACGCAATCGCTAACATTTTTAAAATGCTCTTGGCTAAATAAGGTTTTTTTGACAGATTCAATATCATTTGCCTCCCAGATTTTTCTATGATCATACTCTCCAATTTGTTTATCATTACTACATATTTCGTGAGCCAACCGGACCTGAGCCTTTTTAAGTTGTTCTAAGGCTTCAGCATGCTTCTTCCCAAAAAAGCTACCATTAGTTATAGTCTGTTGTGCCATACTCTTTACATCGTCTAGAATATCCATTTCAGCCCAAAGCATATCATGATAATCGATGGATGGTTTGGCTTTGAATTCGGGCTCCCCTACAGAAGATTTACCACGATTTTCTCCATTATTAAAGGCAACCCCAGTTTGATTTATATCTCGAGTGGATAATCGGTGGTCTGCAGTGGTGAACCCACTGGCGATTGATGATGATGGGCGATGGTAGTTAGGTGGTCGCGAAGGATTACGCAAAAGATTTAAATCTACCGACGTCTGGGAATTATTGTGATTACCATACTCATGATCTATCCCAAAACTTGACGGCGTTAGAAAATTCTGGGCTGCAGCGCTCTCGTGTGACGGGGTTCTAGTCATGAACCTAAAGCTATCGCCACTTTCATTTGTTCTGGAATGCATCCCAGTTGGTGTCTTTTTTGTCGGCTTTCGAGGGGTTGATGAACTACTGGCTGAAGGTATTAGATTCGACGAAGTAAAAGGTTTAAGAAGCAAAGAAGTGGAGTTCGTTCTTGTATTTTTAATACTAAGAGGGTAGCCCAAGTTATCGGCAGTTGTTGAACCAGTAATGCCGTCTTCAGCCGAGAGTTTACCAGACGAGTTTGCTGGAAGGTTGATAAAACTGCTTGGACCTGAATCTGGGTTTGTGGGATCATCATCATCATGAGATTTTTTTTTGTTATCCATTGATTCATCTACATACGACTCCATTATTCAGATGGGTTCTTTTCCATTAATACCTAAGCGTTACTTTTTGGTATGAAGCTGTTTAGGTTTAATTCCTGTCCCGCAGAGGCTGAATCAACGATAGTAATCATTAATGATGTCCCAATCGGTCTCATAATCTACCAAGCGTTTGCGAAACTCTAGGTTTAAAGTTAAGGCCAAACGTAACTGAGATTTAATCAAAAATGGACGTAAATAAATTATTTAGAGCCCAATCATTAAATAACATATCACATCGTCAAACACAGCCATGGCGAAAACTGCTTTGGATTCATCAGCAGTACCCAGATAACTATGTTGATGGAAGTTTTCTGTCACAGCTAAAAAGAAATACTAATATTCAATACTATACTCTCTGGACATTGGTTTTAGACTCGACAGTGGTAATTGTACATCTGTCCACAGTTGCTATTTTCATCATTCTCTTTCTAGGCATCTACAATCATAATTGGAGTCCAGTTATTATTACGTCCGCTTCAACTGTCTCGACTTTAGCAGGATACATCATGTGGGATCAGTTAGGCCCTGGTGATAATCATCGAGAGTCTACCATACGATCTTCAATACTGATAGTATTTACTATTCTTGCTCTGAGTCCAGTTTTCAAGTCGTTGACTCAATCAACCTCGTCGGACTCTATATGGGCTCTTGCGTCGTGGTTATGTTTAGCTAATATCTATTGTCATGATTACGAATCGGGCCCTCAAGTCAAGTATGTACATCGCTCTTTTATTAGTTCAATCTACAGGAAATTTTAACTCTACTTTTCTCATTTTATACTTCAGACTCAAACCGATTCTATCCACCAACTTAATTTTATCAGCCGCGTTGGTATTGGCGTCTCGCTTGCCCACGTCTGTGTCCGTCTTTTGCTTTGTTCTCTTCTCTATCCAAACATTTGGCCTGTTTCCAATATTTGTACGATGGGTCAGATTTACATCCGAAACGGGTTATTGGATTTTGTTTACTTTTCTCTTAATAGCTTCTAACCTGGGGCTATATAACATGGCTGGTACATGGGCACTGATAGTCTGGACAGTGATAGAGTTATGTGTGACATTTATTGGTCCTTTATGGTTTATCAGGTTACAAAAATACAAAAAGTATGTATTGAAGTTTTTTACTTTGAGAAGGTCTTTTTGAGTAAAACTAACTTTAGTATTGCCTATTCTTAATAAATTCAGTGAAATCCAAGGACCTTGGGATCCTGCTAAACCAGTTATTAGAAGTGATCCGAATTGTTAAGAAGGGATATACTTTTAAATTAATAAGGTCCCTAATAAGGATTTTCTAATTTGATGCATGTAAACTTTTTGATCCCTCTAAGTTCTTATTGACTGTGTTTCTTGTATCAACCTGTCTATTGGGCTTTTTTTTAAAAAATTATACCTCATGTTAAGCGATGAGAAAACCTTGTCCTATTAAGAAATACCTAGTTCATTAGAAAAAAGACCAAATCTTTTGCGTCTATAATTATCAATTACTTGAGAATCCCAGTGATACTAAGTTAACTCGCTGTATCAAATATACTATCAAACAGCTCCAACTTACAGTTCTGGCGAAGACTTTCTATTCCAGTATTCAATTAAAGTAGCAGATAAATTATCAGTTTATACAAAACTAATTAAAACTAATAAATATATACATTAAATAAAGTGATAATTAAAAGTTCAATCTCGAATTTTTAGTATTGCAAATAATTATCCCATAAAAGCACCACCGGCTAAACAAAGGTTTCTTCTCGTGAAGTGGACTTTATACACAGGTGTCTTTTTAGTATGATAAACACCCATATGATCTGAGGTAGCCACAATTTCTTTCTTTCTCTTGATGTCATCTACAATCGAATCTGATCTATCAGCAGTTGAGAAATTTTCAAACCCTGACATGTCAGAATATACGTTTCTCATATCAGTGGTGCCATTATCATCAATACTCTGCTTAACATTCCAAACTCTTACCGAGTTATCAGCACCTGCGCTAACCAGAATATTGCCTTCTCTAGACCATGTGACTGAGTAAATAGGGGCTCTACCATGGCCGGTCATTGTCTTCAACCTCTTTCCTGAACTCAAATCCCAGATATTTACTACACTATCATCACCTGCACTAGCTAGCCACTTACCATCAGGGGACACTGAAACACAGTTCACTGGCCCAGTATGACCTAGCATTACACGAACTGAACTACCACGGTTGATATCCCACATACGGCAAGTTTTATCTCTTGAACCCGTGATTACATATGCTCCGTTAGGGTGGAAGGCAACACATTCTACGTCACTCATATGGCCAACAAAAATACGGAGGGGGTAAATATGATCTAAACTCCATAATCGAGCAGTCTGATCATGCGAAGCGGTTGCAAAATAGTGACCAAAAGGTGAAAATGCGACATCCCAAACTGGATGATTATGGCCTTTATAAGAAACCAAAGAAGTGTAAGTATCAAGAGACCATAATCTAACAGTTTTGTCTTCAGATGATGAAACAAGATATTTACTATCTGGGGAGAAAGAAAGTCCATACACTGGTCCAGAATGTCCAACTAGCTTTCTTGAAGAGGTGGGTTGATCATTTCTGAGTACAGAATTCAGCTTTTTACCATTTAAACTCCAGATCTTAATGAAACTATCAGAAAATCCACCAGCAACCAAAGTTGAGTCGTCAGAGAACTCCAAGCAGTTCAGCGAATCATGAGTATTGTGAAAAGTATACATACACACACTAGGTAGCCTGAATCCTTTTTCTGATGAGGAACAGTCTAGTATCATTTTAGCTCTTGAATCACCAACCTTCTCAGCTAAAGCTAAAACATCAGCACCCTTATAAGGTGGCAGAGGCAAAATTTCCCTAGCGGGTGAATCGTTATTGATTTCCTGCTTAATTTTTTCAAATTCTTCAATTAAAGTATTGGCACCTGTACTGCCAATTTCACCTTGTTGACTTTCCAATTTTTCTACTTCGTCGCGACCACGGAGTACAGATTCAACTTCTTTTTCAAATTCAGGATCAAAAGGTAATTTCCCTAGTCTAATAGCCTGGGAATTAAACTTGTCAATTTGTCCGTGAATAGTACTATCAGGAATTCCCTCATCGGGCTTGAGGATATTTTCGCTATCGCTTCGATTTGGTCTAGCAGCGATTACTTTTGTGTCAATGTATTGATTGATTAGACGAATAATAACGGCACCACCAGCCGTCTCATGCTCATGTAAAAAGTAAAGTAATAAATCAAAAGTTGTCCTTGATAGGCCCAATCTATACTTGCTTTTTCTGAACGCCTTCGCCAATTCGTTCTCCTTCAAATGATCCGGTAATGAAATACCAGACAGTTTTTTGATGTCATCACTATGTAGAATCATATGATCAGTTGAATATTTGTCAAAGAACTCACGAGCTTGGCTTGATTTTTCCTTGGAAATTAAATCAAGAAAAGAGTGAATGAAGATAGGGTAAAGAAGTCTTCTCAACTCAGGTTTGTAGAGATCCAATGAACTTTCTGTCCAGTCTCGAAGTAAAATATAAGCTTTATCATAAACCGCCGGATCATCATTGGCAGTAGAAGATAATTTTACTCCATTAATCATACCAGATGTAACAGTAGAGCCTGCTTGGGATGTAGAGCTCGATCCAGTAGCCCCTGGTGTTCCAGATCGAGAAAATCCCACTCTTTCGTTATTCTGAGTATATCCGGTAGCCGCATTATTGCCTACACTAGGACTTGTTGCACCTCCTGCTGTTCCTGTCGAAGGATTGGTGGTATTTGTACTGACTGTTCCGGGAGGACGGGTGCTCTCCATTCTTAGCATTGCCTCAGTCTTGGTATAACCTTTTTTATTGAGGTATTCCAGAACAATTCTGTTCAGGTCCGCTTGAGAAAAAGTAGGTGCTGATGCACCAGTACCTTGGGCTCCTGAGCCAGAATGAGATACCCCTGGAACATTGGAGTGAGACGGTATAGGTCTAGTAGAGCTTTGTTGCGTATGAGAATGTGTTGGTGTATTAGTCCTCTGAAGGTGTGAATTGTGAATATGAGTATTCGCAGTGTGTGAATTTCTTAAATGGGAGCTTTGGGCCTGGGATGGTTGGGTATATTGGCCAGGCTGATTAATGTGAGGACTGTGAGTGTTATGTATTTCCTGGCTACTGGGGCTATGTTGTGCTTGTTGATTGTTTAAAATGTTTGAGCCGTATTGATTATTTGCGTTGTATTTATAGTTATTCTGAGTACTGTTTAAAGGCATTTGCTGTTGATTGGTTGGAGTTAATGAAGTAGGTGTCGAGGGATGCGATGATAACGACGGTGAGGATATAGACTGCGATGGGAGGTGAGTGGAATTCAGACCATTATTAGGAGGTTGACTCATTGCGTTAAGTATTTTTGAATAGGAAAAAGGTAAGAATCAGCAAATTCAAGTATCAAATAAATAAAAGAACTAGTAAAATGTGCGTGTTTAGCTGTCATAGACTAGACTAATCAATTCAAAGTTGAAAAGAACAAAAAGGGGTTAGATATAGTGGTTTCCTACGATAGACAAAATCACTATTGCTAAGAAAGTTTCTTTTTTAACAAATCAAATAAATATCACACAACTGGGGAAGAATAATTTAATCAAAAGCCAATGATGTACCTTCGCGATTTCCAAGAGCGAAAAAGGCGAAGGTTGTGAATACTCGCGTACTGAAATTTAAATTTCTATCACGTGATTATGGAATTGGATCAAATCCACACGAGCCCTTAATAAATACAATTCTTGACGGCAAATCCAATTTGATTATTCTCTAATATATTGATAATTAAAAAAGTTTTACGAATTACTTGAGATATATGTGTTAAAACTGAGCTAGCTATAGTCTGTGAAGCTAATATGATGAAGTATATGGTATCTTTTCGTACTTACTGGGTCACCCACAACAAACGTTGACAAATGAGCCTGTGTAAAACAGTTTAAAACAAGAAAGCCGGATTCATGCCCCCTGAAAAAAATTCTGTTGATTGTTTCTCTGAAAGAAGAGTGTCGCTGACAGAAACTCAGCATATAATAGTTACTAGATTGTTTCCGTTTCTTTAAATAGATTGAAATCTGAGTTTTTTCTTCAGAATGCAAACAAAACCTAAACATAATGGCTGTAAGCTTCTTCTCTTCTAAAAAAGGGAAGGGTTCTGAAAAAAAGGCATAATGCCGTAAAGCAAAAATGCATCAAACCGAAATACTCAGTATCGCCATGATTTTCGTATTAACTTGATAAACATCATTTATTAAAAAAGACACAAAATCGCCTCTTTGGCCAAGTGGCTAAGGCGTCGCACTTGTAATGCGAAGATCACTGGTTCAATTCCGGTATGAGGCCTAAATTTTTTCTTCCAGCTATAATTATCGGTTGCTACATTTGAAGATCTGCGCATATGCCTTAAAAAAGCTCTTATTTCCAGTGAAGTGGAAATTGATATTAGCTTACCCGCTTCATACTAAAATACGAGTGGGTTTACTGTTTTTTAGCATAGTTTATCTCAAGATGCATAAACGTACAAGACTGGAAATGAGATTTACTATTACTTTTAGTTGTACGCCAGTTTAAGGTTTTTTTTTTTATTTATTCGAGAACAAAAAAGCTAGATTATGATTTCCTACACAATTTGATTAATGGGGTATTTGAAAAAAAAAACAATAGCTAAATATATATTCTGCAACTGCTAAACCAGCTTGGGGAGAAATACCTCTACATTCTTTATAGGGAGAGAGCTTTTTAGATCTTACAGCGAGAGCGGATGTTTACTGTTCAAGTTCCAACGGTGATTGTACAGGGGAGAACAGCTTTTTGTGGAGAACATGTTATACGTGTACCCTTAAATTAGAAAAGGCAGCATTTTGCCTTGCTTTTTTTTAGGCTATTCGTAGGAGTCATGAAAAGCTCCTGGAGGCGTACGAGGAATGAAGGGGGGAGATGTATTTGTAGCCAAGTATAGTCCTAAGTAGCAGCTGTATAATGAAAAGACATTTACACACGTGCGTCTGGGTTGACTTTTTTAACCTAGTTTCTTAAAACTAACAAGGACTCAACCGTCCTTAATTTTCGGCTATTTTAAGCGGTTTCATTATATAATGGCACGTAAACGCTGTATGTGTCGCATATATATCGCATATGAATGAGCTGCTTTTATCCTTTTTCTAGAGCTGTTCATTGGCCACTATTCAACTTATTTTTAGGCCACACACACGGATGTAGTAGTTAAGGTAAGAATAGGTGCAGAAACATTTTAGACTATTTCTGGGACCCATATAATATTCAGACTACTCACATCATGCGAGCTTTAAGCAGTACATACATAAACTACATTACGGCATGGATGTCTTGTTTTTTTTTGCTGGGCAATAACGACAAACGCCTGGTCGGTATTTCAAAGCCCAGTGCGTTTGACCGAGTTCAAGTCCACTAATTATAAAGTAACAACTTTTTGGAAATGTTGTTCTACTATCACCATATCCTAGGTTGTAGATGGAGGTTTTCAGACCTCTTTAGATGGAGATTGAGGCAGATTAACGCAGTGGATCTGCAGTCGTGCGACCCATTAGCCGTCTGTATCCCGGAACGGGAAATGTTCCCACAACTATACTTCTATATATATATCTAGACATGTATTAGATAATACTAAAATAAAAAACACGATTTGAAAGGCAATCAGTGATCGCACTTGGCTTTTTTCAATGTAAAACGAGAAAGCTCAGAACAGTCTGATTTAAGAACAATATCAGACCATATAATTGTAGGATATCGTTATCGTCCTAACTGGTTGGTTAGACTCAAGGATTGACTATGACGTACAAATTGGGAGAAAATAATATATATGGCCAGCTTTCAAAATAATGGCCCACAATGTAGATCATGCTCATTACTTAATGTAGGCAAAAGAAAAGATGGGGCCCAAGAAGAACTAAAAACCGGTTGTAAAATATATCCCAAAAGTACACGCATCCTTCTTCGCCCAATAATCTATTAAAGGAAAATTCAAATTTTATTCTGATATACAACTTTAAAGGAAGCTACTGCAAGAGCTCTTCTGAAAAAAATACTAGCTTTCCCCTGAACCGTCTTCAACTGCTCTAGTTCGACCCTTGTGCAACCAATTTAGCCTTTCCGCTTTACTACTTAAATTTTTCCCGGCTGTTTGGTGATTCACGTCAGCTGGCTATCTACTATGATGAATCTTCGACGTCAAAAGCCTCGATTACTAGCCGCTGTTGCTGCCGTGGCCTTTTTATTACTATTGTATATTTTTGGCACATCCGAAACAAGTCCGGCCAGCCAGACTCCTGCTACTGGGCAGTCATCAGCGTATATTTCGCAACAAAAATCCAAAGATGCTAAAACATTTTTAGAGGCCGCCAAGTTACAAGAAGGTTCTCGGGATTCTGATGCGCTATTAAATGCTATGGTCGAACAACAGTCTAAGGATGCCAGTATCCATTCCACCATAATTAATGAAAACCTTATTAAATCTACTGAGACGCTGAGGGCTGCAGCGACTGAACCTCCAGGCTTTTTGGAAGCTCCCCGATTTGAGATAGAGTCTGCTATTTCTAATCATACTGAACATCCTAGCCGATTCCCTTACGGTGAGTACAGTTTTGAGAATCAACATCCTTTCTACTCTGAAATGAAGCAGTCTCTTCCTAACGACTTGGTTAAGCCCACCGAAAAATACTTTGTGATGCTCAAAGAGGGCTCAACTAGTATTTGGAGTCGAGTACCTATGCACTTATTAACCACATTCTCAAAGGTCAAACACTTTGGTTTGTATTCAGATATTGAAACGTCTTTGGGTGGATACCCAGTACACGATATTCTTAAGAACTCAACTAAAGTATTAATGGAAGATGCAGCTTTCAATGATTATAGATTAATGAATCAGTGGCATAGAAATCACGTGTACATTGATGTGGCTACCCATGATTTGCCAAGAAATACTTTCAAAGATGGCTGGAATACAGATAGATTTAAGAATTTGCCTATGCTGGCTCATGCTTGGAAGAATACGCCTTCTACTACTGAATGGTATATTTTTATGGATGGTGATACTTTTATTTTCTGGGATAACATGGCTTATTTCTTGTCGGCATATGACCCCGATGAACCTCACTACTTTGGCTCTGAAACTGGATACTTGTTTTTTGCCCACGGTGGGTCTGGTGTTGTTGTTTCACGGGCCGCTATGACCGCGCTATTCGGTAAGGATCATCATGATGAAGCAGTGATAAATGCTGTAGTTCATTCTTATGAAGAAGCTACACTAAAGACTTGTTGTGGTGATTTGATGCTGGGTTCTGCTTTAAGAGACAAAGATATATCTATAACACATACCAACCGTATTCAAGGTGAAGTTTTAGCTGGTATACGCTTCAAAAAGGATAGTTGGTGTGATCCCATTGTTACCTTTCACCAATGTACTACGTGGGATATTGAACAGATGTGGGAATATGAGCGCGCCTTCAACCTAAAGCATAATAAAGGTATAAATCCTTTAGACAAGAACTACCGACCTATATTACACAAGGACCTTTACCATGACTTTGTTTTACCTTTCGTTAATGGATCTCAAGTACGAGGTTGGGATAATCTTATTGAACACATCAAGATGTCTTCCACAACAGATGAGAGTACTGTGGTGAGTTATAAAGCTGATCCTAATTATTCCAGTTATGAAAATTGGGACGATTTCGCTCATCGTCCATGGTCTTCAGCCGATGACTGTGAGGCACTTTGTAAATCGTGGTCTGAATGTGTTTCTTGGCGCTGGATGTCACGAATTAAAACAGATTTTGAAACCTTGCCTGAAACCGAATGTGCCATTGCACCTTATCTTCGTTTTGGCTTCCCTTCTGAAGTTCATAACTTTGGTAACGAGGTCATTTCTGGGACTAGGCCTGAGCGTTTACAGGCTAATCGTCAGCAATTTGAATGTGATCCCCTTTCTCAAACTACGCTAGAGGCTGCCGATAATACCCTTTTGGAAGGCTGGTTCTGGAGACAATAGGAATTTTCTTTAAAAAGCGTGAATTAACTGTAGGTGAAAGTAATTTTGTTAGTGAAAATTATAATAAAATACATATATAAACAATACAGAAGAAATATTTAATATAGTTTTCTGTCTAAAAATTTCGAATAATATCTTTATAATCGGGTGGCGCGTCTAGAACATCTTCGGCTGTGGTTAAGTGATTTGGTTCTTGTGGCATTGACGATGAACATAGAAAAGAAGGGGAAGTAAGTGGTGATGAAGATGATACGGGCGTCAGAGGCAACCCCCATGCATCTAAGGATCCAGGTATAGATAGTGATAACTTACGCCCAGGCATGATTTCAATAGGCGTTAGAGGCGGCGAAACTGAGGAATTGACACCCTGAACTTGATCGAAGACATTTTCTTGAAAGTCAATCGTAGAAGAATCATAAATTGGTAAATCTAAACTTTCAGGTTCAATATGGTTAGAAAGAAGACAGATTGGGGTACTAACAGCAAGATCAAAGAAGCGCCGCCTCTTGGTATATCGCTTTTGCTCCTTCACATAACCACCATCACTTCCACTACTAGGAATTGAGAACCGGCGTGGTCTGAGGGGGAGAGAAAGAAGGTTATGAGAGTTTCCATTTCGCGAGGTAGTTGTATCTGATTCATGGTGAGTACTGTTCCGTCGGCCATTATGGCTTTGGTGATGATCCGGATCTTCTCCATCCTCTTTACTAGTAGGTGATTTTGATGGAGTATCATCCAAATGTGATACCCTAATAAGAATTTGCAAGCTATGACTAATGCTAATATAAGGATTAGATGAACAACTCGGTCGAAATGACTGTATATAGGTCTTTCGATTTGCATAGGCTGGGATTACTAACGGGACGCCTTGTTCGATTACGGGGGAAAACGTTAACGTCGGACCCAAATCATCATCTGTAGTGCTCGCTGTTTCCAAAAAGTTACCGAGGTTACGTTGCCCGAGTACATTAGGCTCAGTAGTTTCAGGGTCGTCCGGTATATAACTTCTAGAATCAGCCTTTTCATCTAGAATAAGTAGTCGTTTGGGCGGTTCCATTCGAACTTTATTGGAGAGGCAATTTCTGGATTGAGGGGACGAAGCTTCGTCCTCAGAAGATGAATGACGATATGCGACTCTTTCATTTATTAAAACTTTGATTCGATGAACCTGAATTTTATCAAGCGGGCGAAATTGAATTTTCATCTCTAGAGATGACCCTAAAATTACATACCTACGTGGTATTGTAATTTCATAATCCAGCAGTTTGGACCAAGTTCGATAGATATTAACTGGATAGTTATTAAACGTATCTAAACAGTTCGGAGGTGACCTAATTAAAAGAACCTCTTTTTTAGCTGTCATATCAAAAGTAAGCGGACCTCCAGCTCGGTGTAACTGTAGATCTAATATGTACATGGTAGTACCGAGCTCAGCTTGGGCGGTCTCGGTTGTAGTGGGCGGAATAGCTAGAACAAAATGATAAAGATATTCACCTGGCTCTAGTACTTTAATTTGGTCAGGTTCACTCGATTGTACAATATCAGCTGTTTTGGTGCGTTTGAACACAGGGATACGTCGATCAACTTCAGTATTGATCCGAACCGTATCTTGAGTAAAGCACACATGTGCCCCTTGAAAATCAACTAAGCCGTTTTTGCTATTTCTCTGGGTATGAGCAGTCTTTGAAGAAGTACCAGCAGGGGCAGAATTGGGAATGAGGTTCCATCTGTGCTCGCCCATTGATACCATATCAAAAGATTCCCTAGTTCCGCCTGCTGGAATATGTTGTGGGATTAATGATCCGGTATTCCAGCCATAAGTTCGTGTAGTGCCTGAGAAGGATAAAGTCAAGTCCTTGATTTTGGAGAGTTTTGTTACCCGAACAATCACACTGCCTCTTAATAGAGTTGAAGATAACCCGCCCAGTCTTTGTGAGTTTTGTAAAGAACCGGGCTCTTCTTGTAAATCATCAACCGAATCACCCAGCCTATTATGATCATCGTTGATTCCACAGTATTCATTGAATGAGCGGATGCTTTCAATACGAGCACGATTTAACTGCTGCTCTTCTGAAATGTTTGAAGGGTCTGGGTCTGCATGAGCGGAGTCAGCCCCCGGAGCCCTACGAGTGAGAATATTCTCATAATCCAAAGGGGAATCGGGCAAATATATCTTTGGTTCTTGTAAAGACAGGTAAAGCTGAATGCTGCCCGAGGTAGATGCCGAAACCAGTTCTGGTTCTCCGCAGGCATAGGTCCGCAGCTTTAGGTTGGTGTTCTTGCGAGAGTCACTCGATGAGTGTGACAGGCGCCGTGATCCTACTGGGGGGAACGGGGAATCCGACAAAGCGGGTGGTGGGGGCAACGTGGAGGTAGCTGGTGTTGACGAGTTTGGCGTTGTCGCAGCCTTTGCGGATAAGGTGTTATCAATAGTGGCAATGTCGGGGGGCGGCAGCTTGGTTTGTTGCCGGCAGTTCCGATCTGATTCATGTGTTATAACTTGCAAGACATTGGCCAACAGGGACGAATGCATTTTGTGAGTGGACGGGGTTTTAGGGTATTTCAGGTTTGTTCTTTAGGAAAAGGATTAAGATCGCCAGTGCAGAAAGATAATACAACGAGGAATTGAGGGGGGTAGGGGAGGGGGTAGGGGATGTTTTAGACGATTAGAGAGCAGTCAAGTGGGGTTTACTAGTAGGCAATATGTGCGTGTATTAATATTCATAAATATATATATATATATATATATATATATAAATAAATAAATAAATTATATTGCTGAAAAGTAGACGACAAGTGGTGAGGTTAGAATATTGGGGATTTGAGGCCCTGGAAATAGTTATTAACCTTGAAGGACATTATATTTATAAACATTTGCGTTTTAAGGTAAGATTGTGAGGATGGAGTTTATACAATTCGAGTCTAGACAGTGTGTGTTGTTTGCCAAGCCCCAATGAACTCTTGCGTCATATATATGCGTATACAAGAGATTACACCCCGCAAAGATAACATTGGCCATTACAAAAGGCATGATGAATTACACTAATCAAACTGGCTGCTTGCAACTCTGCCAAGGCCAAGGACCAGCGACTGACCATTTCAGCACGATACCGCGCCACTCGCCGAGAACATCTTGTCCTTTCGGCGTATCCGCACTTGTTTGAGAACAAACGGCCTTTAATCAAAAGACCAGTTGGGCTTAGCTAATCGTTCCGTCTCACCACGATTGGCAGGGGCAGTATACATCTCCGGCCCAGAGGCAAGGGAGTCCGTTGAGGACTAAACAGCGGGGTCACATGCTGAACCCGGCGGTGTTATCAGCACGTGACTGCCTAGGTGAACCCGAGCAATGCTTAGTCATCAGGTAATGGGATATGCGACCGGCCAGGGTGGAATTACTCTACAGGTGAGAGAAAGAATGGGCAGAGTCTATGTTTCAGAACCTGTAGAATACACACTACAATCGCCAGCGGCCCGCACCGAACTGCCTCAATAGCTAAAGTGCACCATTTATATATATATATATATACTTTTTTTTTTTTTTTTTTTTTTTTTCAGAGTCTAAGTATCCAGATATTAAATTAAAAAAAAAGAACAAACAGCCAATTCTTATAGCTAGCGTTACTGGAACCATGTCCCGAAACAGCCGTCCCTCTGTAGCCACGCCGTCACCCCAGGCTTCGCCATCGCGACGGTCTTCTCAATCCTCACTGTCTGCTCAGACTTCGACTACAATACCGCCCCGGCCGCCTGTGCCTCCCGGGTGGCTCGCAGAGTACAGCGCCGAATACAATACTTATTACTATGTCAACCTGTATACTGGAAAGTCGCAATGGGTCTTTCCAGAGGAAACATCCCTCGCCAGACCCGGGGATAGGCGCTCGATAGGTTCCGGTAATAGTGATGGCGGCCATGCGGGATCACCTGGTGTGTCAAGTTTGGCCACCCACCCTTCACCGAGCACAGCATACGAAGTCAACGACGATAATTCTGATTTAGCCTGTGATATTCCCCCACCTAGTTATGACGACTCAATTCACAATATCAACTCGCGGCCATTAGAGTCTGCGAGGCCGCCGACGTTGGCGCCATCGGAGCGCCCTGCAATGCCAACTGCGAGACCCTCATATCACACAACAATTTCCCCGACAACTCCAATGGCTAACAGCATTCCAAATTTCCGACCACCACCTCCATTACGGAATAATCTGGGTACGTCAAACCAGCGCCCGCCGCGTCAACCCTTGCGTTCCGCTAGGCTCGACTATTCCCGCTATGCTCCAGCCCAGCCGTCTTATCTGCAGCCCCAATCGGCCCCTTCTACCTCTATAGTGGTTCTCCCACCATCTCGGCCTCGAGGATTTCTGGCCGAATGCGATGCTGCTATCGGATCCCTCTTATCGGGAGGCCGCAGTAGCCGGCCCGCCTACTACACAAATTATCGGCCAAACCACCCCAATAACGGGGCCCAGGAATTGGGATACTATGGTCCTAGGTATTAGTCCTGCCCCCTGTGATTAACTAGCATACCCGTGTTTTTACTTGGTTGTTTAATTTGTCAAAATGGTCTCAGGGGGTATCACCAACCTTTTGGTCTACTAGGTGAACCCCAAACTGGAAAACGGCCTGAATCCTAAATGTCTAGTCTAGCTGTAGTTTTTTTTCCTTCTTTTTTTTATCATGCTCTTATCTGGCGCTGATATATACTATGATTGATCGTTTGACACCATAAATACAAAAACAATAAAAACATTAAACTTTTGACTTGCATTATCTGCAGACGCAAAGAAAAAAGACAGCCTTTTCGTTCGTATGTTGAGGCGGCATACAACCGACTTCAAAAAGACTCCGCCAAAAGTGGCGGAGTCTTTTGATACATTTAAGAAAACATCTTTCTTTGCGAACTTTATAAGAGCTTTTGACAAAAGGTAAATACCGTACTTTGCTTCTTTATAATAGTTTATATCCTTTTATAATATAGCTATAATTTGATTTGCCTGAATTCAACCCCGTCTTTTTAACTGGTGATACTAATAACCTCCCCTTAACCCAGATACCAAAATTAATTAATTGCCTTACTTCAACACCACCTAAGCCGGACCAACAATGGCTTCTATTCCTCCCCCAACTCGTCCACCCCCTCCTTCATTACCTGAAAACTGGATTGCCCAATACGACCCTGAGTACAAGCAATACTACTTTGTAAATCTAATTACCAAAGTATCACAATGGGAAATCCCCACAGAACCTGCTCAGGGCTCACCATCCGCTGAGCAAGAACTTCCGTCCTATCAGGCAGCTAATAGTGAATCGTCGTCAAAGCAGACTCAACAACAAACAATCGCTCAACAACAAACAATCGCTCAACAGCAGGTGCAATTGCAGCAGCAGCAAATTCAATTACAGCAACTACAATTAGAACAACAACAACTGCAAAATCAAAACCGGCAGCACAAGACGGTGCCGGTTGTTGTGCCTGTGGCCACGCCTATGATGAGCCCACTAATGGGACCATTGCTAATGCCTCGACCTCGAGTTATTGTGACGCCCAATGTTATCGTCAGTTCTCAACGCGGCCTGCTTCCAGGCACCCGTCGTACAGTTATAAGAAGACGGTAATTATATATATTCCTTTTAGTAAGAACGTATAAATATAATAAAAAAATTATCCCTTTCGCCCGTTTTTATACATTGACCAATTCTTCTGTGAGTGATACGACTGTATAGATATATATATATATTATACACAACTTGTACTAGCTGGGTCTAAAACTCTATACTATACCAAAAATTATAAGATATGTAAAGCTATTAGATATAGAAAGATAAATCAAACGCAAAAAACCTTCTGACTTGAAATTAAAGATAATCACTTATACCTCTTTTAGCCATCCAGAATTCCTTAACCACCGAATTAGTCAAACGCCCACCCCTTAATTGAATTACCTTATTTATTAAGAGTGTATCACCACTACTAAGCGCGTTAGTATTACCATTATTATTATTGTCGACATTGTGCTGCTGAGCTAGGCTACGCAGTGCGTGCTCCATCCATGGTTTAACAAATCGGGAATATTTGAATACGAGTTTTTTCAAAATTTCTGTAAAAGCATCCAGTTCCGATCTCACCGCCTCGCCACTTATTTGTTCCACAATATTGTACGTCAATTCAAGACCAATACACGACGCAGAAAATAAAGCAGTGCGATCTAGAGGAATTTGTGAATTCAAAGAATTATCACCCTCGTGTAGCGAAGTCTCAGTTATCAAACGATCAATGGCATCTTGTACTTCGTCGTCAGTCACCGTTAATAACTTGACCCAAAATGCACTGGCTTGTCGAAGTACAAAGCGATCTTTACTCCGAAGGGATATCATGGCGAATTTCAACAAATGTAAGAAATTTCCACTAAAAATGAGTACCTTGGGATATTTGGTTAATATCTGAACCAATACGCTCAATCGCCCATCCTGTGCATCAGGATCTGAATGATGGCAAAATTGTGGAAATCGCGTGGGGTCTTCTATACCCCCAAATAAAATATTAATAATATCTTCAATATAACGAGCGGCAATTACGGAACTACCCACTGAGTAAGAAGTGATCATGCGGCAACCTAAATTACACAGAATCTCAATAAACGCACCACTGCCCCGATCCTCGAAGGCTCTCTGATTCAAGTCCATACGAGCCCTCATATAATCAAGAACTACATCAATAGGAAAGACAAATGCACCAGGAATGAATTCCGAAAATCCAGCCTTGAGAATATCACAAGCTGACCTAGTCAAAATCTCTGAACGATTATAGGGATAGGAGTTGAGAGAAAAGACATTCAAAATCATAAGTATTTGATGCTTGATTCTATGAGGATCGCGTGACCAAAATTCATGTAATCTCTCTATACTCACGTTACTGTACTCAGGACTCTCCGTCGGATTTTGCAATCCTTTACCAATAGATATGATACATTTAAGTAAGCTATTTGCTGCATCGATCTTAGCCTCATCATCTTCGGCTATTTCATTGGTAGTTCGTTCAGCTTGTTGAGTAAGAATTCTGAAAAGCTTATTGAGCCACTCGCTTTGTACTTCAGGGTCCTGAACAGCCTGAATAATGGCTGCAATAGCACCAACAGTTCTTTCATTAAATACTGAATCCAGCCCAACATTATACGTAGCTGGTTCAAATAGATTTACGTAAGCTTGAAAAAATGAAGGTAATAGTTCTGTCAGCAGAGAACGGCATGATAGGCAAAGTCTCTGGATTGATTTAGATGCAGAAAGTGATAATGAAGGTGTTGACAGGATTCGGAATAAATAATCAAGCGTACGAGGCAAAAATTCCTTACCATGCAATGATTCGAAGAATGAATCAAACGATCCAATAAGTGTAACTGCAGTTTGGCATACCTTAAAATGTTGAGTTTCAGACAAGTTAGTCAATAATGGCGAAGCAAACAGACGAATCAAATATTCACCCTCGGCTCCAGGGTCATTATTAGCGTTTATGCAATCAGACAATGCATTAATTAAAAACAAACTTGCTTCAACATCGTTCCAGCTCAATTCTGTAAGGTTTGTAGTATTGACGCAGTTAAGAATAGTATCCACCAGTTGTCTAAACAAAGATATTTGAACCAAAGGGTAAACGGATTCTACAAAATCAGCCACGTCTGCACGAAAGGACATAAACCCATCTCGCTCATCCGAATCCCATTCTGCAACCTCGGCTGATACAGGTAACTTGATTTTATTCCAATATATGGACACAATTTCAATGACTAGCCCTTTCACGTCTTGAACCGCCTGCAATATCTGGGCATTAGATGTCTCCTCCAAATAAGTATCAATAAAGATTTCCGTGAAATTATTCCAAAATTCTAATAATGTAGATGTGATCTGTTGATCAACAATGGCCCAGCCAGGAAACGCCGTTAAAGTTTTCATAACGCTGATAAACAATGAACTTTTTTCGTTATTATTAAATGTAAGTGAAATATCATTTACAGTAGTTTCACCAACGGCCACTAGTAATTTGGTGTATACTAGTGCCTGTTCTGCATCTTGACTTTCAATCAAAGCTTGTGCTTTTGGTTGGCCCCATGTTGAACTAGTAATCACATCGATGAAATTTTCGGTAAATACACGATCGAAAAAGTGTGGGAAAGTCTCATATATGTCGGTTAACGACTCTGCACAGACTTCAAAAATAGAATCATTGGCTGATTGTAGGCTTTCAATTAAAAAGTAACTGTATTGTTTGAACGGTTCCATTATAGGTAAAAACTGTCTCGCGCCTGTCTTCATAATCACAGCCCAGCGGGCAAATAGCACAATTGATTGATATCGCAAGTCGTAGTTGCCGGCTTTCAGAGCCAAATCCAAGAAATTCAGTACAACTTCCGTATTTGACTCTAAAGCTTTGGTGAAAATATCGCCAGTATTGTTAATTGACTGCGACGGCTTGCTTAGATCTTCTGCTAATACCTGAACAAACTTCAGACATAGCATCAAGTCTGATTGATCTAAAGTAGCGAAATCATCGCTGTTACCAGCATTGGAATTAACCACCTTGGCAAAGTCACTAAGACAATAAGTCCAGTTACTCGGGAATTTTATGAAGAAGAGGGAGAGTGTTGATAGAATCTTGTTGATTACGAAGGGTGGCGAATTAGATTGACGGCACTTCATCAACGCTGTCAACAATTTCCATTTAACTTGATCTAAATCCTCGTTTGATACAGAGTTCGTAGTTTTGTCACTTGCTTCATCCGAGGTATCCTCATCATCGTCCATTAGTGGTTTCTTGACCTCATATCCCGCCAACCGATTGATCTGTACTGTATAAGTAAGTGCAGCAAAAAATTGACAGTTCGGACTGGAGGAATTCATGAGACTATCAGCAATTAGCCACCCATCCTGCGACCTTTGCAACTGTTGTAGTGTGTTTTGTATCTGCTCTACTAAAGTTGAATCATGTGTAGAATAAAGCTGGTCAACTAAACCTATTATGGTTTGAAGATCTGATTCCGGCAACGGCATTCCTTCTTATCGCACTATTGGTTCTCACTTTTACTATAACTACAATAGTTTATATTGATCTAGGGATTGAAAAAATAGGTGAAACAGCCAGACTATTAAGCTCGGCTGGTATAAAAGGAAAAATAATTTACGTGAGATATATAATAGTATTAAAATTGTGCAATGTGAGATCTAAAGCAAATTGGGATGTTAGGAAGTGTACATACCTTTTACATGGTATGATGTGCTGAATGATCTGCACCGTAATGTAATCACTCGGATTCGAGATTTTGTTATAGTACAAAAACTGAGTTTATGCAAACTACAAAAAGAAGTAAACAAAACAATTGTTTTAGATAGTCCTATAAAGCCTACATATTAATATAATTTAAAAAGCATAATCAATAAAGTGAAAACTATCTCTAACTATTCCAAGGGAGCTGTTTCCTTTTTTAACCATTCCAGAGATAGCTTATCACCAGCTAGTAAACCGTTTAAGTCATTGAAAATAGCTTGGTGATGGTTATTAATCCAACTTTTTTCAGCGATAGTGAGCAAGTCTAAATCCATTAAGTTTCGGCACAATGGTACACGAGTAATGGTATCAAACCCGTAAAACTTTTTCTCTCCGAAATTACTTCGGGTATTCTTTTCAACGCATACAACATTTGATTCGATCCGAATACCATAAGCACCATCAACATAGTAACCGGGCTCATTACTGCAGTAGTGACCAGGTTCGAAAGGAATGTTGAGGTAAGCTGGTCTAAAACCAACTCCAATAGGGCCTTCGTGCACGTTAAGAAATGAGCCAATACCATGTCCAGTACCATGCCTATACTCCTTGCCATCAGCCCAAAGAAACTGGCGAGCAAATGTATCCAACATGTAGCCGGTGGTACCTTCAGGGAATATAGCATTGGCCAACGCAATATGGCCCTTAAGAACTAAGGTATAAGATCTCTTTTCTTCCTCATTGGGTTTAGCAAAATGGAAAGTACGTGTGGTATCTGTAGTACCCTCCAGGAATTGAGCCCCTGTGTCATTAAGATAAATTTCGTCAATATTAATTTTGGCGCATTTACCCTTAGTAGGAGCATAATGAATGATAGCAGCGTTGGCACCACTCGAAGAAATAGTTTCAAAAGACAATCCAACAAAGTTTTCCTGTTCCTGTCTGATCTCCAATGACTTGGTCGCACCGTCAACCTCATCAATGATAGCACCTTGTTCAAGTTGATCTTCTAACCAAGCATAGTATTTAACTAGGGCCACACCATCCTTGATATGAGCCAATTTGGCGCCAGCAATTTCAGTATCGTTTTTAATAGCCTTGGAAACTTGTACAGGGGATAAAACTGATTCAATATGCTCACCTAAAGCATTAACTAAGGCCCAAGAAGTAGCGGAAGGAACAAGCAACTTTAAATCTGACCCTTGCAAGTTGGCCTTGGTGACAAATTCACCTACCTTGGCAGCATCTGAGAATATTTCGTTGTAAGGTTTAATCAAAACAGATGCACCCAAAAAAGATCTCAATTTATCAGTGATCTTTTCGTGATCGAGATAAAGTTTGACTTCATTGTCAGTGATAAGAGCATAAGCAAAAAAAACAGGGTTATAAGGAATATCGCTACCGCGTAAATTAAACAGCCAAGCAATTTCATCAAGGGAAGAGATAACAATACCCTTAGATTTCTTCTCCTTAATAGTTTTTCTGAGATCAGCAATTTTTGCTTTAAATGACTTGCCTGTAAATTCAGGATCCAAAACGGTGACAATATCCTTAGATCTGGTTGGTTTGTCTGCACCCCATGCAATGTCGACTAGGTTTTGGTCAATCTGCACAATAGCAACTGAATCATGAGAGGTTTTTTCAGCATCAGAAATATTATTAACCGAGGTAATCTTGGCGGCTAACTTTTCCTTGAATATTTTAGCCTGGTCAGCCGTGATCAATCTAGCATCAACGCCAATGTTTACTTTATCCTCAATAGCTTGTGAAATGGCCCAATCTTGCCATGTTGGCACGTCCTTGACTCCTTGTTTGAGCAATTCCCAGTTGGAGTCTAATTCATCTGCGGCCTGTAAAAAGTATCTGCCATCGGTAGCCAAAGCTGCTTTAGATGCCGTGATTACAGCAGTACCAGCCGAGCCAGTGAAATTAGAGATATAGGATCTTCTAGCGTCCGCTGGTGAGGTATACTCGGATTGATGTTCGTCTTCGGAAGGAACAATGTAAACGCCAACATTATTAGCAGCCATTGATTGACGTAAATGCGCCAATTTGCTTGAAGTGGGTGCAGCCATACTGTTTGTAGAGAATAACGTAATATGTGATGAAGATGTGGCCGACGAAAAGAGGTTATACTTACTGGCCGGACGACGAGGTGTGAACGAGAATTGACGAGAAAGCAAAGATAAGAATATGGATACTGTCATAAATTCAAATACAATAAGGGGTATTTGTATTTAGAGCAGTCAATTAGGTGTTTGCAATTTATGAGAATAAGCTATTTTATCACCAAATAAAACGGAAGATATTCAAACTACTCGGACAGAACATGGATGCCTGGTACGGCTAAGGGCGCTTAACGATCCACCCTGAGACGGCACACTCCTCTAATGCCGCATTATATAATATTATGTCAGCGAGGCGCTATTGGGATGTCTTTATTGATAACGGAGCGTACATTGATACCCAATAATCACCGTGCTTAATTGATCATAATATTATGGGTTATAGAACACAACCTTCAGAAGTTTACCGTCATTTGCCGAAGAGAGTTTTAAGCAAACTCATTGATCTGGATTTTCATCTGCGCTGCTTATTAGCCGTTTTCAGTAGTGCCTTACAACCAATACCTGGATGAAAGGTTATAGATAGAGCCAACAATTGGCCAGGTCCAAAAATCCCTTGTTTTTCCTCTAAAGAAATGTGTCAACCTATTTAGATTACCATCATTCATGCGTTTTTCACTTTTGATTAAACCTTGATCTTCACATAGGTCTCAAATATTGATCTTTATAACTTTCCGGCACACTAGAGTGCGAGATGATTGTCAAAAACCCGCATTAAGGTGTCCTTGAATGCGGCTTAGCCTCGACATCCGAAATTCTAGATTATGAGCCCTGACTAATATGGGCCTGAGGATCCCGGTATATACCCCGGATAGTACGTTTGCCAAAGGAAATGTTATATTTATATGTTAAACACATCTATATTGATCTATATTGTTATCAATTGCATAAACATATGTAATTTAGAAATACTGCTAACTTAAATCAAAAGTTATTCAACTACAGGCCTTGAAATATAATCTGGACCTCTTCGGATATTATTTTATACCTTGAATCAAATGCTACCTATGTGGATTGGTAGATCAGCCAGGCGTAAGGTTGGCGTATCCTTGTTCAAAAATCCAGCTGAACTGTGTACCAAATGGCCACTGTTAAAAGAATATCAGAATACTGCTCATTATTCACAAACTAAAAACAAGTCTACAATACCAAATAATACAGAAGACAGTTCTACAATTCAGACGAAATGGTCAAAACACTACTTGCCTACATCTACAAGTTTGCCAGCTAGCAACCCACCAATGGCAAAAGCTGATGCCAGTGCTAGTTTCCGTCTCATAAAGCAATTTCCATTTCCGACCTCCAAGCCCATGAAAAAAGCGAACAGTAAAGGCAGTATAATAACAGTAAATACGCTTTCTAATCCGCCCCCCTTAGCATCAATGAAAAAGAAAGAAGTAGCAGATACTTCGTTTCAGGATAAAAATAGTAGTATATACCATCCTGAGCCTAATTCTCTAGAAAATGAATCAATTACAGCTGTTAATTCAATATGTACCCCCTCTGAAAAACCTCGTCGAAAGCTTCGCGCGCGTAAGGCCGTGATAACATTATCACCTACTGCTGTTGATCACCTTAGAAGGTTATTGGATTCACCTCATCCTAAAATGATTCGAATAACGGTAAAAAACAGAGGCTGCTCGGGCTTAACTTATCATCTGGATTATGTTGATGAAATTGGGAAATTTGATGAACAGGTTGATCAAGATGGTGTCAAAGTATTGATTGACTCTAAGGCGTTATTTAGTATTATTGGTAGTGAAATGGATTGGGTCGATGATAAATTAAGCAGTCGATTTGTCTTTAAAAATCCAAATAGTAAAGGTCAATGCGGTTGTGGAGAAAGCTTTATGATTTGATTTTCAATGTTCACAACAGATTCCCCCTGACATTTCCCTCGACTCTCTTATTATTAGCATTAACTTTTCCGTTTTATGAAATTCATTTTTAAATGGCTTATTCAATATGTCAGTTAAATATCTGGGGTACTGTTTGGGTGTATTACATTATACGAGAATGAGTCTATTATATATTTTTCCAAGCGCTCAAGTTTGCTCGTTTAATGAGCCAAAGAATGGTTGCGCTTAGAAATCTGTGAATCAGATAAAACTGTTTGTCGTGACTTTGGATATAGTAACTTCAATATTTTTTTCATAAATAGAGATTGTTCTCGATTTGAAATATTTTTTCTAATCATCTCATGGATAAACAGTAAATGTGAAGACCTTTAATATCATATTAATTATTATATTCATTTGCTATATATCTTTTTTTCTCACTCACACTTCATCCTCATCAAATAGAGGTTGCTCATCAACGTTTCGCTCAGAAACACTTGTATTTTCCAGTAATTCAGCTCTACTATCAGTAGCATCTTTTTTTGTGCTCTGACCGATATCTTCTTCGTTATCAAATTCAAGAACAATTACGCGAGCTTCACCATTTAACTTTACTGCTGCGACACATCGCCTTGTGTTATATCTGACTTGCCAAGTGGCTTCGCAGCCACTAACTAAATCTTTGACATGCTTACCGGTCTTAATATCCCATAATTTAATAGTAGATTCTGATCCAGAGACTAGTTTGTGGTCATCGTGTTGAAAGCATGCCACAGCTCCAGCGTGGCCTTCTAACTTATGTATGAATGTGCCATCTTCTGGATTCCAAACTCTCAAAGTAGAATCAGCAGCAGCACTAACTAATGTAGTGCCATTTAAGTTCAATAAGCCAACTAATGAAGTATGTCCTTCTAGTGTGTAAAGGCACGATCCTTTTTCCAAACACCAGACTTTAACATACCAATCCATACTACCAGAAATGCATCTATTTCTTTTGTGATCAATTACTGCGCTATAAACTCTCTGGCCATGGCCGGCAAGCATATGCCGGCATTTTCCAGATTTGAGATCCCACACACGAACTGTAGTATCATAAGAGCCTGAGACTACGGTATCAGAATATCCAGAGATGGATCGAACCGATTGTGAATGCCCACGCAGCAGTTGTTGAAAGAAGGGATCTGGCGATGAAGAAAATGGTGATGGTACGGTAGTAACAGTAGATGATCCAGAGTGGTACTCTAGGTCACTTTCCCTTGGTAATCTCCACACTCGTAATGTAGAATCTCTTGAACCTGTTACAATTAAAGGTTCCGGTGGGAACTTCGTAACCCTCTGGTCTGGTAGTCTATTATTCTTATTTAACACTTTGTTGGGCATAATAATATCAAGGCATCTTACTGTAGATGTATGACCAGTAAACACATGTGTACATTTGGCCTTTTCAATATCCCACACTCGGACGGTTCTATCGGTTGAGCCTGAAACAAGAATATTACCCACAAATTGTAGTGCCCATACACCACCATCGTGGCCCTGTAGCAAGCATTTCAGTCCCCCGGTCTTGGTATCATATACTGAAATCCAATGGTCCTCACAACCAGTGACTATTTTATCATCATCAAACTGTAAGCAAGTAATGACTTTACGAGATGTGCTAGGACATATAATACTTTTGGGTTTTTTTTCGGGATCCATCCAAATACGATGAATTAGAAGTCTTCGTCGGTAAATAGCTTTGTAAATGTTGATTTTTGTATCAACCTGTTCTTTTGTCAAGTTTGAAATAGATATAGTAGCTGGGGTTTTGCTCCAGTTCGTATATGACCACTTTTGTATTCTTGCCGTCAAAATTTCTTCTTCAGTAACGTCGTCAAAATTCTCAAACAATCTTTCTTTCCAAGTCTTTTTCTGGCCATCCACGATAGTATTCCAGCTTTTACTCACTATAGCAGCGTCACATAAAGAAATTGGATCCAGATAGGATAAAATTTGAGACGCAATTTCGACTGGCACTAAGGACAAGATATCCAATCTTAAGGCAGGGACGATCACGTTAGCCACAATAGATAAACTATTTCGGTCGCACCTTTTTAGTAATTGATACATAACGTAGTTTTTTAAAGGAGTGGGTAAATCATTAAAGCCTTCAATAAGATTTGAAATTGAGTCTAATGGAAATGTATTCTCGAATAGATTTTTTTCATTTCCCGAGTCAGAATTATCTGTTTTTCTTATATGAGCATCACTAAAACCTGTTTCGGCTGTTGGTGATTCATCCCTATTTTGAATAAACTGGACTAAAGTTTTATCCTCGGTGTTCTCCAGTTCATGGTCACTCTCACCTTCGACGGCCTCCGGTGAAGGAATTCTTACCGAATCACGCGGTCCCACAGTAAATGGTGAGGCACTTGGTGATGGAAGTGACAATGCTGGCGAAGGCGCACTGCTGATATTTCTTGGAAGAGCCGTATTGTCAATATATGTGGTGCTGAAAACTGAAGAGTCTTGGCTGGGATTAGTAGATAAAGTATTAGGGTCTGCTTCAGAGAACGATGGCATTGAAGATTCTATAAGATTGTCGCCATTTAAAACATTCATCAATGATATTGTAGACATGTTATTTGTTGTAAAATTAGTAGTAGGTTTTGCAGAGCTATTATCATCTGAAGCTGTGGTTAGGGTGGGGCTTGAAGTAGAATCATTATACTCGCCCAAATTAGATTCTAAAACCTGATGAGCATCACTGTTGTCTATTTTGCGGCGGTGAGTTGGTTGCTCGGTTATTTGAGGAGATAAATTTCTTTTTTTTAACGCTGGAAATTCATGATCAGTCATACGAAGTTGTATTTTAAGATGGTTTGTCGACTGACTTTGAAAACCTCTGGATAACGAGGATTCGACTAGAGAAAAACTAGGTGAACGAATAGTTGAAACAGGAGACTTTGTTAAGTTTTTCACATATGCGGTATCTTCATCGAATAATATGGTGTTACCTTCATGGCTAAATTCAAACCGCTTTAAATAACTAGGTGGACTCTGTTGGGCCAAAGGATAGTTGGGTTCTTGTCCACCATTAACACGCGCAGTGTTTATTGACTCGGAGGACGTAAAATTAGTCTTAGAATCTAATACTTGTTTTATTTTCGTTTTCATAATTGTAGATAAAGGTGTTGCGTTGATAGGGGTGTCTTCATTAATCTGGCCTGTGTCGGTTCTATATACGATGGCATCTGTGTTGTCTTTCGGAAAGCCCGAAATTACTGTGTCGCTTTGATGAGACAACAGAGAACCATCGTTAGAAATAAATGAAGATTCGTTACGAGTCAACACTCGCTGAGTTTCAGCTATACGGTGAGTTGTATTATTCATTTTATACATTCACCGTTCTTGTATTCTGATGGAATATGTCTTGTAGTTATTCAAGTTCCAGGGTACTTGGTCTGACGAAGTGCAACTTAGTTGCAGCATTTCCCACACCCCCACCAGAAAAAATAGTGGTATTGCGGAGCGGCGGGACTTAACCAGAACATGATGCCATCCATGATTCTTTCAACTCTATAGTATTGGTAAAATAATTGAAAACTCTTTCAAATACAACTTTAGTTTTATCAAATACGTCTAAATCCTATCAATAATTAACATTTTTTTATTACTTCTGTCATATTATAACTGAAATACAATAAATGATGATTTCCAGAGGTCTTACTTTGTTACCCCAGATAGCCCGAGCAGGATCAAGATCTCTCAGCTTAGCATCTGTTAAAGCTTGTTCGACAGGTCGCTACTGCTTCACTAATGGTTCAAATGCTCGTTCTATTAAAATAAACTTATTCGGTTCCCGAGCTTACTCTTCCCTTTCGGGGAACAAGGTTTCTTCTTTTTCGACATCAGCAGCACCTAAACTGGATGCTTCCACTGCCATCGATTCAGTTACTATAGATGAGTTCCACCAAAAGTCGGACTTTGCATTGGAAAATATGCTTGACTCTTTCGAGGAGCTGTCGGAAATTTTTCCCGAAATTGATCCTGAGTTATCTGTATGTTATGTGTCTTTTTTTTCGAAAATGCTATGAGACTTGTTTTTATCTTTTTAATACTAATTGTTTTTGCATACATACATATTATAGCAAGGTGTTTTTACACTTGAGTTACCTCCTAATGGAATTTATGTTATCAATAAGCAGCCTCCTAACAAGCAGATATGGATGAGTAGTCCTATTAGTGGGCCTATGCGATATGATTTGGTGGGCAATAAATGGGTGAGTCTTCGTGATGGTTCTTCATTAGAAGACACCTTAATGAACGAAGCTAGAGATGCCACCGGTTGTAGAGATTTCATCTTAAGATTACATGAAGATTGAATGGTAACTTAAATGTAAAAAATCTCAACTCATTGATTTGGTGTTTTCCTAAGAATAAAGTATTCATCTTTATTATTTTTTTCTTTTTTGGATAGTTTATGGAATTACAAATTAGTATGTGACAAAATTAAAATAGAATAGCAATAATTTCACTAAAAGAGAAACAACAATGTGGAAAATAGTATATTCAAAATTAGCCTTATAAAGGGTAGTTGTTTTTCGTTCATTGATTAAAATAAACCAATGTTTTCAATCAGTTTTTTGGCTTCTGATAAGTAATCTATTGGTTGAGCATCCATGATCTGTGTTCTGATTTTAGATTCATCTTTGTAGAACTCTTGCTTAGCCCGGCACCTGAAAACATACTCCTTACCTTGATTATTATGAAAAATTGTTCTGAAAGCAGTTTCGTCTCCATCTCTAAGAGATGTTAGTTCATCGGCAGTTGTACCATCAAGTAGTACACGCGCAGAATCATCAAATGCCGTGACCCAAGTATGGCTAGTATGATCTGCTATGTTCAGGTTCAGAATATATCTGTAAGCAGGTGTATCAAATGATTTATCACATCTTTCGCATCTCCATCTACCATCACTATCTTCAATAACCTTTTTATTACAATTATCACTTTGACAAGAAGGATACGCAAATGTTTCTGATTTGAACATTAATACAGTGGCGACGACAGTGAAGTATTCACCCTTCTCAGCTTTTCCAACATCAGGATTACCCATAACCTCATCAATAGTAGTGCGATGTGTTTCAAACTTTGAAGCGGCACTAGCAGTGTTGGCACCATCCATATTAGAAAGATCCTTGAGTTCAAGTTCTTTGTATCCTGTATTAAACCAATCTCTTAAAGCATATGCTTCCGGGATTTCGGGGTTAACTAAAAACAAAGAACTTGATGATACTGAAATGTTTTTACCTCTGAAGTCAGAAACTTTAGCACCTTTGATTGCTATAATAGTACCACTCTCTTGGTTAAAATCTTGGGCTGTTTTACCCCAAATTGTTCCTCTAACAGTATAGCCAGATTTGTCGGCAAGAATGATATCGCGACGATCAAAACTTCTTCCCGTGGTTTTTGATGTTGTACTTGTTACATCGAAGTACTCCTTCAGAACGCCAATAACATCAATATTACTGTTTGTATCGACATTATTGATATCGGCAATGTTTACGAAGTCAAACTTATACTGTGGCTTAGAATCAGCATCATCGCATTCTTCAATGGTCGTTTCTCTATCAAACCTCAATTCAGAGTCGTTTTTAAGGTTTGAAAATTGTTTGTTGGCTACTACTACCTTACAATTAGAGACTAAGAAAGTTTTCCCTTCTTTCAAAATGCTGTGAAACTTATCAACCTCATCGTTGAAACCGGTTGCTCTTATTTCACCTGAATTATCCATGAAATTAGCCCAAAACAATTTCCCCTCACCCCGGGAGTTACTCCAAGTTTTAATATCGCCAACTCTAGTGCAGGTAACTTTCAGAACAAACCCGTTACTATAAGGTGAAATAGCTTCTATTGGTAGAATTGTCGTTGACTTTTGAGAGGCGATACGCGAGTCATTAACAATATTTTTCAATGAGGCGAGTTTTTCATGAGGCTGCAGAACTTTCTCATTTACTGAGGATTCTGGCTTGGCATAGAACGAGCCGGCTGAAGAAGCTCTACCAATATTGTTTTTGTTCAAATCGGACCCTTTCGATACACTTTCGCTAAGAGTATTGGAGATATTACCCATTCTAGCTGTGGGCTCACCAAACATATTTTTCATAGGTTTGGGCTCGCCAATAGGGGCACTTAATCCAGCGTTAACTAAATCAGCAGCAACTAACCGGACCACCAGTTTTCCACCAGTACGGTCGCCAAATTGAAAAGTATCATGCTCCTTGAGGTAGCATAATTGAAATCTATCAACATCCTTGAGGGTGTCATAGAAATCCTCCTGGCATGAAACATTGATGTATTCTGATGTGTCTGACAAAATAACCCGAAATGAATTTGCATCAGCAACTCTCTTATAACCTAAGATTTGGTAGACCAATGGCTTTGATTCCGGGCGTTGTGGATTGTCAAAAATCTCGATCAGTTTATTGAATTTGATTTTGTCTGCCATAGTTCCCGTAACGAAGATTGAGAATTATATAAATTGCTAGAAGAATAAAGCTTGGGGAAATTTAAGCGATTTTAAATTATAAGAATCAGTAAATTTCTAGAAAAATAATATCTTATAATATCAGGATTGAGAAAACCACAATTATGAGAGGAGAGTGAAGCGCGAAAAGTAATAAAAACGTGGACGTGTTTATTAATCACAACGCGAGCACGTGAAGGTTCCGCGTTAAATTAAAGGCCGGGTAATATATGTTGCAGTTTATCTTATTTGCCAAGTTACGCGATACGCGACTTTCTGGTGACAATGGCATTTCCCATTTTTACCGGTACTAAAAAAACATCCCAGTTGAATCAAAAAATTCCTTCTAACGAATAGAAAATACCGAGGACGAAAGTGAATCCATAGATCATAAAGAAATTATAAATATGGGTAAGCTTAAAACCATCGAGTTGTATAACTTCAAATCTTATAAAGGCGTTCAAACAATCGATCTGTGTGGTGCTACTGATGACGCGTATTTCACGTCCATTATTGGGCCTAATGGTTCGGGCAAAAGTAATATGATGGATGCCATTTCTTTTGTTCTAGGTATCAGGAGTAATCACCTTCGTAGTTCTCAGCTTAAGGATTTAATTTATCGCGGTAGGGTATCCCATCAAGATGTGGAGGAAGATCAAGAAATGAGAGAAGGTGACGAAGAAGAAGATAACCAGATCAGAACCGCCTATGTGAGTGCAGTTTACGAAACTCATTCTGGTAAAATCATAAAACTTAGGCGTAATATTTCCGCTCAGGGAGTTTCTTCTTATCATGTCAATAATCGCGCTGCTTCGTTTGAAAAATATTCTAGAGTGATCGAGAATGAAAACATTTTAATTAAGGCTCGAAACTTTTTAGTTTTTCAGGGTGATGTGGAGGCTATTGCATCTCAATCTCCTAAGGATTTGACCAAACTTATTGAGCAGATTAGTGGTTCTCTTGAATTCAAAGAAGAGTATGACCGTCTGAAGGAAGAGCAAGATCAAACTGCTGAGGCCAGTACCATAGCGTTTAGTAAAAAGAGGAGTTATAATGCCGAAATCAAACAGTATACGGAGCGTAAAAATGAAGCTGAAAGTTTTCAAAATAAGATTCGAGAAAGAGTGAGTATACCTTGGATAACTTCCAAGTTTCCTGTTTTTTAGAAAATATTATATCTGGTCTTTACTAACGTTACATCAAAAATTCCTTATAGGAAGAGGCTATCGTTACTCGTGCTTTGTGGAAACTATATCATCACGACCAATCAGTTTTGGAATTAAAAAGTCAAATTACTGACTCTTCGGCTAAGATTAATAGTGAATCAGAAATAAATAATAATTTGAATTTTGAACTGGAGAGCTTACAAACAGCATATGCAAAAAATCAGCGAGATCTACAAAAAATGGATCGAAAGATACGTACTAAAGAAAAAACCCTATCAGATAAGCGAAACTCTTTGTTGCCGGTCGACGAAAAGATCCTGCTAACCAAAAAGCATCTTAAAAATTCGGAAAACCGGTATGAAGAAGTTCAAAAAGATTATGAGAAACAAGCTACTAGTGTTGAAAAAATGAAGAAAGATTTGAAAAGGGTCCAAAGGGCATTGAAGAAGTTTGAAGACGAATCGAGAGTCGCCGCTGAAAAGCAAGGTCTTACTTTATCAGAAGCCGAGCAAGTTGAATATGAAGCATTGCGGGACAGATTTAATCAAAGAGCATCTTCTGAGAAGTCAAAATTAGATCAATTAACAAGACAGCTAAAAACTTCTGAAGATATTCTTGGTCAATTAAGATTGCGCTTGGAAAACTGTGATAATCAAAGGATTAAGTTCAACGAAGATTTGTCTGAATTCATGAGTAAGAAGTATGACCTTGAATCCTCTATTGAACACATTTCTCAAAACCTTGCCGCACGAAAGGGTTCCTACAATAAACTAATTGCTGATCGCCAGCACAGCGCGTTAAGGGGAACAGAATTAGATGAAAAACTACAAGAGTGTATTAAATCTTTATTGGAATACAATGCCGACATCCGGGAAACTGAGCGTGAACGTAAATTGAGAGAAAATGTGATCAGTTTAAAGCGATTATTTCCTGGTGTGAAGGGTTCAGTTTATGACTTGTGTAAGCCAAAGCAAAAAAAGTATGAAGTGGCCGTCGCAACGGTTCTTGGTAAAAATTTTGACTCAATTATTGTTGATTCTGTTAAGACTGCTCAAGATTGTATTTCGTATATGAAAGAGCAGAGATCAGGTGTTGCAAGTTTTATTCCACTGGATACTGTTACAGTAACAGCTGTGAATACTTCATTGAGAGGTTCAGATAATCGGGTTAGGTTGGCTATTGATACGGTTGATTATGACTCTTCAATCGAGCGAGCTATTTTTTATATCTGTGGGAATGCTACCATATGTGATACTTTAGAAGTCGCCAAAGATCTGAGATGGCAAAAGAATGTGGATACTAAGGCTGTTACATTAGATGGTAGTATTATCCACAAAGCCGGTTTGATGACAGGTGGTAGATCTAGCAGTGATAGGGGCAATATGCGTAAGTGGGAGGATGGCAAGGTTGAATCGTTACAAAATATGAAGGATGAATTGATGGCGTCACTAAACGAAATTAATAAGAATAAATACCAAAGCGGAGTTGAAGAAGAGAAATTCTTGAATGAAATTTCGAAGTTAGAAGAAAAACTTGCGCTAACTAAGGAAGAACTAGAATCTCTTAATCATGACATAAGTTCAAAAGAAGCCGAATTAAGGTATGTTGAATCTCAACTTAATGAAATTACGCCTCAAGTCGAACAAAATGAAGAAAAACTTTCAACCTTTAAAGAAAGAGTTGATACTATCCAAGCTGAGGTTGATAGTATTGAGGATTTCATTTTTAATGAATTCTGTTCTAGAATTGGCGTTCAGAATATTCGTGAATATGAACAAACTCAAGGTGTTCTTTTACAACATATCGCTCAGGAAAGATTAGAGTTTGCTACTCAGCAATCACGTCTGGAGAACCAGCTTAACTTTGAGCAGGAGAGACTCGAGGAAACCGCTACCCGAGTAAAAAATATTCGGATAATTATCAAAAACGATAACGAATTAATGGGGTCTTTAAACCAGGAAAAATCTGATGTTGAGGCTCAAATTGATGATATCGAAGCTGAAATTGAAATTATGAAGGAGGAAGTAAATCTTTCAAAAACAGCTTTGGAAGAATCCCTTGTTGAAGTCGCTGAAGCCAAAACGTTGGTACAGGATAGTCACAAACGGCTCGAACTAGCCAAAAAGTCCCTTCAGAACCTCCAAGCTAGTATTGAGAGAATTATCAGCGGTAAACTTAGTACTCTCCGAACGTGTAAACTGGAAGGTATTGACTTACCACTGGTACAAGGCTCATTGGATGATATCCCGTTGACAGAACTGGCTATTATGCCTGGTGCTAGTGAAGAAGATCCTATGGACACCGGATCACAAGTTTCAGCATCCGAGAATATGCGTGACCGCACATTTGGAATTTTAATTGACTTCAGTTCACTTTCTTATGAGGAAAGAAGCGATAGCAGTGAAGCAAAAGAGGACCAATTGCAGTTGCGTATCAGTAATTTATCCAATGATCTTGAATCAATGGCTCCTGATATGAAGGCTGTCAATCGTTTGGCGAATGCTGAAAACGAGTTGAGTAAAACTGAAGAGGAGTTTGATCTTGTTCGAAAGAAAGCTAGGCAAGCGAAGGAACTCTACAATCAAGTTAAGAAGGAAAGATTCGAAAAGTTCAATACTGCCTATCAACATATTGCATCACATATTGATAATATCTACAAAGAGTTGACCAAAAGTGATAGTTTCCCATTAGGCGGTTCTGCATTTCTCTCGTTAGAAGATGCTGAAGAACCCTACCTTGATGGTGTTAAGTATCACGCTATGCCTCCAATGAAGAGATTTAGAGATATGGAATTACTATCTGGTGGAGAAAAGACGATGGCTGCATTAGCTCTTTTGTTTGCCATCCATTCGTATCATCCTTCGCCGTTCTTTGTGCTTGACGAAGTTGATGCTGCATTAGATAATGCTAATGTTAACAAGATTGCAAATTATATTATCAATCATTCTGGTAATAATAATTTCGAGGCGGGTGATTCAGGTGTTCAAAAATGTCAATTTATCGTTATTAGTTTGAAGAATGGTCTTTTTGAGCATTCTGATGCGTTGGTTGGTATTTATCGCGAACAAGAGGAAAACAGCTCAAAGGCACTTACTATTGATCTCCGAAATTATCCTGATGTTTAGTACGCAGGGTCCTTCATTTGGGGTAATATGAGTTTTTTTATGTTTTAGGTTTTTATAGCTTTTTTTTACTGTGATCATTTGATTTTTTTCAGTTATTCTTAGTTTTGTATTCATGTGTTTTTTCGGTTTTCAATAATGAATATTATTATTGTTATAATTTTTTGAGTGTTAAAACTCAAATTTTATGATTATGTAGTTTACTATGAAACTGTAAATATAAAACGGTTCTTAATGTGAAAAAATGTACGCTTTTCGGCATTTATATCTGGGGTACCTCGGCATATGCTACCGATCGTATTGCTCCCGGCATTGCCGATACAAGCCATGCTTTATCATGTGAACATAATTTATTTTATTTAATATTAAATTTTGTCTTCCTCTCCTTAGTTGCTTTTTTCCGTTTTTCAAACCAGTTATTGTATACATAAACATCTATACAACTCAAAATGTCTATCTCTAAGCGTAAGTATTCTCTATTTGATTTAATTGAGTGAGGTTTCTGTTGATGTTCAGCCGATTTGCTCTTCCTAGTTTTTCACATACACATTTCGATTTTAAATTTAACACTACAATCTAATTTTTTTAGCCGAATTTCCTGCGTCTAAAATTTTTGATGTCATTAAAGAACAACTAGGTTCTGATGAAGTTTTCAAAAAAAAGGCCATTAAGCAAGTTAACTGTATTGTTGCTTTCAATCTCAAAAATAAGGAGGGTGACACCTCTTCATGGTTTATTGATTTGAAAAAGAGTGGTGAAATTGGTCAAGGCGCTACCGCCTCCGCTGGTCCTGCTGATGTCAGTTTAAATCTTTCTGATGAACACTTCAGTCAATTAGTTAATGGTAAGGCTAATGCTCAGAAATTGTTTATGAGTGGTAAATTGAAGGTTAAGGGCAACGTCATGAAGGCTGCTGGTATCGAAGGTGTCTTAAAGCAAGCTAAGGCTAAGCTTTAAAAAACTGATTTTATTTTTCTAAGAGAGCAATGTCTTTATATGTTACTCCTTTTAGTTTAGTTTAGTTTATTTATTTATTTATTTATTTATTTGTTCGTTTTAATAATATTTTATTTTTTGTTTGGTAATGCGATTAACCTAATTTTCTTTTTTTACCAGCTCCAGTGTACATTTGAAGCAAAAAGTACTTGAAAAAATAAATTAATTTTGAGCGTCAGAGAAAAAAGTCAAAGATGAATGTAAAAACATTTTTCGATCTATTTAATTGTAGGACGATATTTGAAAATTTTAAATAAGGGCTATATTCAAGCAATCCCCGCAGAGTTGTTCAGTATATATTGTGGTTATTGATTCGCAAATGATGATAAGTTTGGAATATCAAATAAGATGTATTAAAAAGTAAGAAAGGAATTCAATCATTCACAAAAATGAAACGTGAAAAATGGATTCAATTCTTAACTCTGCCAACGATATTATATCTATTATTACCAGAGACGAAAGTTAGTGTAGAACTATGGAAAACGAGATATTCAAGATCTTAAAATAGAATAATATCGAGCTAACATACCTTTGCTCAAAAAATCTGACCCATCCTTGTAATGTTTCATGTTCTTTTTCAGTGTACCCCTCCAAATCATCACCACGTAATACATCTTCCAACTTCAAACTACTTTTACCCAAAGCTCTAGCAGATTCTCTACCCGCAAAAATGTGATAGTTTTTACCAGGATTATAAGATCCTGAACGGGTGACATCATATATGTTAGATAAAATAGAAACATATATTTTATCAGATCTCACACCATCATACTGGGCTAATTCAGTTAAAGTGAAGGGGTCGTGCTTTGGAGGGTCGATATGAACGGGTACCTTGGGTGAATATGTTTTCTGGGACATATTTAATTTCAGTAAATACTAACAGAGATGCGACTAATATTATTAGTCCAATTATGAATGATTGCTTGTTTTATCGGCTCTTTGCTTGAGGCGCTTTTTTTGAGATCAAGTCTGATAAGAGAGTATATCTGATCGTTGATTGGGAGAATACTTCAATTGTGAATGGTACCATTTCATTTGATCTGACTTGCCTTCAATTATCATCTACCAACATTAATCAGACTATAAGTTTTATTTCTCACTGGACATTGATTATCAAATTCGCATCCGATATATATATTCTTTTGATAATAACTAAAAAACCCACTTTTCACAATATGTCTTTTATCATGGAGCTTTGGCAGTCAGTTCTTACCCCTGGCCATACCCCTATACTGGTTAAAGCCACTCATGCCTCTTTTATTTTATTACTTGTCACATTAGTGTGCTTATTGGTTGCTACGAGATCATGGCATGTTTTCTTTCTTATTATAATAGCAGGTTGTCTATGGGTTTCTATTACATGGTTTATCAATGAAATCGATACTATAAAGCAGGAGCAACAAAATAAACAAAGTGATATTGTGCAAAATGTGATCGATATCGAGGGAAGCGAGACCGAAGTAGTAGAACCAAAGAAAGAGAAATAAGTTTAAAACTAAAGTCTATAGTAACAATACCTTAGGATTGTGATTATACGATAGAAAAACTCTATATTATTTGGTTTTCGACCTTTCCCCAAAAATTGGGTACCTGCGTTGAAGGCGAAATCAAACTAAACTGAGAAATTCATATATATGTATTTCCTAGTCTGAATATAAAATAAAACTTTCAAAATTAATAGACGGAAATAGGAAACAATAAGCAATATACGAGTTAACCTAATAATAATTTTTTTATATTCCGTATACCTTTTCTTAGTATACGTATATAACAATCCAGAATGCTTTTTCATCATGTCAAATGGGTAGTCTTGTCCGATTGGTTGAATCGAACTGTCAACTGCTGGCCGCATATCTCAACCCTACGCGATTATCTATTCATCAGCTTATCGTACACATCTAAAAAAAAGTATTTCATGGGCTTATAACATTTATTTGTTATTACTTCCTTCACTTTTCATATTTGAAATTACCCGGGTTTTGTTATATAATAAATGACTTCGAGGTTCTGGACTCGAAAAAACTTTACATCTGATAAACCAGACCTGCTCACCAACAGGAGAGGTCAAACCGAGATCGAAACGCCTAAAATCAAGGAAGAAGAGAAGCATACAAAAAAGAATGGTCCTATGAATTCTAGTTCTGATGTCGGGAAGAGTGACCCTGAAAATAATATAACTGTTAATCGTTCGTCGCCACAAGGCCTGGGTATTATGGTAAATAATGATTCTTTTTTACCTACAAACTCAAGTGAAACTCCACACAGTGGCCATCGAAACACTCAGTTATCAACTGATTTAGGACAATCCGCACCATCTATCAAGAGCGTTAATAGTTTTAGCTCGGAAAGGCCTATGGGAAGAAAACAGAGAAGTTATGACTCAAACTATCATTATCAAGCACAACCTCCAAAGAAAACTAATGCGAGTTCAAGGTTGATTTCGTCTATGATTTCTCTAGACAGTACACCAATAATACCCAACGCTATCGGGTTTGACACGTTTGGTGTTCTAGATGCTTCGGAATTTTTACTAGACCCTGCTAATAGTAGTATAGACCGTGCAAATAGACCCAGTTCCCCTGGTGCTTCGTATAAATGGAAGGTGAAAAAACAATATCTAGATAACATGAAATCTGGTAACCCTAGATGTGAGGCTAATTTAGCATCATCTAAAAGAAAACACTCTTCACGTATAGATTCGTCAGTTTATAGCCGTTACCAGCATAACTCCCCATTGAGCTCCCCAGCTATACCACATGCGTCTTCACCACGGGTACAACAATTAGGGGATGGTTTAAAATTGACTGATAGCACGCTGAGTTCAAATCTTTATCGAAAAATAAATGGACAAAATAAAAATAGTTTTTATGAAAAACATAATGACAATTCGCCTTTTTCGACCAGATCGACCTCATATACGTCAAGCATATCACCATTACTTGGAGCGCGTTCACCGGGAGTGTCTAGCTTTGAATCTAGGTCTGCTACAGATTTTTCAAGTTATTCTCGGTCTGACATATCGCCCATAATCCCTACGAATGGATCTCCCTCGAGACCTAACCAGAAAACTTTCACACGACCAGGTGAACTTGAAACCAGCTCGGCAAATGGTATTAACCTAGAAAATTCAAATGAGAATTTCGATACAAAACTTCCAAGCCCGAACTTATCATTTGCCGCTGCTGCGACAGCCAGAATATTTGGTACACAACCGTCTGATTCAAATATAGCCCCCAATTTCTTCGAATATAAAAACAATGAAGCCAAAACAAACAACCAGAATAGTGGTGTTTTGGCGATTGGGGATATGGGTATCGATTCTGCTACGCAAAAGCTAATGAAAGAAATAAGAATGGTGAAGTATCAAATTGAACTGTCTAATAAAAGACAATTGGCGTTATTAGGGCTAAACAACGATGAAGAGCCTAATATACCAAATTTGAGTGCTTTATCTTTAGAACAAGTACCAACGCTACATTTTGAACTTGAGCTTTCATGCCAAAAAGATATAAATGATGACATATGTAAGCTACGAAACGAATCTGTAGTGTCAACTAAAGCGCTGGAGGTGCTAAGTTTAAAGAATCTTAATTTGAGACAAGAATATGATGGACTTCTCATAATGACAGACAGCTTAAATCTACCAATAGATTCATCGGATGAAACTCAACGGATACTAATAGATAAACTAAATACCGAATTCGATACACTAACCTTACAAAACAGCAACTTGCTTTCTAAATTGGACGAAATACACTACAATATATTGCCATTCTCTTTTCACAAAGCACTTGCTTTCAACAATACTTACGAGAAAGAATTGGAAAATTCTCAATTCAAATCAGTAACTTCGCCTGAAAACACAGTTAAAACAAAAGACAAACCATCACAGCATTTGCCAAAGAGCGATACTATTGAGAAATTAAGAACACAGCGCGATCTATTGAAGTCTTCTTTTCTACAATTAAAATTATTGAATACATATCGTACTGGAATATATAACGATTATTGCGAAAATAATTTGTTTATGGAATTGAAGAAATTGAGAAATATAAACGAAGTACTACGCAATCAATACCTGAGTTTGGTAGATTCTAAGAACGTCAGCCAACACTGGAGGAAAAACAAATATTATTCTGATACTAAACTTGACCAAGAGGTAAATGGTGAACCTTTAGTTATTTTTAAAAGACTACATAGTAAGTCCGAAGCAGATAAATCACTTCTTCGTCGCCATAAAAAGTCCCGTAATTTTTCACCATCTGGAATTGCTATTAGCTCATCAGAGAATTCAATAAAATCAGCCAATCAGAGATATTCACTTGTGATGAAGTCAAAGAAAAAGATAGAATTAAAAACTCCAAGGGACTCTACAATTATCAATAAAACAGCAACCACCTCAGATAAATTAATCAATGATTCTCAGGAGGAACTACGAGCTCCATGCAATTCTGATGTAGAATACCTAAGGAAAAATGTGAAACAGAGCAAAGAATTTTTGCCACTTAGAGCGGCCACTAAGGATGGGATGCTTATGCAAGAATAGTTAGAGAAAAGTTTGAAGCAATTAATGCAATACCGTGCCTGTAATAACTCAAATCCTTAAACTTTAACTGAAACTATATAGCAAACATATCAAATCAGCCGTTTTACTCCAAAAAATTACTAGCATCCTTTGCAGATTTCTACTGCTTTCCTAAGGGCGTGTGGCGTGTTTTTCTTGTTTAAATACAGACCTCAATATGGGGAATCCTGAAAGTTAACACTAGGACGCATGCCAAAACTCTAAAGTTAACCTGAGAAACGGGCTGAACCATTTATTTTTAAAGATTTCATGCCATCTAGGGATCGTCACTGTAGACGGTTATTAGGTTTAACGGATAACCTTCCAAAAGTTCAAAAAAAGGAGGGTGTTGTGTTGAGCGGGTTTCGTCTAGGGTTTCTCCACATAGTCGTAGCCTGCGGAATAATTAGCAAATAAACAATGGTGTACAAATTATCTGATACTATGCATAATTATTTTCCCACTGTCTTTTTCCCCGCCTTTATTTCTGCGCGGAATAACCGCAGGATAGCGAAACCCGAACCTCTGTACTCCCCCAATGGCAGGCGTCTGCAAAGCAATCGGAAAAAACAAAGGATCAACTATAAATTTTGGCTTTTTGCGGGGTCTGATCACTGCTGGCTATTTTGTGCAGCACCAGCAACAAGTTCCAATTTAAGTTTATACACCGGTATTCAACAATTGAAAAAAAAACCGAATACGGTTTAAAACAAAAATTTCAGTTTTGGAGTTTTGGGGCCTAGCGTATTGTAACCGACTGTGGAAAAGCGGGGAAAGGGAAAGAAAGGCACATAGGGAAATAGCCGGAAATTGAACCATCATGTAGTGAGTCGAGCCAATTGGGACAGATTACCCAGTGCTTTGAGTTATCAGCAAAAAGGCCTGAGAACTGAGTTTTAGCTATCTTAAACTATAGGAAAAAGCGGCACCTGATAATCAATAACAATGCATTCGACACTAGAGACTAAGACCTTAATTTCCGAGTCCCCACCAAAAAATGTTTCGAGAGCAGCTCAAACAGAAAAAAAAGAGAAATACAAGCAGTTTGCTAAAACAAAGCCAGAATAAAGCCAACAAATAAGGGAAGTGTTGGGTTATAGGTTGTGATGAGAAAGCGTCAGACTCAATGCAGTGATATGTTTTGCGAGAATTAGCTAGTTCAAAAAATTTTCTATTTTTTCTATTGGAGGAGGACAGTTCCCGAGGAGCGGATAAGGTGATGGGGCGTATAGTGGTATAACGATAGTCTTTGGTGGAGACGTTTTCTTTGTACAAAATGCGGAGACACCAACCGTGTTGCAAAGTGGTTAGGGTCAAACCCCAGGGGTTGTAGTGGCTAGAACCCCAATTCGAATGTAACATTGGGAGGAGCAGGGTATGCACTGTTTTCAACTGTTTTCAAATTTCTACATGAGACCGGTTCCGGTCTCATGTGATAGATAGTCCGAAACGGATCTTATTGGCCAAGTTTAAATGCTGTTTTCTGGCTGCATGAGCGTGGCTGTAGATGTATCCTAATTTGTGGTGCAGTTGGCTGTTTTTACGGAGAAGAACGGCGCTTGGGATCTGAAATTACTCTAATGATTGGCCTAAATTATACATCAAGGAAAAAATAAAAATACAAACTGTTTTCGGTTGTGCAGATACTCCGGTACCCCACACTTTTACCCCAGACAAATTCCCTGGCTTGCCCCAACCCCGCCCTCCTAAACCAATCTATCTCTTGTGCCACACGCATCTTGAAGCTGAATATAAATACTGGATATTGTTCCGTAGTTCAGTAAAAAAATCCCATTAATCAACCACTCAATACTTCAAGTAAGAGCATTAACTTACCATTGTTTTTATATAACGACATTCGTTAAATAAGATCAGTAACGGTTTTACTTTCTTGTATTTATTACTTCAAAACCGTTCCCCCCCCCCCCCCCCCCCCCCCCCACACCTCGCATTCACGCTCGCACACATACACACACACTCCAAGAAACTCTTCTCTTCATAAAAACTCTTAGTCTACAATGTTGGGTGTTATCAGAAAGACTCTTTTCAAAAACACCGAAAAGACTGAAGGTTCTACCTTTATGGCTATTTTCGTAGCCGGTTTTGCCGCTTTTGGTGGTATTCTCTTTGGTTATGATACTGGTACTATCTCAGGTATCTTAACCATGCCCTATGTCTTGAAAACATTCCCCAACAATGGCGCATATTTCACTGCTCATGAATCTTCACTCATCACTTCAATCCTTTCCGCCGGTACCTTTTTTGGTGCTCTAGGTGCTCCTTTTGTTTCCGATACTCTCGGTAGACGTATTGGTATTATGATTTCATGTGTTGTTTTCCTCGTCGGTGTCATTTTACAAACTGCTGCTGTTGCCCAACCTTTACTTATCGCTGGCCGTGCCATTGCTGGTGCCGGTGTTGGTATTATTTCTGCCATTATACCCCTTTACCAATCTGAAGCTGCTCCTAAATGGATTCGTGGTGCCATTGTCTGTGGTTACCAGTGGGCTATCACTATCGGTCTATTGTTAGCCGCTATTGTAAACAATGCCTCCAAGGATATAGACTCTACCGCCTCTTACCGTATTCCTATTGCTATCCAAATCGCTTGGGCTATCATCCTTATGTTTGGTATGTTTTTCTTACCCGAAACTCCCCGTTTCTGGATCAAGGTCAACAAGCCTGAAAGAGCTGCCAAGTCCCTCTCCATTCTTAGAAAGTTGCCTGATGATCATCCCTCTCTTGTTCAAGAATTAAACGAAATCAAGGCTAATCACGAATACGAATCATCTTTCGGACAAGGCTCTTACATTGACTGCTTCAAGAGTGGTAGTAGACAGCGATTGAAGATGTTTACTGGTATTGGTCTTCAAGCTCTTCAACAATTAACTGGTATTAACTTTATTTTCTACTACGGTACCACCTTCTTCAAGAGTTCAGGTATTGAAAACCCCTTCACTATTCAACTCATCACCAATATTGTTAATGTTATTATGACTATTCCCGGTATTCTTTTGGTTGAACTTACTGGTCGTCGTTCGCTATTAATGGCTGGTGCCATTGGTATGTGCGTCTCTGAATTCATTGTCGCTATTGTTGGTGTTACTGTTGATTCTGTCGTTTCAAACAAAGTTCTTATTGCATTTACGTGTACCTTTATTGGTTCATTCGCTGCTACTTGGGGTCCTCTTGCTTGGGTTGTCATTGGTGAAATTTACCCTCTTAGAGTCCGTGGTAAGTCCATCGCTGTTACCGCCGCTACTAACTGGCTCTTCAATTTCGCTATCGCCTATGCTACTCCTTACCTTGTTGATGAAGGTCCCGGCAATGCTAACTTGGGAGTTAAGGTTTTCTTTATTTGGGGTTCCTGTAACTTCCTTTGCATCATCTTTGTTTACTTCTTTATTTACGAAACTAAGGGCCTTACTCTTGAACAAGTTGATGAATTATACGAAAATTGTCCTACTGCTCACAGTTCAAGAAATTTCGTTCCTTCCGAAGGTGGCTTCTACCATGATGAAAAGAATACCGTTGCACCTATGCACGTTGAAAATATGTCAGTTTAAAGGAAATAGTTTTTCTTTTCTCGAAAACCTATCGATCCAATTAATAATGATCGTTTTTGAATAACTCAGGGCTTACATCTAAGATTTTAGCCATACCACTATTTATATTATTTATTTCTTATTTGCTTAATATATATTTGTCACATAATACTTTAATTTATTTTTTTTTCATACATATTAACTCTTTCGTAACCTTTTTTTCAAACACGTAAGAAAGTTGAAGAACCCAGTTTCGGGAATCAAACTTTGAGCTAAGGTATTAAAAAATAAGAATTCTAATATTGTCTCAATAAGTTTCACAGAATGGATAGCCCTATTTTTTTTTTGAACAGATTTTTAAAAAGGAGACCCAAGCCTTTACTCCTATTGCGTAATTGACAAGATTATTTATTAATAAAAGATAAAGGACAGTAAAATATTACCTACTAGAAAACCAGCATTGTAAAAAAGAACCATAGAAATTAAGATATTGACAACTAACTTCTTAAAGCTAATGAGTAAAAATTGGATTTCGTTAAAGTAGGCTTTCAAAGCGGGATAAGTGTTTTTGTCTATAAATCAGGAATATCTGCGGGGAAAGTTTCGGGTTTCAAACCCTGTCTGCCAAGCTGCATGAGGACTCTGCCCTTCTGCGTGCTGAAGTATCCCATGAATCTGGGGCGTCATCAGATCCTAATTTCCCGGGGAAAAATACATATAGAGCAAAACTCTCAGGAAAGATATCAACTCTCGAACTAACACAATCTGGAAAACAAAAATTCAACTAATAATCATCATGAGCGGGGAACAAAACGCTACAGAAAAAGACCAAAATTTGATTGATTTCGCTTATGCTAACTTGAATCATATTCCCAAAGGTGACAATTACGAAAAAATGATCAGTGGAATGCTTTATGACTCTATGAGCCAAGATCTAGTATTAAAGCGAGTAATTAAACATGAAGAAGCTATGGAATACTCAAATATCAAGCTTGGGGATTATAAAGGAAACCTTGAAGAACATTCTGCAGCGCGTAGAAAACAATTGGACGCTATTTTTGGTAAAATTGAGGGCGAAAAAATATTTATTGAACCCCCATTTTATGTGGACTATGGCTTCAATATTTCCTTCGGTACGAACTTCTACTCTAATTTTAATTTGACTCTCTTGGATTGCTCAATCATCAAAATTGGAAATGATGTCTTATTCGGTCCTAATGTCACCCTTTCTACAGCTACTCACCCTACAGATCCCACTTTGAGACGTCAAGGTGTTGAATTTGCCAAACCTATTGAAATTGGTGATAATGTGTGGCTTGGGAGTAATGTGGTAGTATTACCAGGAGTAACCATAGGTAACGGCTCAGTTATTGGCTCAGGCAGTGTTGTTACTAAGTCAGTCCCCGAAAACTGTGTCGTGGTGGGTATCCCAGGTAAGGTTATTCGACAACTAAAACCTGAAGACAACAAAGCGGAACACCTTTAAAGGTATCTAAGCAGTAAAACCGCATTACTTTGCGATCATATAATAATATTAAAGAGCCGCTACATATTAAATGGTTAAATTATATTAATAACTTTTTTCTGTTTCAGTCCTTTTTTTTTTGTAAGTTCTACTGTACCGAAATTCTAAATTATTCTTTGAAACTGTTATTATAAATGCATGATTTAATATACTATTGTGACGGTTTTGTTGGCATGTTATTTTGCATGCGTTTACACCTTTATGGTTTTAAAATACTATATAGGACGGGGGTGTTGCTAAACACCCAACTAAAACGTACCTTATCGTGGGGGTCCTCATTTTGGAAACTACCATCATGACTGTAAAAATCAGTCACCTGTAGTTATAGAGCCTTGATCGCTTTTTGAAAAAGTTTTATATTCAATAAAATAATGACTAATTTGACTGAAGGCACAAAATTCATTGGCAATGTTTTCTTGTGGGCTTTGATATTTCTTTGAATATGAATAAGTCGCCTACGAAAATAAATAAAAAACACATCCCATCAATCTATAATACGTATCCAGGATCTTACATGAAATTTATTCGCCCTCAAGTAGCGGGTCAGAGGCATATACGTATAACATTGCCAGCCACGTATATTTCTTTACTGGTTGCCTTTTTCCTGGGGAGTAAACTTGGAATATGGCTTCAGGGTCCTTCAAAAGATGGGTTAAGATGATTTATGGCCAAAGGACTGCTCCTAATCAAAGTTTGAATCAGTTACTGAAGACAAAAACCTGACCACATTTACATAGTGATCATCACTAAAAGAGTTACAAATTCCTATAAAAGCAGCTAGAATTGAACACAATGGTTGCAGCATTTAAAACGACAATATTGAAACGAGAAATAGGTCGTGCCTAAAACAATTTGAAATTTACAGAGTCTGATCCTAAATATTCTGGGAAAGACAAGGATCATGCTTCAACAGAAGTGGAGTTTTCCTTATGCATGAGCTTGTCATAAATTAAAGCAACATTTCGATTACTAAGATTATATAATATACTTACTAACTGGAGAAGAGAAAATTCACTGACGTCACAATATATAGAGTTTTTCTAGAGTGTAAACCAAAACTTGCACTTGACCATCAGCAACCCAACTATTTTCGTAATTTTATTGCTTACTCATGCTGGTGTTTTATATATCAACATTCTGAAACTTCAGGGCGGACCCCCTTGAGCTTATTGGCTTGAATAATGAGCAAAAAAAGTCTCAGAGTGACACATAATATTACGTAATAATTACCGTTGATATTTTTTTTTAACGAAACTTCGTTGCATGAACAATGGCGTAATAGTTATTTGACACATGCATAGAGTGCATCTATGATTTCACAACTTCAAGGTAACTAGATATTTCATTAGTAATGAAATAAATAGCCATCCTAGCTATTTTTAAACTAGTAAGATCTAAGATGCCCACATATTGAACAAAAACGTGAAGAGTTTGAACATAATAATATTCTTTTGACATATTATCAACGAAAGCTTTAGAGGACAGTGTTAAACAGTCAAGTGGGAAAAATCTATAGCGGCTCAGAAATTTAGCGGCTCATATGCTTTTTGCGAGTAGACAAATTTGATAACATGCTATTTTTACTGACTTTAAGATAAGTTTAAGTAAAAAAAATTCTAGATATGAACTAAGTAATTCAAATAAACGGGTATTGGATTCTAGCTATTTTTTTAAAATAGAACATTATAGAAAGAGTTCATCGAAGTTGGTTAGTCTTGGTCTTTTGGGATTAAAAATGAAGGATACCATTGGGCGGTTCAACGGTGCCAATTACCTTTATAAGTTATTTTTAAAATAAAAAAACAAATATCGGATTTATCAACCAGTAACCGCTCTAACTATTGTCTTCCTCCTTCTAATTTATGAAAAAAGTCTATAAAATGATTTTCCAAAAAGGGCTCAGAGCACAATCCTTAATAAACAATTGAACGTAGTTTTTAAGAAGCCATATCTTGCATTTGACTAAATAAAAAAAAAGATAAAACCACCTATTACAATGATACCATTGTTTTATTCCTGCATTTTAGAGTTGAAGAATAAGACAGTTGCTATATTTAAGGTAATTAATAGACTCAACGACTGGGCGTTCGTATCCATCATGTTTCCGATAGAAATCGTGTTCGCACTCCTATCTTTTGGTTTTGTCTTCATAGTAATAAATACGCGAATAATAACTGCCCTAATGGGTTTTAATTTTATATTTTCTTGTTAGATCAAGCACTCTATTTTTCACTCTCATAGAAACTTAAGTGAGAAATATTTTCAGGCTCTTCCATGACCTGCTGATAAAAAACTTAGCTTGACGTTCCTGATATTCAAAGCCTAACAGCCACATATTCTATTCTTTTGATAGAATGTTTAGATTCTTCGAAAAATCAAAGCTTTCAAAAGAAATGAAAATAAGTGTGTTGTTTTAGGCATGCACCAAAAAAGTATAACCAACAAGTGTAGCCAACACATTAAGTGCTGGATTTCTGATTACTTTTGGTATCTCGTGGCATTGAAACTAGGAGAATAAGAACCCTCATAATAAGCTGGAATTAACAATGTAGATATACAATCGATTGTATATATATAGCGAAAAAAGTGAAGTAGTATTAGATAGGCTTAGTATAAACTAATATTCGAAAAAAGTCTTGGACTTTGGTGATTATTAGGCTAAAAAAAGAGTAATTTTCATCTTTTCGGGATTGTATCAAAATTATCCATGATATTGATAAGTTATTCATTTATGTTTATTCCCGCTTTGTCTTAAAATCGGGTGCTCATAAAGAATACATATGATAAAAGGGGCAGGCGATTCCTCGCTTACATAAAAAACAATTGGTAATGAACGCTTTTTTTATATCACATGTTATTAGTGGATTTCATTGGACTTTTTCCAAGAAAAAAAAAAACTATGGTAATAAAATTTCTACTTTACTTAACAGGTTAGTATTCTGGTCAAAAAGGATTTTTACATTTTAACATTAGTATTATTGAGGCTTATTACATAACCAACCCCCCTGTAGTTTTCTGAAAAGACTGGTTCTTTTCAGATATCTTTGAGTTTGATCATACAGATGGACACCTGCGCGGAAAGGAATCTTTACAAATACACCATAAATATAGAGTGTTATTTATGATTACCATCATTATTAAGTTTCTTAAATAGTTTTTTTCCTAGTTGAATATCTAGGCAAAGTTTTGCCTTGGTGAGTAGGCTAACCACCATTTCTCTTTTGAACATATTTGATTATTTGTTTATCATAGTTTTTTTGGTAATCAGTAAATCTGTTAACGTTATGATTAGCTTTAAGTATTTAGAATATGGTATTGACTAGATTAAAACAGAGTATTGGCTAGATTAAACTGAGGATCAAACGGTCTTGAGATATTGAACAGAAGAGAAACTGATCATTTTCGGCAGTTTTTTATTTGATTTTCTTCATCGAAATTTATCTTTTTCAAAAGCCTGCCATTCAAAGAAAAAAAATCTTTTCCTGAAGATGTAGTTTCGTATTCTCAGTCCTATGATGCTGATATATTGAAGTTATCATACTCTGTAGAGCCTAATATAAAAGACCTTTATGACCTTGTCAAAGCTGATATAATAAAAAAATTGTATTATATCCTATTAAACTAATGAGAGCTAGAGGGTTTTAACTGGAGATCACTATGATTTAAATTGGCGTCAGGGGTTAGGATTCCTTTAAGAAGGTTTACAGCTAGATGCGGAATCTATCAAAACCTCAACCGCATACAAATGCAAAAATGGCACGTGATTGAAAATGATTTCTTTTGAGAATATTTTTGCCGAGGTTGACATACATCTACTCAAAATATGTTTATATATATACTCTCATAGCAGCTCGATATATATGTGACTCTCTTGAGCTTAAGAAAAAAAGAAAAATCAAAACTATTAAAAGGCCATCTATAACCATTGTTTGAACCTGTGTCATAGTATATCAATCAAACAGCATAGACCTAAATCAAAATGATATATATACAATTACATTTCATTCAAACAAGTTTGCCCCAGTTTTTGTATTTCCGAATCTTTTTCATAGATTTTGCGGGTTTCTAAATGAAAAGATAGCTGCAAAGCCTTACAGTGCAGCTTCCGTAGCACAATAGCTCTACACGTAAAACACAGATCACAAACGCATGCGGATTCTGTTTGGGTCCGTAGGATGTAGTTCGAAAGGTTTAACAGTATAGAGCCTGTTTTTTTCGTGAAGATCCCCTTACAGAAATCCTAATTAATCTGGATATATGGAAAAGGAAAGCATATGCTGAAGAAAAGTACCAATAGTGAGCGTGTGATAGGAAGGGCTTCTAGATTTACACATCTCGCATGGGAGCGGCTGCACTTTTCAAAAGTACCCCATTCAGGTAGAAAAACTGTATAAATAATATTCTTACCCATCCCGCCGTGTCTCAACCTAATTGATAGACGGCGCTTCCCAATGAGAGTCAGGTGATAAGCTCCTGTTACGTCCGAATTTTTGGCGGCTCAGAAGTTTATGCTATGCATATACCTTTATTATTTTCATTTAGACTGATCAAAAAATGTGGGATTCAAATATGTAAACTGGAGCAATTTTCCATACTTTTTTTTATGTTTTGTTTATTGAATTTGAGACTAAGGCGAAATCTGCCTTCCGATGTTAGAGTCGCATATTCTGTCTGGCCTTATTTTTTTATAGCCATCTAGATATACCGGGGTTGTTTTACTTGGTTTTTCCGAATTTAGGATTCCAATTGGATACTGCAGGAGCATATTATGCATTACCGTCATAGAAACCTCATTCCTATGGTAATTCCTCCCTCCATTAGTCAGTATAGTAATGTACTGTTTTTATGGGTTGAAAGCTCGTAACTGAGGGTGTAAATATTTCTGTTCTTACCCAGAGCAGAGATACCATGCATATGCAAAAGCAATTGACAATGAAACTAGATATGTATTAATTACTACTGAAGAACCTTAACTTGAATATATAACATTTCTTTTTTTACTTTCTCTGCCCAGTAATGTATTGCCCCTTAACCAGTAGCGAAACAAAACAATAAGAATCTTTCATATCTTTTTTCTATCCTTGTGCCAATCAGCCCAAGTATAATCATCTGCATACATTCTTTACTTTTTCCACCCAGCACGATTGTCCTAGACATTTGGAAAGAAGATTAACTACACTTTCATATTTACCAATACACATATAACTTTATCTGTATATATATTTATATATTTATATATATACTCGGTGACTCTGCCTCCTTTCGCTCCCTTATTCCCTATCCCCCCCCATTTCTTGCAAAAACTCTCCCATAGCTTTTTTACTTTCCACTACCTTTACCATTCAAAATCACTCAACACCACAATAACTAAAATACATAAATCAATTATTACTTACCCAACCTGCTACAAAATAACGTTTACCCGCCACTAAGCCTTAAACGTCCAAAGCAAACCATTTTTTTTAACCATATTACCGTCATTTGAATTTGTGCTTTCTGACCGCCCTCACACATTAGGACGTCTCTATCGCCTTCCTTAACCATTTTTCATCATTAATAATGCTACTAATGCCAAGAAGCTTCATTTCTAATAACAATTCAGCCCCCCCAACATTACCATCGTCACTACACGACAACCCCTCGTCTTTTCGTCATCACAGTGATTCGCGGCCTTACCCAACAAGCCATCACTCACAAGGTTCAGCGAGCCCTATCACGTCTCCCATAAACGACAGTTCCAGTTCCGCTTACTCGTCAAAGCCCAGCTCTTTGTCTTCAGAAGGAGAAGGTGCTTACATATACTCAAAAGAACCATCTGCCATATCCCAATCACCCGAAAAGAACATATCTTCGAATAGATCGCCCCTTCAAAACTATTCTCAAGGACCTTTACCTTCTATACAAGGCTTAGAAAGTAACAGGAGCCTGTCTAATAGATCTTCGGTGTCACAATCAAGTGAAGACATTAAGTTGCCAGGTGTTCAAGAATTGTTATCTCTGGCCGATTCCTCCCGTAGTGTCTTGAATAACCCGCCAGGTTATAAAGTCAGTCCTACATTATCTCCTACGCAACCATTTAATCCGAATTATTTATCAACCTTAAATTTGCCACAACAAAGCCAAGCTTTCCCACTGGCTCAACATCCTGCAACATCAAAAAACCTAATCAAATCTGATTCTCATCTTCTGCCACCAGTGATAAATCCCTTTTCCTTTCCCATAGAAAGTAAACCAAATGTGCCCCCTGCTAATCAAGTGTTTCTCCATAATCCTCACTTGTTTTCTCAATCGTCACCTTATCCTTTCCAACAACCGCATCCCCAGAATTCGCATCTACAACAACAACAAATATTAAATCAAGCGCAAGAACATGATAGCCAAGAACAACGACGACCGCTAGAGCAGCAACAAGCGCTTCGGCCAATTCGTCACCAACACAATCAGCAGTTTGTTCCTTACGATATGTCTTCTCAGTCCGTATATACAGCATTACCCGAGCCCCAAAGAGCTCCCTTTGTTCATATGGGATCTGATATGGATAGATCTATTGACTACAATCCTTCGCATAGATATGCACCCGACTTAAATGGAGTCGAGAACAACTCAGTTAAACCTAAAAGACGAAGGGCTACTCCTACACAGGTAGATCGCTTGAACGCTACCTTCGAAAAGACTTTTTTCCCGTCTAGCGAGAAAAGATTAGAATTAGCTAGAGAACTAAATATGACACCCAGAGCTGTTCAAATCTGGTTTCAGAATAAACGTCAAGGGTGGAATTCCGAGCATAAGCGTCCTGTGCCTAAATAGTATTGCTATTTTTTTCGTAATTTGGTGAAGTTTCTTAAAATTACACCACGTTATCGATTTTTCTTTACTTGCGGATGGGTTAAGCGTATTCTGTTATGCAAGCTTTACCACCGTGGTTTTTTATGTGCTCACGAACCTATATATATTGTTTCCGATTTGTTTTCCTTGTTAACCCTAGTATATTTACCATTATTATGGCTTTTTTTTTGGCTAAGATAACCTTTATTTATTGAGTATTCGATCTTCTTTTTTTCAAGCATATAGACCTATCAATTAGTGGTGAACTTTTGACCTGAAAGCTAAAAGTTAGCTTTAGCCTATGGGTTTAATTAAAAATCTATCATAAAGGAAAAATTCTAGCATTGGCCTATAAAGTATACAATTATTAAGTTATCTCTAATAAGTAGAGGGGCGTATTGAATGTTATTTTTAGCTTTTACTGGGTATATTTTTATTATTGATTACACCTTTGTTTCGGTTTTGTTCCGATACGAACCTTGGTAATAAAATTTGAATCAAGCATCCATTAAGCTAACACAAGCTTCACAGTTGAAGGGGAAGGCCCGCAATTGGATGCCAGAGGGCTGCAGGGCAATGAATAGGCGCAGAAAGATACTGCAAATAAAACAAGATTATATTTTTATATGCCCTCCAAGACGATGAGGCTAATGGAAGTGCCAGCTCATCAAAACTGATTGGTTCAGAATTACTGAATCACACTCTATTGAATGAAAGCTAGTGCAGTAGGCATGGGCGAGTTAAAAGTTTTGAAATTTGATGGCCCTATGTAACAGTGTTTTGCTATCGATAATCAGATTAATACCCACATAGTTGAGAAAGCTTACCTAAGAATAATAAATGCCTGCACTTCACTGCCATTTTGCGTCTACGAACCTCGCCTACATTAACTACATTAATTAAGAATAGATCTATTTCCCCCATTAAACTCATGCTTAGGTTGCTCTAGAATTAAATTATAAAGATTTGCAGAAGTGAAATGTTTTTTTTTTCCTGTAAAAAAGATAGCTGAATATTCTGATATATAAACTAAGTGTCAAAATCAGCGTATTCTTGAATCTTTATCATTATAAAAAATTTTCACTTTTCTCTTTGTAAAGAAAAACAGATTTGTCCATGCGCAAATAAACTGAATCAGAGTGAAATGACGATGATCACCTAATGATTGTCGTAGCAAAAGGCGGGCATGTGTACAGAACTTGCTTCTAAAATTTATTACATAATATTGGCTTAGAGATAGTCGGAGAACAGCAAACACCTGTCTGAGTAGTCGATAAATTAGAGTGGAGCTAGGCTAACCTCTATATATTTATACATAAATATGTTCATATATCCAAACCAGATCAATTACAATTAAATACAACTCTTTTTTCTTCTTCAGCTAACTCAGCTAGTTCTGTTATGTTTTGAAAACTATTAGAAAGACCTGAAGATTTAGTGAGGGACCGCAAAGTTGGGTACGGATCCGGTAGTAAATCCCAACTAGCCCCTAGATTGGCGTGCAGAAAGCTTTGTTCTTTCTCCCGTTCATAAACTATAGACTCCACTGATCTAGCACATATTTTCTTGCTTTTACCATGCACTAAATTATATTACTACATGCGGCTATTTTTAGTTCAATCTAGGCACTCCACTAGTTGGTTTTCTTAAAATAAAATAATACAAAATATAAGCTAATGATTAAAAAATATTAAGCTACCCCATGAAATTTCATGTGGTGTTAATCTCTGCTATTTAATGTGCTGTCACTGGTAGTTTAGATAATCAGACCACTATTTTAGATATTGTTCTAGTACGTATATCCAAAGAAAGCGAGTTCGTTCTCTTGTAAAACAAAATATCCCGTTTATGAGACTGAAGTTGAAGATCTTTTGTTTGGAGACTATCTCAGACAAATATTGCTTTGCTTTGACGATCACATTTTTTGTTTCAGGAAGTATAGCCGACGGACAGACTACGTAGAAGTGATATACTCCATAGTTCGATTAGCATGGGTATCTATTATTTTTGTTGATAAACACCTGACCATTTTATAAATATTGAATCAATACCTATTGCCTAACGCCTTGGCTGACCAGCCTCACAAACCTCTTCTATCAGTTTTGATACCTTCTTTTGATAAGCTGAAAAAGCCTCTTAACATTTTTAAGAAAGAGAATTTCTAATGGCTTGAAGTAGTAGGATTAAAACTTTAGGTGCTGAGGGATATATGCCAAACAATATAATAAAAAAAATTTAATTGAGACTATTAAAAATAAATACGTTTATTGATGAAATTGTAGAAAGTCATACAAAAACTAGGTTATACAGATACATTTTATTATAAAAAACAAATTTGTTATTGTTCAAATCCCAATTAAGCGACTAAAGCGCAGAGGGCGGCACCTACACCACTACCATCCTTGGCCACACCAATCTTGATTCTTGATTCGTGCTCACCAACAGCGTCAGATAATGATAAGGCTTCTCTTATCATCTTTTCAAAATTGGGGTAAAACTCCACAACACTACCATCTACACCAATGTCAACTTGGTCAAACTTATCTAAAGCCTTAGTACGAACAATGAGACCAGCCAAGGGAACAGCAGATAAGTAGGCAGAGCGCTTACCAATAGCATGAACCACCTTTTTAATTTGACTACATTCTTCTTCAGTTGGCACCATATCTATGGCTTTTTGAATAGTGGATTTAATTTCAGAGAAGTCTTTGGTTTCATCTGCTTCAACATGAGACGAAACAGAAGTATCAAATGACCAGGGTGTAGTTAGTTTAGATGTAGATTCGACGCCCTTGAAAATGAGATTCTGACTCTTCAGATCAACTAGTATCAACCTTAAGAGTTCGCCCAAAAACATACCACTAACTCTCTTTTCAAACATATGGTAGCCCGGGTTAGGAGTTAAAGCATCGATTTCGACATCATATTTGGTATTGGGCAATAGTTCAAGAGAGTTATCAAAACTACCCCATTCAGTGTTGATTAACATAATGTTCTTGTCCGCAACCTTGGGATATAATTCTTTATTGAACTTGGGAATAGACTTAATCTGTTCGCTGTAAGCACCGTTGGTGCCAGTGCCGAAAATAGCACCAATAAGAGGCTTAGCTCTGGCATGGGCTGAAGTATAAGCTCTAGTCATTAAGGTACCAACGGTATCATTAACTAAGGCAGCAATATGGACGGGAATATTACGAACATCCAAATGATGCTGGAATAGCTCACAAATATCCTTGTCCACAGCATCCTTGATATCGAAACCCTTGGTCCATCTAATCAACTTACCGCGATTTATATCGGTTTGAAAGACAGGGAAAGAGAAAGTGAAGCCCATTCTGAAGAAGGTCTTTTCAGAATCCGAGCCGTCCTTGGCAAAGGGGTCTTCCATATGGTATGTTAAGAATTCGTGCACCTTTTCAGCCAAATAACTGAAAAACTCTTCTGAGGTGCCTACCATCAACTTTGGAGGAATGGGCCATTTCTTTTGTTGGATGTCAAAGGTCGAGTCGCCGTTAAGAGCGACCGAGCATACACGGAAATTAGTGCCACCCAAATCGGCGGCCAAGAAAATGCCCTTTTCCTCACCAGTGGGGACTGAGGTAACAAAAGTAGGAATCATGGGCATTCCCTTGTCGCTCTGGCTTTCCAGACCAAGTTCGGCAAGCTCGACAAAATGCTTGACAAGAGCGTCGATCGAGGATTTGGGAAGGTCGAAGCTTTGGACGATTTTGTCAACGGTGGATTGTAAATTAGACATGGTGGGTCAAAATTGTGGTTAAAGAGAAGGAACAGGGAATCAATAATAAATAAGGAATAAATAAGGGGACAATGACTGTGAATTAAAGATCAGTGGATGCAATAACTTTGAGTAGCTAAATTGTTTTTTTTTTGCTGGTTTGAGAGACAACGGACTGCAGAGGGTATAAATAAGTTGAGTACAGATACAAAGAGACTTTAAACAGCAAGACAAAGAAAATAGATCGGGCTAGAGAACGAAAAAAATAAGTCAACAAGTATAAATTCGCTGTGTACTTGTCTGGGGTTTGAAGGGGGAAACCCTTGGACTTATATATACACTATTTATTAAGGAACACAGGACAGGCCACATATTCCATAAACCGCGGCGGACGAAAAGTAGACACAATTTGAAGTTTAATGCAAGTTAAAAAAAGTGTATGACGAGCCTATCTCGTCATAGGACGCCCAGCTACCTAGTATTACTTACGTCAGGATGGGATGGCAGTCGGTGTATTCGACTTTGTTTCCGTGCCGTGGTGCATAATTAAGACTCGTTATAGGTGCGGGGTGTATATTGCCGTTTTAATGGCCGGGTCTGATTGCTCGCATAATCAGCGAGAATTAGAGGTCAGGTGATGTTTTGGTGGTGATGACCATACCGTTTATTGATCTGATCATGCTGAACGTTTAATTTAACAAACTGTTGGCGTTTTTACATTGATTTTAATAGTTTTCTATTTTTGTTTTTCTTAAAAAATTCGCTACTGGAAAACACTCGTGCATTGAGTTGAGGATTCTTTTCGCTATTGTTATACATTTTCTTCACACGTTATTCTACCGGCCTTTGCCTGTTTTTTTTCTCTGGTATTCTGGGCTTGGTATCCGGTTTACTCCCTTTAGTGGTAAACGTGCATGGTGTGCGACCTGTTTACATCACTACACTACCACTGCTACACACCACCACAGGTTGGTTTGGCATACATCCCAGGCCCTTTGCTAGCCTGAGCTTAGTGCAATGGTAGAGATCAAGTCTACCAGCCAGTATGGCCAATTAGAGACAATGTTACATAATCCAAAAGCCAAACGATTCTTCATCGCGGGAGACGTATTGAATATATAAATGAAAATATACATATATATAATTGCAGCGCATTCGTCATGAGCTCATTTCCAGCATTGAGCGGATTGCTGGCTTTTTGTCTGGTGAGGTTGCTGCATCAAACCCTCCAGCAGCCAACCATGTTCTGCGTAGTTTCATAGTAAACAAAGGTGATTGAAATCTAGCATGAACAATAGCTTATCCAGGACTTAGAGGCTCAAACTTAAACTATAATACTCTGGATGATATGGAACAACGTTTTTATTTTATCCGCAACATACGCCGCGTAAGACTAGCTTTTGATTCAGAAAGTCACTTGATTGGAAAATAGGTTTTTCTACTTTTTTATCAGAGGAGAAAAGAGAACGACAGAGAGAAGCAATAATATACCAACCACAAGGTATTTCCATCATTGAGATTGCCATCAGTTAACCACTATATACGATAGGTTCTCCAAGGCTTCAACCTGAGCCCTTTTTAGAGAATGGTCAGTATATAGTTTTAATACTCAACTAGCTATTAATTACTATAATATGCTCATTGGTTACTATAATAATTCACGTGATAATAACCCCCTGCCTAACCCGATTATTAAGCGGAATTCCACTTCATCTGAGATTTCTGTTTCATACTTTTGTCTTTGCATAGACTTCGGGTTCTCATCTCTCTGGCAACGGGAAGTTGCATAACTTACAACCGTCTTGACGTTTATTTCATTATGTAGGGAACAGATCCTCAAAACAAAACAAACAAAAACAAAACAAACCCCTACAACCAAAACAAACTATCGCGTCTTACCCAATTTTCAAGGCTCGCCACTCTCCCTTTTCCTTTCCCCTCCCCTGCTGCGACTCTCTTAGTGTTGTGTTTTGGTTATCACATACACTTTCAATCCACCTCACCTAATCTCCACAAACCCCCTTTAATTTACGATGAGAGAAGTTATTAGTATCAATGGTATGTTTTCTTTGAATTCTCATTATAGTTATGCGTCTAATTCGCTTTAATTTTCGGTTCTTTGATGTTTCAGGGTAGCTTATAACGACACTCAATTCCTCAGTCATTAGCATTTATCTCGCTTTTGTGGATCTTCCCGCCTATAACAGACTATGCGTTTTTTGTTTTTGTTTTAAAGATTGAACAGATTGATTGATCAATTAATGCTTAGTCCGTTCTAATCAGTTGTGTTAGTTATCTGGGCGTTTTTATTTATTTATCCAAATGCTAAATACTTCTCTGGTCATCCCTTCTGAGTTTTATTATACTATCCCTGTAACATCTTTTTATGCTGATGTTAAATACCGAAAGTGTTCTATATTTTTTACACTTGAGAAACTATTTTGTTCATGTTTATACCTTATTAACTGTAAAACCTTTTTTTAGTCGGTCAGGGTATGTCTTCAAAGTGATTTGAACACCTTCAGCTAGAAGTGAATCGTCTTGTTTATTTGATAGTCTGTTTCTAATTAGTTAATATCTGTTTCTTATAGCCGGTTGTCAAATTGGTAATGCCTGTTGGGAAGTATGTGATAATTTAAGAACTATTTTTTAGTCCACAAAACTAACAGAAATTTGGATTGATTCTTATTTGGATTTTAGCTTTATTGTCTTGAACATGGTATTCAACCTGATGGTTATCTTTCCCCTGAAAAACAAAATGGTGCTGGACCAAGAGAAGAAGGCTTCTCCACTTTTTTCTCTGAAACCGGCTCTGGTAAATATGTCCCCAGAACAATTTACGTTGATTTAGAGCCCAATGTTGTCGATGAAGTCAGAACTGGTAAATATCGTAACCTTTTCCACCCTGAACAACTTATTACTGGTAAGGAGGATGCTGCCAATAATTACGCTCGTGGCCATTACACAGTTGGTAAAGAACTCATTGATCAAGTTATGGATCGTGTTCGCCGCGTCGCAGATAACTGTAATGGCCTTCAAGGTTTCCTTTTTACCCACTCTTTTGGTGGTGGTACCGGTTCTGGTTTTGGCGCTCTTTTACTTGAACGTCTTTCTGTCGATTACGGTAAGAAATCAAAGCTCGAATTTGCTGTGTATCCTGCTCCCCAAGTTTCTACCTCGGTTGTGGAACCCTACAACTCCGTATTAACCACACACACCACTCTTGAGCATTCTGATTGTACCTTCATGGTTGATAACGAAGCTATCTATGACATGTGCCGTCGTAATCTTGATATTGCTCGTCCCAGTTACGAAAATTTGAATAGACTTATTGCTCAAGTTGTTTCTTCCGTCACAGCATCTCTTAGATTCGATGGCTCTCTTAATGTGGATTTGAACGAATTCCAGACTAATTTAGTTCCTTATCCTCGTATTCATTTCCCTTTAGTTACCTATGCCCCTGTTATTTCTGCTGCTAAGGCCAATCACGAAGCTAATTCCGTGCAAGAAATCACTAACGCTTGTTTCGAACCTACCCACCAAATGGTTAAGTGTGATCTTCGTACTGGTAAGTACATGGCAACCTGCTTGCTATACAGAGGTGATGTTGTCAACAAGGATGTTCAACAAGCTGTTGCTAGTATTAAGGCTAAAAAGTCCATTCAATTAGTTGATTGGTGTCCTACTGGTTTCAAGATTGGTATCTGTTACCAACCTCCTCAATATGTTCCCGGTGGTGACCTGGCTAAAGTTGATCGCGCTGTGTGTATGCTTTCTAATACAACTGCTATTGCTGAAGCCTGGAGACGTCTTGATGATAAATTCGATCTCATGTACTCTAAGCGTGCTTTCGTTCACTGGTATGTTGGTGAAGGTATGGAAGAAGGTGAATTCTCTGAAGCCCGTGAAGATTTGGCCGCCCTTGAGAGAGATTATGAAGAAGTTGGTGCCGATTCTCCTTATGATGATGCTATGGATGCCGAATATTAGCCACATCATAGTTAAAAGTTGACGGTTCGTCCGGTTCAATACTTACGGGAGAGACATCGAGCACCATTTTTACTCTCTCATGGGATTATCGTGGCGCGGGTAATGATTTTATTTATGTTCATATTTTTCTTTCTGTATTTTCTAAATTGCGTTTTTGTTCTCAGTTTTTTTTTTTCTTTTTTGTATTCTTGGTTTTCCTTAAATTCTTTCTTCCTTTCATATTTATTTATTCTAAATATTATTATTCTTTACTCTCATGTACGGTTCTCAATTATAAATATTCAGCAAGGTTAATTAAGTAGTTTATACACCCTGACTATAACTAATTAGTAACCCGCAACAAGAGAAACCAAAATAACTCATAGGTATACGTAACGTTGAAAAAACACTAAAACATGACCAAAAGCATAACTTGAAAAGATAGAAATTGGAGAAGTTCTAACAAAGAAAATTTATAAGAATACTGAAATCTTTCATTAATAACTTAGAAGAAATTTAAACGGTCTATTAGTTGCATAAAAACAGCTTGCAATAAATATCATTCTCCAGTTGGGATTCCAAAAATTACCCGTGAACAGCATATTAGAAGAGCCATGTGTACCTTTCAAATCTGATGATGCCTTAATTCTGTTACCATAAGAATTTTTAGTGAGATCTTTTTGAGAATTTTGATAAGCAAAAAATATAAAATTTGTTTTTTATGTACGATTAGGGTAAAATATAATGACCATTTTCATTTGCCAAGCTACACCAAACTACAGTAAATGGACTTGCTGATATTTGTAAATACGAATTATTTGTTGTAGAAAGCCTCAGGATATGTTGACTTCTTGGCCGTTAATGCCCCAACCCTAGGGTCCTATTTTCTATTCGAAAGAGTCTTTCATCTTGGGATCTTTTGAATAATTGTTTTAGATGAACGAGTACTAAAAAAACCCTAAAAGAAAAGGCGATGTCCAAAATGGAAAAAATTCGTATACCATATTATCAAAAAATATTTTTTACAGATTTATTTGTTTAATTTTTATGTTTAAACTTTTATACGGTTTAATCTTTTACATGTCTATTTATCCTTTTTGGTCTTCAAACTCTCACGATCACTTAATCTAAATGTAATAGGTTTAGGCTTATTATCAGCAAATAAATGCTTGAAAACAGTTTCGATGGCATAACAAGCACCAACATCCAGAGCCATACTAAAAGTTAACTTAGTTTTGAAAACGTAATCCATGGGTACAAGCTGTAATTGTTCATTGATCTCGGGAACGAATTCAGTGGCAGCAGAAAAGGCAAAAGCACTAACAGCAATAAGACCATAATACATGGCTTTGTTTTCCTTAATTGATTCACGGAATGGTCTACCTTGATAGTTTACGGTAAAGGTTGAAATTTGCTGAGCCAACTGTAAAAGATATACAGCGGTATTCAATAACGAAGGCTTAAATTCACCTTCCAAATCAACCATCTGCTCCCGAGGTTCAAGCGCATAAACGCTACCTTGAATATAGAGAAGAGTAATAATATGGATAGCAAATTGACCTAAGATGGAGCCCATAATATACCAGTTGAAGATACCAGGTTGAGGGCGTTCTTTTGATAATTTTTCAACAGGCTTGGCGCGAGAGATAGACATGAAGCAGACAGAAAGCAGGACACCAGAGATAGTTGCCTGACCATCACCGATTTTAATACCGGCAAGGTAAAGGGCACTCAAAGAATAGGCGGAGATAAGACAGTTGAGAGCAAGAATTTTGTACATCTGAATAGTAGCAACAAGAGTACATCTGCCTTGACGAATAATATGTGTAATGGCAGAAACATTAGCAAGCTTAGAAGTAAAAGGAGCTGCAATAGACGCATCGCCAAGCTTCAACGTGGGGGCATCATCTTCTTGTTCTTCCAACATTCCCATCATTCTATCAGCAAAAGCAGCAGCATTATCGGCAGCAACGGGTGGCTGAACATTGGAAGAGTCTTCGATCTGATTGTTATAAAGATCTTGAATCTCTGCAAGTGTTTTTTCATCAACAACACCGCCTCTGTTTTCAAGCGCCTTAATATAATGCGGGTTGTTGGGACCAGGAGGGTAAAGATGGGCAATTCCAATGGGGACAGGAGGGACCTTACCATTACCCCATTTTTTCATAATATCAACTTGTTTCTCGTACATCTTTTGTAAACTAGTGCACCTAGCGTTATCAGCTAACTTTTTCATACCTTCATCGGTACCATTTAACAGAGCAACACCAACGTGGGCCTGTTTAAGAGCACCAACATCATTCGTACCATCACCACACATAAGGGTAGTATAACCTGCCTCTTTAAGCGTAACAAGAATGAATTCCTTTTGAGCAGGGGAAACTCTAGCATAAACCCAAGTGTGTTCAAGCAATTCGACAATGTGTTCATGATCGCTTAATTTTGCAAGAGCGTAACCAGTAACACACAGGTCATAGTTATTGAAGATTGATTTATCGAGAGGATCACTAGAAGAAACGGGAATGACAACAGATTCATCAACGGTTCTCCAAACTAATTCGGAATCACCCTGGCCGTCTTCAGGAGCATCAAGAATAAGAACGTTTTCACGCTCTACAATTTCGACAGCCTTAGCAACATGAACAGCAGTAAGAGGATTGTCACCAGTAATCATAACAACCCTGTGACTAGATTCATTTAACATTTTAACAGATTCAATAGCATCATCTTTAAGTGGACAATGGAAAACCAAGAAGCCAGCAAAAGTAAGTTCAGATTCTACAGATTCACGTTTCATATCTGTAACCTTAGATTCACAAATATTGTCTTCAAGGTGTTTGTAGCCAAGAGCAAGAACACGAGAGCCATTACGAGTATAGTGCTTATAAGTTTCTTCATATTCCTTGGGAACAGTAGTTAGCATACCCTTGATGGTTTCAGGCGCACCCTTAACTGCCACCAATACCTTACCAGCAACATTAGCGATAGCAGAGGATCTTTTAAGAGCAGAAGAAAATTGAAAACGTCTAAGGATATTAAGCTTGAAATCGGGGTTATCGATCGAATAAACAGTATCATTTGACCCAACAGTCCAATTAATAGACTTAAGAGTAGTTTTTTCCATAGGATCACCAACGATATCACCTTCATCAAGTAATACTAAAGCGTGTGCAGCACCAAGAACAAGAGTGGTGGTTTTGGGAACATTAGTAATTTCAGATAAACCACTACCTAAGCCAGCAACACCTTCAACTACTAAGTCTTCACCAGTTAGTGTTCCAGTTTTATCGAAGCAACAAATATCAACACGGCCAGCAAAAGGAATTCTGAAAGGTTCAGTACAGAAAATAAAGTACTTGGAAAGGGCAGCCAAGGAAGTATTAACAGCAAGGGTTAGTTCCATGGGAAGCTCCGGTGGAACAACAGAGGTAATAATAAGAACACAATCAAGCAAAAGTTTAGAGCGTTTACGGTCAGCTTTAACACCTTCAGCCCACACGTACCAAGAAGCCGCAATAGCAAAAATACAAAGGAAGAGAATAAAAAATAAGGCTTCCTTATTTCCAACGCCAACATGTTCAGTTGAGAAAATCATCACACGAACTAAACTACCCTGACTAGTTTCAAAACCTGTCTTAGAAACAACAGCAAGAGCACCTTTGTTGGGCGAAAGAGGAATATGACTATGAATGGGTTCAGTTACTTGAAGAACCTTTGTACCACCATATAGGAGAGAATTTTTATCCAAGCCATCAACACTCAGTAAAGCATCAGCTGGACGAAGAGCGATCGATTCCTTGAGTAAGGGAGTGGATTCACCAGAAAGCATAGCTTCATTGACGATAGCAGTACCATTTATTAAAACCAAATCACATGGTAAGCCTGATTCCTCCGAGGAACGTTCAATAGAAACAACATCACCGGGTAGGAGCTCGTCGGTTTGAATTTCAACCCATTTGCTTCCACGGTAAACATAAATAGAATAAGGCTTAATACCCATACCACGAAATTCGGTAAGAGTTCTTTGACGTTGCCAGACAACTGTTGATTCAAAGACAACGAGCATGAAAAGAGTGAAAATTGAATAATACCAGTAATCATCTAAACACCAAAGGCCCACGCAAAAAATTTGGAAAACAAAGAAAGGGGCAACAGCATGCTCCTTGAAAAGTTCAGTAAACGTAGGGACAGGGATATCAAAAGTATTAGCACCATATTTACGGTTAAGCAAAGGAATATTTTCGGTATTCAAACCAGCTGCATGCTGGATATCGCCAATACATGGTTCTTCATCAATCGCAAATTTAGGGGGGTTGAAAGTCTTTGATTCGACATCATAAATAAACCTACGCTTCTGGAAAATGAAAGAAATTTCTTCATGATCTTCAGATTTGATGTGGTTGATAGCACAAATATTAGCAGAGCCAGAGTTAGCAACAGGATGTAATTTAATTAGCTCAGCTGTTTCAACGTTCGCAGCTACAGTGGTGGTGAATTTGGCCCGAATATTAACATTCCAGTTGGTCATTAGCCAAAGAAGAGATTGAAAAGTGATAATAATCCCTAAAAATACAGTTGTCCATTCTCTGCCTGTAATATATTTGTCATATTTGAAGAGATAGACATAAAAAAATGATGGATATAAGGCCAAGAAGGGCCAAACGTATGCTTTAGCGAGCGTTGGCAACGAATTGTGCAACGAAGCATCAGCAATTACTGGATCAGGAACAAGCTGTGAAGGCCTTTATAGGTTGAAGTTGAATAAGAAAGAATCAGTTAGCTCAAAATTAATAAAAAATTACTAGCTTCTCATTGATAGCAGCGTTGTATTGGAATACTTACATTTCGTTCAGTTATCCACAATTACCTTTGTAGGAGTAAGTGGGATGAATCAAAAGTTGAAAGGGATATAGAAGCCTAACGAACAGTTTGGGTGTGACTGGATCGAATTTTAATGGACTGGGAGCGCCCCCCTCAAGCCAAGCCACATAATGGGTGGAAGATTAACGAATCTCAGGCAGCACTGAAAACGAAAACAATAATCTACATAGTATAAAGACGAAATGCAATTTATTATGATATCGAATTCGTGTAATGATAAAATAATATAAATTAAGAAAATATTCTAACTCAGAATATAATGCAAATATAAGTACAAATAAGTCATAGTAATTTATAAGTTAGCAACTAAACATTGTAGATGATATCATCATCAAACATAATTTGGTTCTTTTCATGCATTTTTTCCAAGGCTGCGCGAGCTTCTCGTGAAGTAAAGGCGTCTTCGGGTTGCAATCTCTTGTTGACCTCTTCAACCAAGCCATCAAATGAGCATGAGCCGCTTTCAAAAATTATGGGACTGAGCTGGCCAACTGATTTAGCAAAAGCCACAAGTCTTGGGGATGAGATACCATCTTGAGGAGTATTTGAGGTAGAACCTTGTAGCCTAATTGAAGCCATGTCAAGTTCAATTTCACCCAAATCTTGCGAGTCGCCCAAAACTGAAGACTCGCCATGACTGGATGCCCATGATTCTTGTGTAGAAGAAGCTAAGCCGGGGGCAGAAGAGTTTTCAGCAACAGAAGAAGAAATTTCTGGACCTTGTTCATTTGCAACAGCCCTCTGTCTAGCAGTTGTAAGGCGGGGCGTAATATTTTCAGCTAAAACACTACTAGTGGTTTCTTCAAACTCCTCTTCAATTTCGTTAGATTTGGTATTCACTCTTTGGCGTTTGTGACGGCTCTTGTCAACTACTTCTTTAAATAGGGCGTATCTCAGAATTTCCTCTGCTGCTTCGGCATCTTGTTCCTCTACCCGATTAGATAGTCTAGCTTTGGCATGCGCAGTTGATAGACGAATCAATGTTTCCAAAGTACGAGCAGTGATAGGAGATGTTTTTCTCTGGTTCAAGCCCATATCATCATTTCTAAGCGAGGAATATACCGACACAATATGGTCGGTAGCACTTTTCGTTAAAACTGGCTTTATACGATTTTTGGCATATTGAACGTATTTCTTGACAAAAGGAATGCTGAGAACTTGAAATTTTTTATTTTTACCAGCACCACGCGATAATGTCACACCACCATGAAGCATCGGATTGTACTTTTCAAAAACTGGGTGTGGGGTAGTTTCATCTTCTTCGTTATCTTCTCCTACAGCCAAGCTTTGACCAGAATCTTCCCGGACTGGAACACCTTCTTCGCTACCAGGAGCCACATATCTATGCATTCTGAGAACATGCTCGGATATTGATCTATCTCGGCTATCGTCTATTTCATCGGTGACCACGAAAAGTAAATCAAAACGAGATAATAAAGAATCTGGTAATGCGATATTCTTATTAGGATCCTTATGGGTGTCATATTGGCCAAAAATAGGGTTTGCTGCAGCTATCACACTACATCGAGCGTTAAGAGAAGTATGAATGCCTGCTTTAGCAATAGTTACAGTTTGTTGTTCCATGACTTCATGAATGGCTACTCTATCATTATCACTCATTTTATCAAATTCATCAATACAGACAACACCTCTATCAGCCAAAACCATAGCACCTGCTTCTAATCTACGTTCCCCTGTTTCTTTATCAGTTGTGACAGCCGCGGTCAAACCAACACCTGAAGAACCTCTACCAGTAGTAGCAATAGCCAACTGAGCAGTATTCAAAACAAATCTTAACATTTGAGACTTAGCCGTAGATGGATCACCTACCATGAGAATATTAATATCACCTCTAATATGAGTACCGTTTTCAAGATTCTTTTCCATACCACCCAAGAGCATTAGTAAAACGGCTTTTTTAATATGATCAGAACCATAAATGCTTGGCGCTAAGGATTGGGAAAGAAGCTCGAAAATGTCTTCACGTTTTGAAATTTTATTTATATTTCTGATATCAGCATCAGTGATTTTTGTTCTTGCTATGGCACCGGTAGATTTTGTAGCCAGCAGTTGAATATTGTTGGCCAGCAGCAGAGACCTGAATGTTGAAGTCTGCATATTTGAACCAAGAGATCTATAGACACCCACAAGCTGAACTCTATCTCCTGGTTTGGCTCTATCTACTAAATCATCATCCATTATCACATCAATGCTTCGAGGTAATTGACCAGCAGGTGCCTTCTCGGGCATTTCTTGAATTGATATTGTTTGATGATCTCTATAGGTGGAATAACCATACTCTGTCGTTAAGCTCCTACCTTCACTATCTTGAGTAGGATATGTAGAAGGAGTTGGAATTGGGTTAAATGACATCGTAGAATCTCGGTATTCTCTGGCGTGAAATATGCCACTTTGGTCACAATAGTGTACCGAGCGAACAATTTTTGGGCGCACTAAAGAGCACCTTGTCACAATACCTTCAATCGATACAAGTTTACCTAAATGTTCAGCTTTAATGGTACGAGGATTAACTGAATGATCACCGAATGAACCCCGAAAAGCGACATAGAATACTGTGGTATCATCAAAAATATGAATGTAGGGGTCACGAAGAGCAAAGACGGCATCTCTTAGAGCACGATCAATCGCTGGCAAGAACTCAGAGGGACTATTAAGCACGCCGTTCCAGAAACTACGATCGAATTCTCTCAATTCATCTAAACTGATCACTAACCTTCTCTCATTTTTCTGAAGCATTAACTTAATATTTTCTCTGTAATTTGTAGGGCCATCTACATCGTCGAGGAATTCTTGAAATTTTCTTACTCTATCGCCAAGAATAGCATCTGCTGGTTGAATATTGTCATCCATTTTAAGATTTTTATAAAATTCAATTCACGTTTGGGGGGAGGGGTGATTTGGATCGGATAATGTTGTGGGAATTCAAAGTGGTAGCTAGTTAGAAGGATTCGGGGTCGGGTGTACGCCTTGTTTGTTTACATTTACCAGAAATTCAAAATGAATCTAAACAAACAGTCGGTTTTTAGGCACAGATCTCGTGTAAATTTCATACTGATTCACGTAAACGCGTAATTAACAAACCCAACTTGGCTAACTACTTCAGATAATTCCGGGTAACAAATAATTGATGACAGAATAGTCCGATCTGGCCATAGTTAAGATCATTTAACAACCCTATAATGTTATATGATATACATGCCTAAATTTATCTAGCTTTTATATCAAGCTAACCGAATTATGAATGAGTCTTTTCTTATTAGATGAAAAATTACTATGGTTTGGTCTGAATAAAAACGCTCGATTATTTGCTTTGAATGCTCTATATACTACAAGTGGTTATATATTAGGCAGCTTATAGAACTAATTTTGAATCAATTTTGTGTAATCAGAATTATCAGTGAAGAAGTCTAATACGACTGGGTTGCGCCCCATAGATGTACTAACGATGCGACTATGATTAGCTTTTATAGACAAAATTCTGCCACTGTGCCAGCCAGTAAAATCATTCAATAACTCTCCGGTGTTCAAATCCCAAACTTTGATCGTCTGATCATAACTTCCCGATATTATCCGATTGTCTACTATATGTACTGCTCTGACCACCAGATCATGCCCCTTTAAAATCCTGAGTAATTTATATGTCTTGCTATCCCATATTTTTAGAAGGTTATCGTTTCCTCCTGAAACAATGATATTCTTGTAAACAGCAACACATGCGATACCTCTATCATGACACACTATACTGTGCTGGCAAAAACCACGCTCAATGTTCCATATCTTTAGCTGACCATCGCTGCCTGCACTTACGACAGTCTTCGAATTAACAAAGCCAATGCTATTTATGGAACAAGCCACGTTTGAAAACCTATAACGTAAAGAGTAGTTATCCCGATTCCAGACACAAAGAGAGCCATCCCGCGAGCAAGAAACAATATATATTGAGTTCAAACAAACATCCAAAACACTGTCCTTATGTCTAAAAATTCTTCTTATTGGTCTCAGCTTATTCATATCCCAGATAATGAGGGATTTGTCTGATGATCCGCTCACCAAAATTTTAGTATCAAAAGCCAAGCAAAGAATTGATCCAGTGTGCCCAATAACTTTGGTGCCTTCAAGGCTTTTCATTAGTGTTCCATTTCGAGCATTCCATACCCTGATAGTCTTGTCCCTGGAACCTGTAATGATCTTAGAGTCGTCAAATTCCACACAGTAAACACTATCTGTGTGGCCTTTCAAAATTCTCGGACTTACGTTGCCTAGTTTCCAGTTCTGATCCAAAAAGTGATGGGATTTATAAACATTCTTCCAAATAATACCATCGGGAAGAGGATCTTTAACCTTCCAATCTGAGCTCTTTTTATTAAACATATTTCTCCAGACTGCATTACTATCTGCAACTTCCTTCCAACTCATACACACTTGGCGGCAGGAAGCTAAATCCTGGGGGGTTAGTTTTAAAAAAATGAGTTCAATCACTTCGCGTGGAAACTCATGCAAAAAATCAACGCTGTTGATTGTATTATCTAATATGCTGTATACTGAAGCTTTGTCTGAAGCTCTCGCCTCTTCTGAAAAATCAATTCCGGAGTCTCTGCCTATACTACACAGGGTACGTACCCTTATTGATTGATGAGTATTGTAGGAGTCTTCTAACTTCAAAGATCCAAATGGGCAAATAGCACTAGCAGCGGAAGTGGATACATATGATGTAGAATCCATGCACCCAGATTTGAAGGACTGAGCAGCGGGAAGTTGAGTTTTTTTATTTTCTTTAGTGTCGTCATTAATACTTGGCGGCTCTGTAACATCTGTACTGTTGTTGGAAAGTTGGTCCCTGTCTTCAAAATAGGCATTTAGTAAGGTCGGCTCACCCGATGGAAGCGAAGGCGTGCTTTTCGGGAGTGAGAAGATGATAGAGGCAACATTGTGGGATGCAGATTCTAGCAAGACGGGTATAGATGCAAACGCTTTATAAAGAGATTTGTTCAGCTTCTTAGCTCCAGGTAATCTAACTCTTATTTTGTGTAGGCTTAGAGCCTCGGGGCCCAACTCATCCCCATTAGAATCTGTGCGACAATTAGGCCGTCCTTCACGGGTCATAACTTCGTTATATTGTTGCACAAATCACAGATAAGGCTTAGATGAACCTTTAAAACCGTTTATCGTAAAACAATATGCTCTTTGGCTACAGAAGCGAGAGTTACGCTGGCAGCATAAATATTTGTGTGGAATAGATATAAGTATAGATGCGTTCAGTCAAGGCGAATCTAAAAAGAGCTGCACGTATTATGCAAGCCAATATGCTGAGATGGTCCTCTTCTTGGGCTTGGATAACTGACACCTGCAGACACAATAAATATGTATTTCTGGTCCATAGGTTGGGATAGATTTTAATAAGAAGCTAAATACTTATGTGATTTGGGGTCAATTTAAAAATCTAAATTTGCTTTATTACTCTTATCGTCTTTGTTAGCATAAGATTTCTGCTCTTCGCCCTCCTCAACCGGGATACTCCATTCCTCGATCTCAAATTGCTTTCTACCAACCCTGAATGCATGCTCACCCTTTCTTGTTACCATATGGCCACGCTCAGTGAGCCCAGGTACTTTGAAAATATGAACCAAACCTTGATGGTCTTTCTTTGACTCATCCTTAGTTGTAGCAGTGGGAGCAGCACACAAAACCATCTTATGTGCAAAAGGTTCTAACTGAATAACCGCATCACTTAAATGTTCCAACCACCGAGTGATAGGTGATTCCCGAGGATATAACTCTAGGGAACATGAGCATACCACTACCAACTGGTTGAAATACTGACGGGTCAACTGACGTAATGAAAAAAAGAATGATGTGATATTGTTAATTTGAGAGCTTTCGTAACTGTAGATGACGGGATGCAAAAGAGATGGAATTACAACTTTAACTACAGTATTATGAGGCACTGATTTCAGCGTTTGTTTAATCTGTGTTATTACCTTTTGAAAGAACTGATTATCGCCGGTTGGCCCAATACATATAACTTCAGAAGAGTTGGGACTTGGTACAATACGGCTTGTGAGATCAAACGTATCGCAGTAGGTTGGTTTAACCATATTATTTGACTCTTTGCTGGGCGTGATACTGTTATGAGTAGCACCATAGCGCCATGCAATCTTTAAATCACGATCCGCACTAGACAAGACAGAAGCGCCGGAGAGAGCCAGGTTTTCAACCGATACTTTGCTCTGTTCATTTGATGCCCTTTTACGGGCCTTCTCTTTCTTATCGACATATATTCCGGGTAAATCTCTAGCCCAGCCTTCACCCATACCGACAACTAATACTTTGGTATCACCTAATTTCCCTTCTTGACTTCTATGGTGAATAACGCCCTGAGCGGCAAAACATCGAAGAATTACACTAGTAAAATCAGTGGTTCCGGATTCTTCCAACAGTAAAAGACTACCAGTTGGCAACCCCATATGAGATAAGATCTTATCCAAGTCATTAGAGCCAGTAGATACCGTGGGATGAGACGTTAAAACAGATGGACGAATACCAGGATGTTCCAAAATTGAAAAAGTTTGAGAGGTGTGTGATTCAGATCTGTGTTGTAATGGTGTGGTAGTCGTAAAGTCAGGTGGGCCACGGCCAAGTGCCGGTGCTGCAGGACCGCCGCGAGGTTGGGTAGGTGTTCTTCCTAAACCCGGAGCTGTTGTTGAATTTAATTGAACCGTTCTTTTTTTGAATGACATTTCGCGAATGTATAACAAGGAAAAAGATAGAATATCAATGCTAGTTTTTTAGAACGCTGTTCAACTGATAGTCCAAATCGGAAACAAATTTTCTGCACAGTTGGGAGTTTTAACTCCCTATCTCCCTCCCAACATACATCTCAAATCACGCATTTTTGCAAGTTTGTTTATCTGAGGATCCAAAAAAAAGTATATCTTTCACATAATGGATATGCCATCTCCATTAGCTTCAAGCGCCTCAAAGGCTTTAACTTTTAATGTTATTGCGAAATGTTCTAGGTCCAAGGCTCGTGCCTCTACTATGATTTTACCTCATGGTGAAGTTCAAACCCCCATGTTCATGCCAGTAGCTACTCAGGCTTCTCTGAAAGGTCTTACATCTGCTCAACTAGCGCAGCTTGACTGTAAATTATGTTTAAACAATACCTATCACTTAGGCCTTAAACCAGGCCAAGAAGTTTTAGACGCTGTTGGGGGCGCACATAAACTCCAGTCATGGGACAGAAATATATTGACTGATTCGGGTGGCTTCCAAATGGTTTCATTGTTAAAATTAGCTACCATCAATGAGCAGGGTGTAAAATTCTTGAGTCCTCACGATGGTACCCCTATGCTTTTGACCCCTGAACATTCTATGTCTCTCCAAAACTCAATCGGCTCTGATATCATCATGCAACTTGACGACGTCGTATCAACACTTACGACAGGCCCTAGGGTTGAAGAGGCCATGTGGAGAAGTATTAGATGGTTAGATAGGTGCATTGCCGCTCATAAATATCCAGAAAGACAGAACCTATTTGCTATCATTCAAGGTGGCATTGATGATGATCTTAGAAAGATTTGTTGTGAAGAGATGATGAAGAGGGACACCCCTGGTATTGCTATTGGTGGTTTATCCGGTGGTGAAGATAAATCAAGTTACTGTAGAACTGTTAGTTTGTGTACGGATATCCTACCGCAAAACAAACCAAGATACTGTATGGGCGTTGGCTATGCAGAAGATCTTATTGTATCTGTCGCTCTTGGTGCTGATCTTTTTGATTGCGTTTTCCCTACGAGAACTGCACGCTTTGGTAATGCCCTCACGTCATCTGGTAGCATTAATGTCAAAAAGGGTCAATATGCTGAAGATTTTAGTCCTTTAGATTTTGATTGTACATGTCCGGTTTGTAAGCCTAAGTCTGAAGGCGGCATGGGTGCCACAAAAGCATTCTTGCACCATCTGGTTACGAAGGAAACTACGGGAGCTCACCTCTTGACATTACATAACATTCATTATCAGTTGAATTTGATGCGGAAGGCTCGAGAGGCTATCGTTGATGATAAATACCCTGAATATGTTCGTGAATTTTTCAGTAAACGCTATGCCGGTGATAAAACGAGATATCCCCAATGGTGTATTGATGCTTTGGCTTCAGTAAATATTGATTTATTGGCTTGAAGTCTTGCTACAGCTTAAAAAGTATGCAGACTATTATTGTACAAAAGATTCATACCATATACATACAACTAGTGGTATAGAATAGAAGTAAAAGATATTATTTGAGAATAAATTATCGTTATGGATGTATAATACCAGCTAGCAATATTTAATTATGGAAACATATTGGATAATTTCTTGTTTTTATTCCCAATAATTCATTTTTTCAAAAAAACTCATATTTTACTTAATTTCAACTATCTCAATTTATTAAAATATTCGAACAGAGCGAAACAATGCATGTTGTAAAGAAATCTCTGGAATTAGTCTTCCTCTCATTCATCGCTCATCACAGTTTGACGGCAGCCAAACTTGATGGGTTTAGAGATGTTATCAGCCATTCCTAAGGTTAATAATTACGAAAATTAAACCTACTACCAATTTATTTTAGCAGAACTTATTAAACTAATCGATGGCCATAACTACATCCAAGTTGCAACTTTCTACTAATTCGTTCTGGTTGGTAGCTTCCCCAAGCAATGTGTTGAAAAATCTATAAGCATCGTTCGCTTCATTTTTCCTTTTCAAAATTTCCTCCTTCTTTCTGGAATGAACTTGAATCTTCTTTTCAAACGCATCTCTCACATCACGGGCTGGATACCTCAAAACGTGTCTACATTCCTTTGCAATACGATCGGAGTTATTACTAACGTATCCCATCTCATCAATCTCCCTTTTGATTTTTTTGGCAAGCTTTTTAGGAATAGCATTAGGAATATCATTAATTAAGTATGCAATTCCACCAATACTAGCAACTATTAGTATTGGTAGCATGACCTTCCTGATAACTCTGGCATTTAAGTATGAACCTAATTGGAAGAAATTACGGATCATATGGGTACTCTGAACTAATCTACCAGTGCCAACAACGGTGGCCAGTGTAAGCGCGTTACTAACTGTCGAAACCTCCTCAGCCTTAACATCAGTTATACGACCAATAGACGACAATGAATTCATTGACGGAAGCATCGGAAGTTCAGGAAATGAAGGCAGGTGGTCAAGCAATTTAATATCATAAAAGTCAGAAAAGTCTAATGGAGCCTTGATGGACCTCGCCAAAGTATCTTTCCTTCTTGTAAACATTAAATCATCACGGAATAGCTTATCAGACATGAAATCATTGCCAATTTTTTCTGAGCCAAGGTCTTTAATGTATTTCACACCATCACTGGTCTTATTCCTAGAATAATCTTCACAATTAGACAAAGACTTGAGAATATTTTGAACTATGTGGTCACGCGTAGCATTAGCGTAATCATAAACTGAGAAAATACCTTCATATTTGACGGCTGGAATATCACCCATGTATGATAAAAAGCTAGTCAAAATTAGACGGGTTTTTTCAGATACATCAGCAGAAATTTTTTCAATTTTTTCTTCAATTGCAATTGTGGTTCGGGCATTTTGGGATATTGAGTCTTCATATGTAGGAGTTATTGCGCTTAATTCGTCACTGGCTTGGCAACGCAATTCATCAGCTTTATTTTTATTTACTAATGAGAGCGTGGTAATGTCTGTAATGGCATTTAATAGGTATGTTTTCGCCGGTGCGAGCTTAGACAAACATCTTTTTTCAAGAACGAAATCCCTCAAGGAATTCTCTAGCCTGTCAAAATCGGGGTCTTGATTTCCATTGTCATCATTATCATCATCACTTCCGTCATCACCAGGATTAGATTCGTTTCTTGGAAAATTCTTTACAATGTTCTCTGAGCTTACAAAATGTACGAAATCTCGAGAACCTTTGTGAGTAGCTGGAGAAATATCTGCTATTTGGTCCATAATACGCTTAACACATCGGGTCTTGTCTCGAACAACATCAAACTTGTTGACAACAATAAAAATGAAAGACTTTTCATTAGCCGCGCTTGTAATAAACTCAATTGCAGACTGGGTTATTTGATTGGTAGCGCTCACGACGAAAACTACCAAATCAATTTCTTCTTGTCTGGCAAAAACTTGCGTTGTATGAAACGAATTTAAATTGAGTCCAGGACCATCAATTAGAGCTATATCAACAACCCCATTCCTTAATAAACTTTTGTCTTGTGATCGCGTATCGTGAACGTACACTTTCAGAATAGCATACTTATCCACCTGTAAAACTAAATCTTCCAGCTTTTGTAAGGGGAATATTTCGTAGGTATTCACATCACGAATATCATAGACTTCACCAATACCAATTGCATGAACTTCTTCTAAATCGTGATTGTGAGAGGCATCAATAACTTCGCAAAATACTTCAGTACATGGAAGTTGGTCGTCGGGTAGAACATTTCTTCTCATGAGTGCATTTGCGAATGTCGATTTTCCTGAATTGACATCACCAGTGATAAGTACCTTAGATGAAGTGTCATCAATTCTTTCTTGCAGTGAAGCTAAATGGCCTAGAATTTTTTTAATTCTATTTTCGAGTAACGTGCTAACAGCGGTGTTTTCCAAGGAATGAACAAGATCAATATTAGACAACGTACCCAAACGTAAATCTAATTTAAGAAGACTAAATGGCTTCACGTTTTTAATAAAATGTTGAGTATTTCTATGATTTTCCAAATTTGTTTCTTCATTTTGTGAATCATAATGATTTGGTACATTTTGCCCCTGGGGAGGATAATATATGGGCCACGACCTATTGAATTCTTGGAGACTCTATAAATTAGTCGACAAAAATTATGGTATAAAGTGTTAGAAAGTTTATAATAATTTAAAAGAAAAAAGAATGTAAAGAAAAAGTTTGGGAATAAAACTTACAATAAACATCTGTTTGACAGCATTGATTGAATTACTGAGTGTTATTCTACTCTCATTGTAATGTAGCTGTTGAAACTGAGATGTTATGAACTTTTGACTAGTAACTAGAGACTAAATTAGTAACTTCATTTTATTTATCGCTTGAAAGAACTCGAATTTGAGAAATCATTAGTAGGGGCTATAATTACTTACAAGAAGGAGATCGGAATCTTGTGTCGTTCGTATTTGTCATATTAGCCGTGAGTTGCTGGATGATTTCTTCATCGGTAGGCATAGGTGTTGAGTTACCACTAGCCTCGGAAGAGGTCGAAATGGGCTTTTCGTTCTTTTGATCCTGAAATTCTTTTTCTTTTTCATTCATTTTCCAACTTAGATCCCGGAGAAAAATCAATCATTCAATAATATTCCGTATATATAATTTGATTATTGATTTCGATACTTAGTAGTTGATCCCATCTCCCGCGCAGGTTTCAGAACGCTGTACATGTAGTACTTCAATGATTTTCTTCTTTTCACAACCCAAAAAGCAAAACAATATACTAAACATTGAAATTACCTAGCGTTTGGCATATCAATTAATATATATACATATATATATTTACTATGATGTCTTTTTCCATTAGATCAGTTTTAAGACCATTTAGATCAATTCCCAACAATGTTTTTTCTGGTGTCACTCGTTCGTCGCTGATTTTTCCTGCATACAGATTTAATTCTACCTTATCGTCCAATACTCAAAATAGTTCCAATCTGACTCAAGATTTAGCCCCTTTGAAGCAAGCGCCCTCTCTTGCTGCTACTGTTTTCATTCATACTAGAGCCTATCAAGTTACAGAAGGCGATATCGTTCGTGTTCCTGCCAATATTAAGGAAGCCCAAGTCGGGGATGTATTGAGGTTAGACAGAGTTGCCAATATTACATCAAGAAATCACACATTATCTGGTTCACCGACTATCGATCCCTCTGTATTCACCATCAGGGCTACAGTTATTGAAAAAACAAAAACACCGTTCACAACAATCAAGAAGACGAAGAGAAGATGTAGACATACCACAACTACCAATGTCAAGCATCATCAGACTGTTCTAAGAATCAATCAAGTTCAAATTAACTAAAAAGAATTACGTCCAGGATATTCTTGGCCTCTTCATAGAGAATTTGCGGATTAGATTTTGTTGATTCAATTATTACAAAATGACTTTTTTACTCTGTTCCTTCACCTTTACCTAATATATACGATACGTTTTCATATGTGTATTTAGTTGCACTTTCTTCTGTTTTCTAGCTCACTATTGTATATATCATTGTAAATAAATAGAAATTGTGCCTTTTAACCCGATTCAGGTATATTTCTTGTTTTATTTGAAGCGAGTATGTAACTGGTGCATAGTGATTAATTAATCCCATGTACCTCTCCCATCATATTGCCTAATTTGTTTTTTGATCACAATCGTAGATCGATTGAGCATGAGGCTATTTAGACGTAACTTTACACATTCGGTAATTAATTTTTGGTTTTAATAATTAGAGACTTTGAAGTGGCTTACAATTGTTTTTCTATTATGATCGATACACCTTCAGCTTCAAGCATTCAGAAAGTTAATCTTCGTTCGCAAGAATTTTTGATAGATAACAAGTCGAGAGATAATTCATTTGATATCGAGAAGAACGCCCCCGATGTTTACCCTTCAAAGAATGCTAGTACCCAAGAAGCGAATTTATTAGAGTATCATCGATTATTTGTTTCTAGAAATCCTCCTACATTCCTTTCGGCTACTAATCACTCTCAGAACTCCACTTGTTTTGATATTGAAAGAGACTCACTTTGTGATACTACCAACAGGTCTGAAGATCTGTCTGAAGGTCTGTCTAACGAGGGATATGAATCCATTAAAAACAGTGATCACCCTGATTGCCCACTTTCTTCTATGAATCCTACTGATTTTTCGACTTCTTTTAATGATGTTAATGAGTGTGTCGATGATGTTTTTCTGTCCCACTCCCCAAGCGTCGCAAAAATTTCTGGCAAGGTCTTGGCTCCGCCTTCCATTAGTACACCCAGTGTTGAAACAAATTCCAGTGATGCGAATTATTTTAATTCGCCGTATAGTTTTGAGCTTAGTTCCTCTTCTTTACCAACTACTCGCAGACGCCGTCTCAATTCTACATCAAAATTAGTTAATCAGAAAGACGAGAGTGATAAGGACGATGCGACCGAAAAACCATTTATGATAGACACTATAAACACCGCATCTTCCAACTCGTCTCTAAATTCAATTAAACTTAGTGATTTCTCCAATAAAAACTTATCGAGGTATCAACACTCTCACCGTAATAGCGATGTTCATATGAGTCCTGTATCCGCAGTCAGTATTTTAACCCCTAAGTTAGAAAGCTTTTCAGACCCCTCAGAATGGACTATAGAGCGTGTTACCTCATGGTTGGAAGCCAATAATTTTCCTCATGATTGGATTGAAATATTTCAAGACAATAATATTAATGGACAGGGCTTTTTAGCTTTAGTGAGTTACCAAAATTTAAAGGCTCTTTCATTACCTACATCGCCAACTATGAGTGGTGAGCCCAGTAGATTCATTCACATGCTCCGAAAAATATTGAATCGGTCTTCGTCATCATCATCTTCTGCTACAAGTCAAAATTATGGCAAATCCGTTTCATCCCATAACATTGTATTCCATTCACCCCCATACCGTGAGCTCGACGCTGAAAACATGTCAAATTCCCTTTCTAAAAATATGGAAGGGCTCTCACAGGTTTCAGCTGAGACCAATTCTATTTACAAAACGAGTTTTGGTAATCCTGACGGTGAAAACTCCGACGAAACACTCCTAAATCTGACTCATTCAAAGAATAACTTTTCATCTGCATCGGAAACTCATTTAAGATCAGAAAGTGGTAGTAGTGTGGAATTTATGATCACTGGGCCAGCTTCCACCAAGTACAATGGATCTTTAAATTTGGAGAGTAGTAAGCATATGTCTTTCCATAGTGAATCTAACTTGCCAGTATTGCGTGAAAATAAGAGCTTGAACCCACGTCCGCTTACAACTTATTCAGCTAATCCTGCGCGTGTTTCCGGCTCTCATAGCGGACAGGTATGTGGTTATTGCGATCAATTTACTTCGAAATATATTAAACCTATTCTAATGTTAATCGTTTTTAGTCACCTTCTTCTCCCTCCTTTACGCATGGGTTTTTTAAACGGCATAACAAATCAAGCTCTATGGATTTTTCGGGGCTTTTTTCTAATAGTTCTGCTAATTTGGCTCAAAATATGACATATACTGGTCATTCGGGGGATGATCGGCCTTCTAAAACCCCTGTAAAAGAAATTAACGATGCTGAAAGTAAGAAAAGTCGTGGCGTTCTGAATAGGCTATGGAGGCGTGATAAAGAAAAATATGATAAGACGGTGAATAAGGATTTTACCAACAACAACCCTAGACGGAATTTTCATGCAATCTCCCCTGTGAGTCCTATTGCCCCTTCTTTTAGCTCTTCGAATAGTAATAATGTTGGCTTTTCAGTTTTCAAAGAATCAACTTCCACTACTTATTCATTGAAAGATGGTATGATACCCATAAAAGATAGTCTCCTTAACCAGCAGAGATTTCTACCTATTCAGAAGCGTTTTATTGAGCGTTTCATTTTTGTGACAACCGATAACACAAACTTCATATTTACCGAAATTACACAAATCAAAACTAGTCAAGAGTTAAAAGAATTAATTTTTCAGAAGATTGGCATTCCAATATTGGCAGATTGCGAATTTTGCTTGACAGATGTTGGTTGTGATCCTGGAGAAACACTATCAGAGGATGCATTTAGAGAATTACATGTGATGCACTCATCTCGTATCAATAATTTGAAACTATTTGTTAAACTTCCAGCACCTTCTCCAGGTGATAGTATTATAGACGATGAGCCTAGCCAGTTAAACTATTCCTCTGTGACTTCAACGTCACCTACCGCCTCCTATGAGGGTGATCTATCTTCAGGAAATATGTATCCAGCAACGCCACTCTATCTGTATACTGAAATTCCAGGGCAAAAAAATGATGAAGTCGATTATTTTAGTGCACTTCCGCAAGCTTCGCACACATCTCTTGTCAATGAGCTTCTCGTAAACAAGGGTTCTAATAAAGTATCAGACGTTGACCCGGCTCGAAAGAGAACAATTCGTACACATTTCAAAAACGACCTCCATACTGATACCATTCCTGAAAATTCTAACACTCATACTGATTCCATTATAGATGGCGGAAAGGCTTCTGGACCAGTTAGGACTAGATCAACTACTCTTGTGGCATTGCGTAATGCTCCTCCTCCGCCCATACATGGTCAAAATGGCCTCACCCGGGGGTTGAGCGTCACTTCTGCAAATTTTATTGAGCCCCCTGTACATTCATTCACACCTGGTTCCACTGAAGACCTTATTCCTCAACCATATGTAGGACTTAAAAGACTTGTTTCTAGAAAGCCTGTTTCTCCTGTTAACTCTAAAAAGACCTTCAAAAAAGACTTCGGTGAGAAAGCTGCCCTTGAAAATACCTCATTCAGCTTAGATCGAAAGAATTCTATTGTGAGTTATTTGGAGCGGAAAAATTCTATACTTACCGTGACGAAGGATTCCGTTGAATTTGTTGAAAACGAGATAACATTCGAAGGTGCGCCTGAATTGGAAGATAGTAGTAGTGATAGTGGTTCTAGTGATGATGGGTTGTGGGCGAAAAGGCCGCCAATTAATAGCGGTAAAAAGTCTTGCTTAGTAACGAAACCATTTTTCAGAGCACCTCTGAGGCCGGAACTAAAGGTTCAAATCGGTAATACTAGTGTCATTGATTTCAATGAAAATATTACTTCAGCTGTGTCGCCATTTTTAGATACTGATCGAAGTAAGCTCGTGGGCGAGTCATCAGACGTACGTCAGCTTCCATCGCCCAATCTCGGATCTGGTGGTAAAGTATGGGCTGTTAGACCACCGGCTGAACTACTTTATGATAATTTGGAAAAGTTTTTCCCCAATACAGATTTAGACAAGCCTATCATTGATGATATTATGTTGTCTCCCCCATTGTCACCTAACCCAGATAGTGTCTCGCCAATCGCTCATCCCCATCTAGCTGTTTCTCCTTATAGCAACGGTACTCCATCAAGGGAGCTTTCCTCTTCTCCACTTTCTTCAAATACATTGGCAGTATCTTCTACAAACTACAGGGGAGCCCCGACTTCTTCGAATGTCAGGCCTGACGTTTTGAGGTCAGACAATAATATTCAAGGTTTACAAACCACTTTGCCTTTTAACAATCCCTCTACTCCTACGGTAAATTCCCAAGTTACCCCTGTTAGGACTCGTGCTGGTAGAATGAAAAGTATTCGTGTTGTGGCTAGAGAAGCTAGTAAACGCTTTAAAAGTAATGCTCAAGCTGAGGATAGTAAGAAGTTGCTTAGAAGAAAAAGCACGAAAATGTGGGGCCAGAAAGTAATAGAAGCAACACCAAATGAAATTAACTGCGGCCACCTAAGTACATTAAGAGATCACCAAGGGTACCATAAGCAGTTTGTTTGGGTTAAAGGTGAACTTATAGGTAAGGGTACATTTGGAAAAGTTTATCTAGCATTAAATGTTACCACAGGTGAGATTATGGCTGTAAAGCAGGTGAGAATTCCAAAGGCGGCAAGTGATCCAACTAGTGAGAGACAGCAAGAGGCATTGGAAGCCCTTAACGCCGAAGTTGCCACTATGAAAGACCTTGATCACTTGAATATTGTGCAGTACCTTGGGTTTGAAACATTCCCTAACGTGTATAATTTATTTTTGGAATACGTTCCTGGTGGGTCAGTTGGTACGTGCCTGAGGCTTCATGGAAGATTTGAACATGATGTTATTAAATCTCTCACAAAACAAGTATTACTAGGGTTATCATATCTTCACAAGTGTGGTATTCTTCATCGTGATTTGAAAGCCGACAACTTACTTCTCGATTTGGATGGGGTATGCAAAATTTCCGACTTTGGTATTTCGAAACGTAGTAATAATATTTATGCGAACGATGCTGGTATGTCAATGCAAGGTACCATTTTTTGGATGGCCCCTGAAGTAATTCATAATGTGGTTCATAATGAGAAGCAGGGCTATAGTGCCAAGGTTGACATATGGTCATTGGGCTGTGTTGTACTGGAAATGTTTGCAGGTAGAAGACCTTGGTCTAACGATGAGGCAATTGGTGCTATGTACAAATTAGGCAAAACCCGCCTTGCTCCTCCGATTCCTGAAGATACTCTCCCGTATGTTCTTAAAAAGGATAAAGACTTCTTGGACCTTTGCTTCACCATCGACCCAGAATTAAGACCAACAGCTAATGAATTATTAATGAACAGCTTCTGTGAGCTTGATGATGATTTTAATTTTTTGGATACGAAATTAGCACGACTAATTAAATTTAATGATAAAAGAGCTGATGGGTTTCCTCAGTTGGATAAGCCTAGTTTTGATTTACCTTATAGCTAAAGACTTTATTTTAAATTTTTTGGGTAGTTAACAAAATTGAAAATAAAATTAGAAAATCCGTTGAGGATTCATATATTAGATATATATATATATAAAATAATATGGAATTTCTAATCCATGATACTCACTAACGAGCATATTTTAAACAAAAAGAAATAAAATAAAACTACAATGATAATTACTCGATCAAAAAACCGGAACGAGAAAATATTATAAATAAATAAATAAGACTAAATCTCACACCATTAAACAAATAATAAGATAAATGAAGTTCATGTTCCATGCCCATATAATACGATAGAAGTTAAAATGCAGTTGAAGCACATTTACTGGGGAAAAGATATATTAATTGGGAAAAATAAAAATAAATACAGATCGTAAAAGAGATATAAATCGCTTAGTATCTGTAGATTTCACTCTTGAAAGGACCTTCAACAGCAACACCAAGGTATTCAGATTGAACGGAAGAGAGCTTAGAGAGCTTGACGTTGAGGTGGTCGAGATGGAGTAAAGCAACGGTTTCGTCAAGAATCTTGGGGAGAGTGTGGACACCGATTTCGAAAGAACCAGACTTGGCAAATTCAACAAATTCTTGTCTGAAACTTTCATCATTAGACTTGTAAAGAGCAATTTGAGCAAGAACTTGGTTGGTGAAAGAACAAGACATAACGAAGGAAGAGTGGCCAGTGGCACAACCCAAGTTAACAAGACGACCATCAGCAAGAAGAATGATATTGCGGCCATTTTCGAGAAGGAAACGATCAACTTGGGGCTTGATGTTAACAACAGACTTGGCATTGGTCTTTAACCAAGCGACGTCGATTTCAATATCGAAGTGACCGATGTTACAGACAATAGCATCATTAGGCATAACAGAAAAGTGTTCACCGGTGATGATATCTCTACAACCAGTAGTGGTAACGAAGATTTGACTAATGGGAGCAGCTTCTTCCATGGTGGTAACTTGGAAACCAGAGACAGCGGCTTGAAGAGCATTGATAGGATCAACTTCAGTAACAATGACACGAGCGCCCATAGAGTGAAGAGCCATAGCACAACCCTTACCGACATCACCGAAACCGGCAACAACAGCGGTCTTACCAGCAATCATAACATCGGTGGCACGCTTGATACCATCAACAAGGGATTCTCTGCAACCATATAAGTTATCGAACTTGGACTTAGTAACGGAATCGTTAACGTTAATGGCAGGAACCTTAAGTTTACCATCCTTTAACATCTTGTAAAGATGATGAACACCAGTGGTGGTTTCTTCAGAGACACCGAAACAGTCTTCGAGCATTTCGGGGTACTTTTCGTGAACGAGGGATGTAAGATCACCACCATCATCAAGAATCAAGTTGAGCTTAGCATCACCCTTGAAAGCCTTGAGTTGTTGTTCAATACACCAGAGATATTCCTCTTCGGTTTCACCCTTCCAAGCGAAAACGGGAACACCAGCAGCGGCGATAGCAGCGGCAGCGTGGTCCTGGGTAGAGAAAATGTTACAGGAAGACCAGGTAACTTCAGCACCAAGAGCGGTAAGGGTTTCAATAAGAACAGCAGTTTGAATGGTCATGTGAAGACAACCGGCAATTCTGGCACCCTTAAGAGGTTGAACAGCAGCGTACTTCTTTCTAGTTTGCATAAGACCGGGCATTTCATTTTCGGCAAGTTCAATTTCCTTACGGCCGAAGGCAGCGAGGCCAATATCGGCGACCTTGTAGTTAGAAGCAGGGGCGACACTCATTTTTGTTATGTTGATATGTATACAGAAACTGTGTTAAAGAAAAAAAGAAGAAAAGAAAAGGAATTTTTAAAAGTTTTAAACTGAAAAAAATTACGATTCGATTAAAAACTGGTCATTACATAAGAGTATTAGCCACGTAGCTTCTGTAGGGTAGTCTTTAAACTACTGCGGTACTAAAGCATAATGTATCACGTGCTAGATCTTGTTGAGCTATCACATGCAAAAAATAAAAAACGCTCGCCAATCACTCTATCAATTGTTGGCTTTCACATGGGTGTTGGGTAGGTTATCTCGCAGAATATTCCTTTCGTCGGCGTCTAGAGTCTATATACGTGCGAAACGATAAACGATGTTAGCATGTGGATTGCAACCGCAGCATAAATTGTTTAATAATAATTTCATGTGATTATCCTCTGGCTAATTGTTCAAACTGGTTTCCCATCATGTCGGGCCTCGTTGAAAAGCACTCCCAAAAGGATCCTTTGGATGCATTTATGTGAGCATATACTTACCTCGAGGATGAGTTGAAGTTTTCGAACAAAAAGTTCACTGGCAATTTGCATGTTTGATTCTAGAAGTTTTACTTCAACCGTTATTTCATCAGCCAATTTTTTAGATTGGTCGCAATTTTGTTTATTTAAGCTCTCCAAGTCGTTATTCAACTGTCGTTGCTTTGTAATCATATAACCTTCCATTCGAGATCGCTCTTCTTTGATTAGCTGTGTGACCTTGTCGATGTCACTGTATAGCTTCTTCAATGTTTCATCTAATAATTCAAAGTTGGAAAATAATTTCTTCTCTTCACTGATTAATATGAGAGGTAAATTAACAAAATAAAAAGATTAGTTAGTTTTTGTACGCCCACTAATATTATATGTATGCTTCGATTAGACCCTCTAGAATATCCCAATGGAATATACTACATTAGAGATGTAATGTTAGAACCATCGTTTGCAAGTAACACTACACACCTTACTAAATCAATAGGGCGATCTAGGTCAGAAATTTTTTTTTTAGCCACTTTTAAAAATTCCTTGAGATTATCCAGTTCAAAATCTTTACTGAGTTCTTCCTGAATCATATCGGTTGCTGATTTTAAATCTCGGTTCAACTTATGGTCCAACTTGGACTTTGAATGATCAAAATGTCCACTCATTGTTTCCCCTAGAATAATACCGAAACCCGTATATTTTTAAAGATTCAAATTAGATTTTCTCTTCAGAATTTTTTAATCGAGCTTTTAAATAAAAAAATTTGAAAACTAGAGCTAGTTTCAGGGCTTTAGTGCATGAAAAAGTGAGGTGCGAAAAGAAAGAACCTTGTATCTCCCTAACCTTCACCTTCTCTATTTAGGGCAAGGACATTCAAGCAAACCCAGATATTCAAATTTTTATTCAGTGTTTAACTTCAAAATAATAATGATAGTATGTAATATAGAAAGAATATGCTCTTTATATCTAATTTTTTCTTTAATCGAGGAGCAAAGGAAATTAATTATTTTACCCCTCGCCTTACTACGAAATTTTGGCTAACACTTATTTATTAAACTTTGCTTTGCATATTTTATTTTAAAAATAACATTACCATAGATTCTAAAAAAAACTAAGAAAACAGTTCCTCGAAAATGAAATAATCGAATTTGCGCAAAGAACTCTACCAATTGAATGCGTGCTCAAAGTATTCAACACGACCGTTTTTAACCTTGTCAAGGTCTGTACATATTTGTTCCCTGATACTATCCATCATATCGCCAGGACCACAAGAAAGAATGGCTATTGATCCTGTGGCCTGTTCAAAGTTTGAAGAAATAAGTTGAGGAATATCAGGCCTTGCACCAAATGTGATGCTACCTAATATGGTATCGCAAAGATCAGTTGAAGAGTCGGAAAAAGAAGACACTTCTGAAGAAACTTTTTCTTTATTCTGGTTATACAAAACAGGCATGCTCTCCTCTGAAACATAAATCTTGACTTCAACTCTTCCGCTGGCCATAATATCTTGGAGAGGCTTTGAAATAATCTTGACTGAATCCAAATGCCTAGTAGTCCATATAAATTGTGTGTGTTGTTGAATGTCCATCTTACTTAACTTTTCTGCATACGGTAAAACACCTGTGATGCCAGCACCACCGGCAATAAGAATAGACGAGTCATATCTCTCAACAGGAGCAGTCTCACCATATGGGCCTTCAATTGCAACCTTGTAAGTAGCAGGGGATTGAGATTTGGCTAAACGTCTTGCAAGTTTCTTAGTTAAACCGTTCTGGATCTTGGTAACAAGCTTGAATGAGTGATTACTATCATCAGATGTAATCGGAGAAAATGGATGACATTCCCATGGATTCAACGAAGCAATATAAACAAACACATATTGGCCAGGTTTAACTTTCCATTCCAGAGGTGTATCGATATTCATAACAATCTGATCTCCAACAACTGACATTTCAGCCCTTGTTGATTTGATTTTATTATTGCGGCCGCTAAATAGCGAAATATTGATTCGCATAATGTTACAGAATCTGAGTAACCAATCCATGGCCCAAAAAGCGAAAGTGAGGTACACGGCCTGAATATAGCCCATATCGCTGATATGAAGGATCGCCATAACAAGAGCTAAAAGAACAAAAACAACATGAATAATCAAGAATACGTCATAGAAATAGTGGCGGAAAGAGGCAGCGCCGATAGCAATCCCAAAAGACCCAATGGCACACACCCCAGACCAATAATAGTCAGCCTTAAAGAATGATGCTATAGAACTATTGTAAAGATAGTATCCATGAAAGACGGTTGCATGGACAATAACAGAAAGGTAAAACATTCTAGACACTGACCGGTGGTATGCATTGAAGGTGGAAAAGCTCCATCCTGATAAATACAAAAGAAAATTGTTTCTCAAAGCAAATAAAGTGAGGATTGGCAGTTGTACAGTGGCCATAATACCAGTTCTGTCAGCAATAAATCTTAAAAGTTCAAGTTTCTTTTTGCCATAAATAAAGTTATTATCGGAAATACCAAAGTAATGAGTCGTAGCAAAAATGATATATAAGGCACAATAACCAAAAATACCTAATGATTCCATTCGAGTAGGAAAAGTAATCTGTACTCCAAATATGACAAACTTTTTTGCGTGAATATATCCAAAGAGAGCCGGAAAAGAGATATACTTTTGCAACAAAAGCATGAATTTACTAGGCTTAGCTAGAGAGCGAGTGCCTAACGACCTAAAATACAAGGTTTTGGTTAACTTTGAAATACCACTTAGAAGTGCCAAGCCTATCAAATACGCAGTTAAGAATGACCCCTGCCAGACTCCAATATCTCTGTTTGAACGGTTATAAACTTCATCCTTATGATATTTCTCGAACATAGTCTTACTAATTAAAACTGGTGAATGAGGTGTTGATTTCGCGGTAAGATTGGTAGTCAAGATATAAGGATGGCTGGTAAGATACTTCAAGGAATCTTCATAACTGATATGTTTGATTGTGCCGCATAATTTTGACATTATAAAATCAAAATTTGACTGGTACTTTGCTTCTGAGGAGTCTTCAGGCATATATATTTCGAGACATGTAACGATTGAGGAAATGTAATTCGTAGTTGCGCACAAACAATTTTTGTCACTGGTTTTACAACCGTCAAACTGATATTTGTAGCCTCGACGACATATATCTCTGACATATTCAGCCTCGGACCACAAGGCCATAGTTGAAGACGTAAATATCGTCAAAATGGTGAAAAGTTTTATTATACTGCTCGATCTCATTTTGTCACCTATGCGATTAATAAAAGAAAGGGATAAATTTTAATAAGGTCTAAGGGAATATTTGGCCCCATTTATACAACTGAAGCTGCCACTTTGGAGCTGCCCAAGTTTTTTTTAAGCTGCAGCATTACTGTTTACTGTTCTCAATATATTTTTTGTTTTTTGTTTTTTCTAATACTTTGCTTTTTTTAACGTTTGCTTTTTTCTTTAGGCTCTTAATCTGATTGAAAAAAAGTAATCATAGATTTTCAAAGGCCGATTATCAATCCAATCAGTTAACTTAAGATGAGCGTTTCAAAATGTTACACACGGGTTAGGCTGACAGCCTTATGCGCGGCGTTCTTGTTTCGGTCAAATCTAGGTCTGCTTTCAGTACCTGAAATCCGGAGAGATAAACGTCTTTTTCAACGTCCTTCTCATGATAATATTTTTTTTTCTAAAAAGTCTTTACTATGATCAAAAAGGAAATCAGTTTAGAATGGGGAATTCAAGCAAATACTAAGACTAAAATTCTTGAAGTCCGAAGACCACATCATGTGTAGCTTACTAAATTTACACATATGAAAAGCTTGACTTTCGATATGCAGCTCTTGTCAGTGCCCTCCTCCTATAGTTAGTACTAATAAGAGATTAGCTAAATTGCTGCAGAAGTTGCTTTTTCCATTCTTTTATTTGTATAAGAGGAATAAATTTCAGACGTAAGGTTTAGTTAAGTTTTACTTTGAAGATGCTATTTGAAACTTTTTCTCAAATATTTTTATTTATCCAATAGTGAAGCGTTTTATCCACCTTGTGGAACCAGTTCTATTTTGTTCTCTAATGTATACTGGAAGGGTATGGTACTACAATAAAATAGAGAGCAAGTCGACTTCAGTAAAAAAACTATCTAAAAGTTTCGGCAATAATGTGCCGGGAATCTGATAGATAATTTTTTTTTTTTAGTGAGGAACAGGGACACCATTTAACTTTTCTTTTTTTGCACTCATCAAAACCTCTTTTTCAATTAGTCTCATGCACACTTAATTGGTCTTCAAATTGAGAGTGAACCCAAAAAGGCTGAACATTGAAAAAGTACTGAGTGTATATTTTTATTTAAGAAAAATTATATGATGGACTATGAAATTTGCAGTCCCTTTAAGATAAAGAAAAAACAGGAATACTCCAAGCTGTCGTTTGTTAGATAGCTTATATGAAAAAGCAACTAAAACATTAATTCAAGACAGCTTCAAAACGAATAAAAAAAAATAATATAAATTGTCGTTAGGTATTTAAAATGAGGTTTAAATAATTGACTACCAGTTAAAAGCTTCTTCAAAATATTCAACACGGCCATTAACACTTTCAAAGTTGGTGCTCACTTGCTTTCTAATATCGTCCATCATTTGACCGGGCCCGCAAGAGACAACTGCCATAGAACCAGTGGCTTGGCTAAAGTTTTCAGCGATCATTTGAGCGAAGGATGGTTTTTCACCAAAAGATACATGGTTCATAATGATGTCATCTAGGCCGTTGGAAGAATCCGAAAGCGAAGATGTGTCGGAATTAATTTTTCCCTTCTCCGAGAGATACAAATTTTCTTCGTTTTCACCGGCAACGAAAATTTTGACCTCAACTTTGCCAGACTCAATTATCTTATTAAGAGACTTGTTACAGATTTTGATGAGATCAAGGTTTCTTACAACCCAAATAAACTGAGTGTGTTGTCGAATATCCATTCTAGATAACTTTTCGGCATAGGGTAAAATAGCTGTTACACCAACACCACCAGCGATCAGAAGTGATGAATCATAACGTTCCACCGGATGAACTTCGCCATAAGGCCCTTCAACGGCAATTTTAAAGGTTAAAGAAGCAGAATTAGTTCTTTCCAAGCGCTTAGCTAGCTTTTTGGTCAAACCATTTTGGGCTTTGGCAATAATTTTAAATGAATCCCCTACATTATCACCAGAGACAAGAGAGAAAGGATGGCACTCCCAGGGATTCAAAGAAGCAACATAGACAAAAACAAATTGTCCAGGCTTAAAATTCCATGGCATCGGGGTCTTGACATTCATTACAATGTTACCGCCTACCAATGACATATCCGCTTCGGCTGATTTAACTCTGTTACTATCTCCTCTCCAGAGGGAAAGGTTAATCCACATGATGTTACAGAATCTAAGTAACCAGTCCATGGCCCATAAAGCAAAGGTAAGATATACTGATTGTGTGTATCCCATACCGTGAACGTGATAATATGTTGCTACAAAAGCTACCAGCACGAAGATAACATGCATTATTAAGAAAGTATCATAAAAGTAGCGACGGAAGTTACCAACACCAATTGCGATACCGAAAGCGATAATGCCAGTAGCACCACTCCAGTACCAATGGGCAATGTACATGTTTGCCGTAGATGCAGTATGAGCATAGTAACCATGGTATACAGTGGCATGAACAATAAGCATAATATATACCACCCTGGAAACAGCCCTATGGTAAGCATTAAAAGTTGCTAGACTCCATCCAGAAATATACATGAGGAAATTATTTCTTAAAGCCAATAAAGTAAGAATGGGTAATTGGGTTGTTGCTATAATGCCAACTCTAGCGGCAATATGTCTCAGCAATTGCTTCTTCTTAGTGCCATAAATGAAATTATCTTCATGCACATTATAATACCTAGTAAAACAAAATATAAGCGCAAGAGCAAAATATCCGAAAATTCCAATTGATTCCATACGAGTAGGAAGTGTGATGTTAATTCCCCAGAAAGAAAGTTCTTTGGCATGAACGAAACCAAACAGCGCAGGAAGCGAGATATATTTCTGCCATAGGCGAGTCATCTTGTTAGGTTTTGAGAGTGCTTTCGATGCTGATCTCTTGTAATAAATACTTTTGACAACCTTAGAAATACCACTGATACAGCACAAGACAATCAGATAAAATGTCATAAAAGCACCTTGCCAAACACCATAATCTCTGTTAGCACGGGTTGTGTAATCATCAAGATAATTTTTATTCCAGGTAGCTTGATCAATTAATACCGGTTTATTAGGCGTTGCTTTTTTAGTTAAGTTGGTATTAAAAATATACCCATTTTTATCAAGGTATTTTAAACCATCGTCGTAAGTAAGCTTATTCTCGGTACCACATAATTTTTTTAGTACTGTCTTGAAATTCGATCGATGAAGTTCTTTAGGGGAGCCTTCAGGCATATATGTTTCAAGGCAAATAACGAAAGAAGAGACATAATTAGGGGAAGCACAAAGACACTTTGAATCTTTGCAACCATCGAATTGAAATTTGTATGAACGACGACAAACATCACGAGCGAAATCGGCTGCACTCCACATAGCCATAGAAGGCCCTGCTAGGAGTGTTAGCACAGTTAAAAGCTTTAAAAGAATGGGTAGTTTCATTGCTGTACTCGAAAGAAGTGTTTCGTTAAACTTGAGTTACTGAACTTTTTATTTTTTATGAAGGAAATCAACCTGAATTTATACAAAAAATATCCAACACAGGGTTTTTTAAGCTTATGATATACTTTCTTTTTTCAAGATTTAATCAATTACCTTCTTGCATTTCGGCTTAATATTGTATAAAAAGAAAAGAAATTTTTTTATTAAATCAATGAGTAAATCTTTAGTTAAATAGTGCCTAATTATGACAATATCTAGTGCGGATGATTCAGTGTAGTTTCTTTTTTTCCCTTCAGCTAGATAACATTCAAAGTGCCAAGAAAGAAAAAAAAAGAAATACCGAGAAAACCTAAAAATCTTCGTCTATTTAATCAAAGAAAATTTGTTTGAAGATGATCAGTTCGCGTTCGAATCTAAGGCTTTATAGGTCATTAGCGCATGAAGTCTTGGCAATGTACTAATGTTGCATTTTGGGCAGAAAACGGCGTGAGAATAAAGAATACTATAAAATAGTAGTACTCTAAGTTATCACTGTTTGATTATGTAAGGAAAGGGAAATGGGTTACCCTGTACCTATAAAACACTATATAAATAATATATTATTGCATGGGCTGATTTGGGGCACTGCAGAAAATTATCAGATTCCCAACTTTACAATCCACTCAAACTTGAGTTTCAAAAACTACGTGAACAACTGATGTAAGGGCGCCTACCATCCATGATGATTAGATTATCGGAAACACTACTAAGTTGACATAAGAGCGTAAATAATTATTTACTACACTTATCTGCAAGCATTCATGGATGGTTTTAATTTGGATTCATTCTAATTATTCTTTAACAGGAACAAGGTCAATTTGTTTTTGAACGGGATGATTACGAATATTTCTAGACAAAATAATAGGTTATTTAATTGCGTTGGCTTGTCTATCGGCTTTATTGGAAGTTTGATTTGAAATAACAACAGATATTGATTGCTAAACTGATCTTGTCGATATTGATAAGCTAGTTTTTTTTGACAGCAGGCTAAATGTTAGTTGTTTCTTTCTGCATCAAGAGTTGCTTTTCCATATTATAAAGATATAATACCAATTAAATATTGGACATGAGAATATAAATCTTATAGCCAAATCCCAATAAAACTTTTAAAATAAGTCAGGTCATTTGATTTTTTCGTGATCGCTGCAACAACAAACAGTTTTCATGTTTTGAATTATCTTTTGCAGTTACAAAAGTTACAAATAGAAGAACGAATTCAACCAAAGTCATAGCCAAAAACTAGAAAATCAAAAGGGCTTCTTGGCAAAGAACGGAGCTCCTATTCATGAGTATGATGATTCAAATAAGATTTATGTCTCCTCTAACTTGTGTCAATTAAACCAATTAAAGATTGGTACATCTGGAATTTTGATATAATTGGACTTCAAATAATTACTGTTCTCTGTAGATAGGTTAAAACTGCATTTTTAGTCTTGTGATCGAGACCTTGTTGTTACTATTTTTTTTGCTGCATCGGGAAATAACTTCCTCCTAACGGTTCTTCCCTGAAAATGGTTTTTGTTTTCATGTATCCTATAAGCGGTACACGAAGGTCCGTGTACAGGCTCGGAAATTGGTTGTGGATTTCAAGTGAGTTCAAATCAAAAAAAAGTCATCCTACTAGGATTAACAATTTCTTAATGCGCTTATGTAATATAATTGAGTCAAGGAACTGTAGTCTTGTGGAACCGTCGGGCTGTATTCCCTCTTTCCGATCTGATAAAAAACAACTAAAATTCAATAATATCGCTTATTCTCTCCTTATAGACGAGGTTAGCTAAGTCCCCACTAATGGTTATCGTCTATAATGCTGGTACCAAGACTTTTGCGGCCCTTTTTTTCTTGGCATTAATGCATATGTAATATTTATTATGTAATAAAATCAAACCAATAGTACTCAGGATTTTAATTGGGTTGGGTTTAATCTGATCAAACTAAGAGCTTTCTTTATATAATCTAATCTGATCATGTTTGTTGAGCCTATAAGCTACTTCAATAATTTATTATTGCTACATCATCTACTCATCTGAAACAGCAGTAGAATAGCATTATTGAGTGCTTATTATAACCTTCATTTTAACAACCCCTTGATCCACCCTATATAATTAATTTACACACCTAATTATGATTCTTTTTTTTTTCTTCAGTCAGTACTCAGTGGTCCTGATGGCCGCCTAAAATACATTTTTTTTTATCTCCAAGCAACCAAAATAACGTGTTCTTTACGCACTATGATATATTGGTTATTGGAACCAAGATTTTGTATTACCATTGCATGCGTGGCATGGAAATATTTTTTCTATTTTCGGGAAATCGTACATTGTAACGTAAAAAAACAAAAGCCATTTGTTTGGGGCACTTAGAGTAAATCGATTATTTCTACTGCTTCTATCTTTTTCTATGTCTAGGCTTTGAAACAAAATGCCTGTCATTTTAGTTTTTTGATTTTCGGAGAATCTAATAGGTCAGAAAAAAATTATATTGTATTTTTTTTCGGCGAACTTTAAGCCAAAATTATGAAACCTGGCACTCTAAGGAGAGAAAGGAATGGCTGTTTAAGATCAGCGCTAAGCATTTCGGGTTTTTCTTGGCACTCAACGTCGCCTAGTATGTTACTGACTAAATATCTCGTCTTATTTGTACTATTATTGCCATCTTCATTGACGTAAGACTTTGGTTTCCACACCATATCAAAAATTAATCAACTAATGCTGATGCTTTGGTATCAAACCAAAAAAAAATTAATAAAATAGGTAATATTACTTGATTTTATTAATCGTATTGGTAGTTTTTTTGTTTTTTTCGAAAAAAAGTTAAACTTTTTCTTTTCCGTTCAAAACCCTATTTTCTATTTTTTCGATTTAATTTTTCCCCTGTTAAGCCACAAACAAAAAAAAATATCAAATTAATCCTAAATTCTATTAACAGTATTTGGATTTCACTTACAATGAATTATATGCCCCAAATTAACAATAAAATTTTCAAAGGTTTAAGCTCGATTCTAGAATTGCAGTACCTATGGCACTTTTGTATAGAGTGTCAGATAAATCACAAATATTACCCCCGAAGTGAAATATTCCGGGTTCGGGTTCAGCTACGTGGGCACTGAAGTCCCGCCTCAAACGTGCATGAATTAGTTTTTGGGAGTGCTAAAGTCATGATACAGCTACTGAAGATTAGGTCGGAAAGCTTGATTCCTTGCAAGTAGATGAACGCCCTACGCGCATCACTTAACTGAAAAGAATGCGTAATAATATTTTGATTATTGGCTCGCCACAATCGGGTAAATTGAGTTTAGTTAAATGTAAGGATTTTATTGTATAAATATGATACATATTTGATATATTACCCACTAACTTTTGTACTAAATATAGACTTAACCGGATCTCTACCGCCAGACCTTCCTTCATTTGACGAAAACCCTTCTCATAATGGCTTGACACATGCTTATAAAATTAAGACCAAATATTATACACATGAAGCCAAATTATGGGTTGATGAATATTGTTTACCTGATCAGGGTATCACGCCGATTCAAGAAAACTACGGCAAATTTTACGGGGAGGAAGACATATCGGAGAAATTAACCTCTTTAATTCAAAACGCATCGTTGCAACCCGAATCTGAGATAGAGCCTGAACTATCGTCAGTAAAAAATTCGAATCCGGATTTTGAAGTATCGTTACCAAGTCTTCCATTTTGGATCCAAACATTCACGTCATCGTCGGCTTCCGAAATTCGCGATTCACTAGGTGCGGTGATCTTCACATTTAGCCCATCATACAATACGATTGAAACTGCAGAATTTGAAGAATGGGGTAAACTTATTGATTGTCTGGAAGATGAAGAGTGGAATGGAGCCACCATTGCTTTTTCTAATACAACTTTAGATCGAAAGAATAGCAGAACACTTGATACAGATGATTATCAAGATATGTTATTTGACCGGGGAATTCAATTAGCGACAGATTATGATCAATTAATAAGTTTTATACAGACTAATGGCTCATGGGTTCAGGCTATTGCAGATGGACAGGGTACTGACGAAAATTGTGAAAAACCAAGTTTGGTTGATTCAGTAACAATAGCGAGAGATCAACCAACAGATAACCAATCTGGATCATTTGAAATAGAGGATATAATTGAAACGGAAACATCATTAGGGTTTGACATTAATGGTTACACAGAATTTCTTGATGATGACTATGGTGACGATGATAACGACGCAGAAAGGGGGAGTTTGCCATATTTTAAATTGGCCATGAAGTCAGCCGAAGACCTCAGCTTGAATTATGAGAATAGTATTCACCTAGAGAAGAGTGTTTCTGATCAAGAAGAAAAAATTGATAATCTTGAGTTTTTTCTTGAAAAGCTAGCAATCATTAAGCGTGAATTCAAGTCAGGTAAATTAGATAAAAGTAAAACATGGGAAATGTGCAATGATATGGCAACTGAATTCTTGGACTTGTAAACATTGCTATAGCTTTGAATAATATTCTTCAGAATGAAAAATCATGATTTAAGAAATATATTAGATTAGGATAAAAGACTAAATAAAACGATAAGGTAGGTAATGGACACCTGATAAAGAAGATAAAAAAAGATAATAAATACAGAAAGAAAAGCTGTGTGAATAGAAAGTAATAGCAGTTGAATAGCCTGATAAGGGATATACCACCAATGATGCAAAAATACCGGACAAGAAAGTTACCAAGAACAACAGAGAGCTAAACTCATCAAAAACATAATAAAATCATTATAAAATCATTAGCTTAAAGCTTCAGTGATGATAAGATTTTCTTCATAATCATCAGAAAAGACCTCAGAAACAACCTCATTCTCACTGATAGGCGATTCAAGGTCTTGCTCAGACAAATTTTCACCCATTTCAAAAGCACTTACTTCATTGATAGGGGTATTTAAAATATCGGTTTCTATCTTGAAGAAAAAATTTGTATCAACTACAGTGACAGGTGCCTCAGGATGGTCGATAGAATTATCACGCTGCTCAACTTCAGGTTCAGTCACGGCAATAATGGAATCATTTTTAGAATTAATTTCATTGCTAGCTTCAGATATCACAGAAATTACAGACCCAGCGGAATTATCATCAGATTCAGATTCAGGAACAATTTCAGGTACAACGTAAGATTCGACCTCAATGACCACATCATCTTGAAGGGTATGAGGTACGACAGGCTCAGAACCGTTGTATTTAGGATCACCACTTGGTGAATCAAACACTGATTCTATTCCACCATCCATATCATCTCTAGGTCCAACTTCAATGACCAATGCTTCAGGTTTATTAGGTTCACTCGTAAAATTATTATTATTAGAAATAGAATATTCAGCATATTCTAATTCAATCTGCGAAGTTTCATTTCTATTTAAAGCAGGTTCTGTGGCATGGTCGCCTCTTTCTTCTTTATCAGTTTGTACATTTTGGTAAACTGTTTGGCTAGAATCTTGAGGCTGTTGTTGCTCAACCTTTATGTCTTCTGTTGCTATTGACACTTTATCTTCAGACTCTTGAGTAGCGTTTAAAGTGATCGACCCTTCATCTCCGAAGTATTCAAGACTGGAAGGCTCAATAAAAGGTACATTGTTTTCATTCAGAACACTTTCTTCATGATTTTCAAGTTTACCGGAGCTAGAGAGTGATTCAACGGGTAACTCAGATTGAGTGGGTAAATCAGATTGCTTAACAGACGTAACAAACTGAGTTAAAGTTCGCGTAACAGTGTCATTAGGCTCTTCGACTTCATCATAAATTTCCGCATCGACGGGCCAATCCTGACCATGGGGTTCATCCTTAATAGCACTAGCTACAACTTTTGCTCGTTCTTGAAAAGCAAAATGAGCTTTACCTCTAAGACCCTGAAATTGGGAGCCTACTTCACGCGCAAGAAAATTGGCGGTTTCTTGCACTTCGCGCAGAAAAAGATTGACGTCATCCATAGGAATAGCAAAATCGGTAATTTCATGTCGATTATGCTCCAGTTGTCTGAGAAGACTTGAGTAAGAAACCCAAGGGGAAAATGCATCCTTAGATTTATTTTCATTTTTCTGGTGTTTATTGTCTCCACTACCTTCACTTGGATTAGCTAAACTATAGTCCATGATGAACTTACCCAGTTGACTGGAAACAACTTCAGAAAACTCATCCAGAACGTCAAGTGTTTTACCGCGCAAATCTTCTGTTTTTTCAACAGCCTCATGAGCAAGAAGTTCTGACATGCGACGGATATCCATAGCCTTTGAACGCAACAAATCAGCATTGACTTTGAAAACATCACTAATTTCTTCTTCTGATATCAGAACTTCATTAGTGTTATTTGCTTCAGGGATAATGGTATCAACCAAAGCATTCATATCCCTCAACGCTTGCGTGAGCTCTTGCTGCATAGACTGCAACTTTTTAGTGAAAATAGAGCTTGAGCCCTTGAGTAAGATGTTTTTCTCATTTTCAAGAGTAGTATTCAGATTAGAAAATGCAGAAGAATAAGTAGAATCAATGAGGGTTGCATAGCTTTCCAGAGTGGAAAATAAATTTGGCTTTACAACTTTGTCTTGCGTTGGGAGACTTGTCACAACTGAGCTAGAAGCGATTGCCGAAACAGCCTCATTCTCAGTCTCGGTGGTTGTAATAACAATTTTGGTTTCCACTGACTGAATGTTACTTTCAGTCTCCTTTTTTGTATCTTCTGTTGAGTTGGGAATTGAGATTAGGACAGCATTTTCTGTAGGTTTAACAACTTCAATACTGCTAGTAGTGCTAACAGAGGAATCTATATCTACTTTTTTCTCAGTGTAAGCTACGCTATAAATATGATCCATAACACGTACTAACTGTTTATTGACTTTTTCCTTCCAGAAGTCCCAAGCTTTGGGAATATACTCGGCCTTAGCCTTACACATTGCCTTGTCAATCAAAATCCACATGTAGTCAACCATCTTGCAACCATAAAAATGACCGTAATGGATCAACTTACCGGTATAAAGTTTAACAACAGGTAAAATAGTTCGGTTGATGTAAGGCATTGCCTTGTTGGTGACAAACGGCTGAAGCGTTCCAAAGTAGAACTTGAGCCCAACCTCGCGGCATTTGACTACTACTGCCTCTACTGTAGGATAAATTTTCTCTGAAATTAATTGTGACGCTGTTGTACTGATTTGAACAACATATTGTGAAGATTTATTCACAATGGGTTGAATACGACATAGATAAGGCTCCAATAGCTTATTTAAATGGTTTCGCCATACACCAACTAAAGCCCGGACACGCTCATGATACGGAGCCAAATAAGCACCAACGTGGCTGCGCCAAAAGACTAATTTTTGATTAGTTTGAACCTGATTCAAGACTCGCTCAGCCGCCACAATTGCCGGTGCAATATAAGTTGTATGGAATACATGAAAAGGCTCCACGTAAGGTTGCAGTGGTGCTACATATTCCCGACAGGCGGCCATATGGGGTTCAACATATTGATAAGATGCCTCTACTAAAGGGCGAACCGCATTCACTGATCGATGAATTGGGGAACACAGAGCAGGCGAAGATTCATTCAGTGGGGAGGTCAAGGGGCATTGAAAAATGGCCAAAAACCCAATGTAGTAAAGTAAGAGCCTATTAAATAGTTGTGTTGTGTGTTAATAGATATTTCACTGCAAAGTCTGTGAAATAATAACGTGTAGCGATAGCCCACAGCCACAGTCATAAACACGATCATAATAACATTATAAAATTATAATAGTTAACATCAACATACCTCAACAAAACGCTCTTAATGCTCGTCCTTTGACTTGCACGCATCATGATCTGCTGTGTTTTATCAGTCAAATGCATATATAGGTTTATGGATTAGAGATTTCGTTTCAGCCGATAGCAAGTCCAGAAGCCTGCTATAATGTTAGGTACATAAATCCCAACTGGCCACCGAAAATTTTGGCTGCGGTGGGAGACCAACCATACTTATGTTTTGACAGTTCAGAGGTTTCGGTAAGCTATGAGTGTACTACTTCAAGATTGTATAAATAGAAGATAATATAGAGAAGGCACATTTAATCTGCCTTTGTTGCGTCTGCTGGTACCCTAATATAGTGGCGCTTTATCATCTACATACTAGAGAACGCTAAAAGTAAATATCCCGACTAGCAATACTATTTTCAGTAAAATATGCCATTGATACTGAATTCTTTGTGATTTTGAAAGCAAACCGTATTCCGGGTATTCATGTTCTGCTAGCAGCTGTTAATTGAAAAAGAAATATTCCTACCAAGAAGTTACAACGTTTGGAGATGTTTATTCGTTATTTGCTATTATTAATCAACAGATTCCATCGGTGTTGAAATTCTATAATCTAGCTTTAACAGATATTGCCATATTTGTAACGTGGTGAATCTCTTGCTCAGTTTAACTCATATGGGTCTTACTATGTAGTTTACCCGAAAATTTGAACGAGTCTGGGCGAGATTGAATGATGCTTCAAAGGTCAGGGACTTCTTTGACGCCGTTTATCAATAATTGAGTAAGCATGATATATGCTTGGAGACTCTAGAGGTAGCCTCTTTATGGAATTTAAACTCTCCTAAAACAGTTCAAATTTAAACCATCGAAAATACTTTCCTTTTAATTTGTTTAGAAAATATGGTTACTCTGAAACCCCGATACAGAATATCAATAGAACTCCACGTAAAGAATTAAGAAAATATTATTACAATGAGGATCACTGGGTCTGGTTTCTAATCGTACGGTAAACAAGGAGTAAGAATGCTTCTAGAATGAGATCAAAATAAGTCTATGGTTGACGCTATAGCGACTAAAGTGTCTAGACTATTTCACGTTATAGCGAAATCTTTTAAATCTTTCCGGAAATATAACCATGATGTGTCTATTTGCCGGGCTTGATCACATTATTAAAACAGTTACAGATCCCAATGTGCTCAACCTAACCAAGTTGTTTCTGAATTAAACCTAGGCCAGCACTATCTTTAATTCTAATGCACCTAATAATATCATCCAGGTTTAGGATGATATTAAATCAGTTTTGTGGCATGGTTGAATGCGTCAAGATTGACCCGGCTTGGATTGTTTTCTGCTAAAAAACACATTCTCCAGTGACTTTCCTTATATACCAACTTGAGTCTGACTGGACCAAGGCCAGTATGCGCCCAATTCAATAACACTAGATCTAAAGTATACTAACACCCCAACAGTCACAAGGCCCGATGCACTCATTTTGGTATCGCTGTATCATAATGACTGTTATCGGCAACCCAGGGTTTCAGACACCTAAAAAGTGATATACAGAAATTTATCAAATTCAGATATATTAAGGATTTATTTACATATCCAAATTCTGTTTTCGTTTGTAAGGCCGAGAATGAGCTTACTTGAGTTATTTATTTATGGGTTACTTATGAACTCCAACGCCACAGCTTATGAGGTTTCAAAATTACTGAGATATTAAAACGTGTGTTCGATTCATGTTCAAACATTGACTCTTGTGATAGGCTGGGTATTCTTGAAACTAAAATGCCAAATCTGAAAGATCACGATGTGTACAGAACGAGAGTCCAAACCTTGGAGATGTTAATATTATCTGAGTGATTATACACTTATATTTATTTGAGAATGCTAGATGCCCAAAGACGGTAGTAAAAATTTGAGAGTGCTTTTTCCTTTTTCCGCTGTGTGACAATACCATTTCAGATGATTTAAAACTAGAGTCTGGCTTGCTAGAATAACCTTGGCTTTAAGAAACGAAACATATTCGGAAATCTAAAGAAATTCAACTTTGTGGTATTACTTGTGTCATGTCTTTTTTAGCGCAATTCTCAAAGATAACGTGAACATTAGATGCCTCTATTGCCCAAATCTGTCAACCTGGGTTCGCGCAATCAATCACTAAGATATTAACTTGGAACCATATAGACAGCCCATGTCCAAAAACTAAACTTTTAACATTTGTAAAATCATGGTTTTATATACCTTTCCAAACTATTCTAGGTCAAATCTAATTTCTCTGGCAGGCCTCCCGTGAACCGGTAGGAGCTTAAATCAGATCTATATGCACCATAGCTTACAAGTATAATAATGAATAATATGATTATCTGTTTTTCTAACAACATTCACCTTGCTTAATATTTAATTGTAAAATTATCTTCAAATTGGCGTTTTATTGCTAAAGATTTAATTGTAGCTGCGTTAACATCGTTGCTGCTGTCCCCTGCGTGTCTACCCAAATTAACTTTTCGTTGTTGGTTTGTCAACACCTGCTTTTTTCACCTCACATCCACCAACATCTTGATTTAAAATATAGCCTGTTTATGACATTTCATAGTGACAAACTCATTGAACTAGCCTGTTAACTCTTTAAACTATTCTTGGCGAATAATTTGATATTCACTGTTTTTTAATTCTACTTGTTTTTGTCTTTATTTGCTCTTGTTTGGTCTATTTAATCACCCCTGATCATGTCTTTTTGGCGCATGTCTAACGGGTTTTCCGCTTCCTCCTCGGTCGACAAGATACTCGATCGTGACAGCTTCACTCTATATGACTTACTAGCCGATCCTGAAGTTGTACAAGAACTGCTTGTATCCAACTCTAAGCTGATTGAGTATCTGCGTGAGCCTGAAACTTTGGATCAGCTTGTGGACCTTATTATTGCCAACGTTACCGTTAATAGTAACTCTGCCCCCTCCACAGACTCTGTCAAACCCACAGAAACAATCACAGAAACAGATAAGTCTACTGAAGAAGTATCCAATGCATCAGATTCTGAGGATAGTCAGCATTCCACAAGACCAATGGAGCAAACTTCGCTGGAAACATTAGACGAAGAAGACTGCGACGACGATAAACAAGCCCATGACTCAACCCTAGGCCTTCCGATTAACCATTCTGAATCAAATGAAGACAACAAAGAGCTTAGCACTCATTACGCTTCTATTGCCTGTGAGATCCTCTCAGCCGATGTTTATTCCTTAACCAATTCGTTTATGTTATGTTCAGACTTGCTGGCACGTCTTTGGGGTATTCTGGACACTAGCCCTTTACCTATGACCTCCGCAACCTTTTTTACGAAAATCAATGAACACCTGCTAGATGAAAAGACCGACGACATGTTGAATTTCATTAAAAGTCAAGATAAATTTATTCAAAGATTCATGAATCATATTGACAACCCTCCTTTGATGGATTTTCTTCTCAAAGTTATCTCCACGGATAAGGCTGACAATGAAACTGGAATTATTGAATTGCTACACACTCAAAAGCTAATCCCTTCACTGATTTCATTTTTATCTCCCCAAGTGGCTTCGTCGATTCAATCAGCTGCTGGCGATTTCCTTAAAGCTTTTGTGACCATTTCAGCTAATTCCAATACCGACAACACCACCATTGGCCCTAATACCTTGTCACGGGAGCTTGTTTCGGAGCCCGTGGTTAAGGATTTAGTTTCTCTTATGCTTCACGGTGGAACTGGCTTGGCTACTGGTGTTGGTATAGTGATTGAAATTATTCGCAAAAATAACTCTGACTACGATTATGTACCCGTGCTTTACACCACATTAGATAGTCATCCTCCTACCTCACGCGATCCTATTTATCTGGGCACCTTAGTCAAAGTTTTCTCACAAGCGATTCCGGAATTCCAACAAATGTTAGACCGCAAAATAGTTACCGCTGACGGTCATACTAATATGCTTAAGACGCCTTTTGGTGAAATTGAGCCTCTTGGCTTCGAGCGTTTTAAAATATGTGAGCTTGTAGCCGAATTACTTCACTGTAGTAATATGGGCCTGCTTAATGACGAGAAGGGAGAGGCGATTGTGCGTGAGCGCGACCAAATTAGAGAAAGTCAACGCCGCCGATTATCGGTAGATTCATCTTATAATGATGAAGGCGAGTTTGTTATTGAAAAGTCTGAAGAAACAGGCAATGACTCTGATAACGGCTCTAATATTTCGAGTCCTACGAGTTTAATTAGTGCGGTGGAAGTTGAGTCACGAATCAGTAGATTGAATATTGATGATGAGACTATTTCTTCGTCTGTGGCTACATTAAAAAGTATTCCCAGTACCTTAGTTAAAAGTGACGATGAAGATGAAGAGGGTGATACCACAATTCCTAGCTTGGATAACGATGCTATTGACGCTTATGACTCGTCTTTGAAAACCCTAATTACTACCAATGAAGAAATCATGACCCCTGGTAATATTTTGAAGCTATCCTTGTACAATTCTGAAACACTGTTGACAATTTTGACCATGTTTTTCAGATTTCCCTGGAACAATTTCTTACACAATGTTGTTTTTGATATCGTACAGCAAGTTTTGAATGGCCCTATTGATGATGATTTCATTGTTGACCAGGGCGAAGAAAATCAATTGCATAATATGGAGAATAAGACTAATGCCGTTAATTTCAACAAGTTTTTGGCCGTTGATCTCTTCGGCCGTGGCCAACTCACCAGAAAAATTGTAGATGGCCAGAAACGATGCGATGATTATGAAGCCGAAACTGGCACTAGAATGGGCTACATGGGTCATTTAACGCTAATTTCCGAAGAGGTTGTTAAATTCTCAGCTTTGATCGGCGAAGAGATTATTGCTAATTATGATTCAGGAGTGAACCAGCATGCGCATGCTAATAACAACTCAGATACGGCATCTTCATCTGATATTGATCAAATCTTTGAAATAGTTCGAAAATCTGTTCAAGATCCTAACTGGATTCATTATGTGACAGAAATCTTAGTTAGAACCCGGGAGATGTACAATGCTCTTTTGGGTGGTGGTACTGAGCGTGATGGTGAAATTGTGTACCATACCAACCCTAATGCTATAATCCTTGGCAATGGTGATGATGATGAGGAGGAGGAAGTCGAAGAAGAAGAAAATGACGAGCGAGAAGGAGAGGAAGAGTCCGACATTAATAAGGAACACGATAACCACTATAAGAATAGTATGGAAGAAGCCAGTGAAGACAGAAAAAATCGAAGTCAGCATATTGATTTGGCTGATAACGGCGACGAGTATGATCAGTTGAGCTCGTCTGATGAAGAGGGTTTTGCTGGTGATGAAAAGCAGCAATCTGATTTGGAGGGTGGGCGCCACGAGCAGTTTGCTCGTTATATGAGTGAACAGATTGGTATGGGAGTTGGCCGTGTTGATCGTTTTGGCAGCAGTGATGAAGATGAAGATGAAGAGGATGAAGATTGGGCCAATCAAAAAGGACACCACCAACCCATCTCTAATTTTAATCACCATAACTCAAAGTCCAATCGCAACAGCGGTGGTGATCCTGAGCTTTTTGAAGACTTGAAGGACGATGAAAATGAGGTTTTGAGAAATGACGATGTTGAATACGATAACGACGACGTAGATGGCGACTTTGGCGTTCCATTTGGCGCTGGCTTGACCAGAAGTAGCTCGAAACAAGATACCGAATGGGACGATGAAGAAACAAGACGAATTGTAGGAATTGCAATGTACTTGCAAGATCACGAAAACGAAACGAGCCATAGTGGTACAACAACCCTGGATAGTCATAATAAGTTAAATAAATCTCCTCGTGGCGGGCTTGATGAAGAGGTCCATGAAGATTAAGCGTATTGCTTTTTCTTTCGTTCTTCCAAGACTTTACTGTTTTTAAGCAAAAAAAGCTCAACCCGATCTTTTCTTTTATCTTGCCTACTTTTCAGAATTACTCTTTTATTTAACAATAAGCAAGTATTTCAGTTATATTTTACGCTTTCTTTTTATCGCTCCTTAATTTTGTTTTTTTCTACTCTTCATTTATATTTACCACCGTATATTCGGTACGTTTTGTTTTTATGTGTAGCACTTTAGCAATCGTCAATGCCCTAGCTTTATCTTCTGTATAATTACGATATTTTTAACTGCTTTTTCTCTTTTCCGGTTGATAGATTAACCACTAGTATTGATTCCTACTTTTATTTAATATAATGTGATATGATAATTTCCATAAAATATGCTATGTATCAAGCCACGTAAAAATAATTAAAATCCCAGATCTAGATTCCAAAAGGCTAATTTTTTAATGTTTCAAGCTTGTTTATCAATTATTATATCTAGTTGCGTCTTCTACCGCCAACTTTACGTACAGGAGCTGCTTTACCTTGTTTAATACTCTGTCTAATTTTGTCGTCTCTTTTTTCTTCTTGTAACTTCTTTTCTTCAGCACGATGTTGAGCTTCAATAACCTCGAGTTGGGCTTGGGATTTTTGGAAAAAGAGTTTGTAAACAAGTTTGCAGAATATGGTATCCATAATAGAGGGCATATGAACTTCTTCCAAATCGAGAAAATGTTCAGCACCCCCTGATTCGACTAAGAACACTTTACCGTTGGGATGAACATTGAAGGATTTTCCAGATTCAAGGATTACAGTTTTGACTTTCGATACAAAGTCATCCACACCTTCAAAAGATGAGACTGAATTGTCATATTTCTTATTCAAATCGTCAACAGAATGATTCCTCCAAGCGGCTAAACGAGCGTCGGTGATAATATTATGCATGTATTTACGTTGACGGTTGGCAGTGAGTCGAAGCAGACCTAGCTGGGCCAGGGAAATACCGATAATCAAGAAAATGATGACGGTGATGAAACCAGGACGGTAGCGCTTATAAAAATAATCAGTACCTCTCCACTGGGGGAATCCTTTATCCATGAAAAAATCGTAACGTTCACGCGATTCAGTATTCTTGAGAATATTTACCGCTAAACCTAGTTTGGCAAATCGGTCATTGGCATCCTTCAAGAACTTGGTCGCTTGTCGCTTATTGAGGTTTTTACTCTTAACATGCTTAGAAACCTTATCAGGATGAAGTTCACGCGACAGCTTACGATACGACTTTGTAATGTCGTTTAGAGAAGCTGACTTGGGTAAAGATATTAGCTCATAAAAATTACTTATGTTCCCGGGTAAGGAGTAATGTAAGGATAGGATTTCCTGATCCAAGGGAGACCAATTTGACGCGGCTGCAAAAGTTACAAGCGCCACCCATGCAAAAAGGATACTCCAAAAGCCTGTAAGCTTCATCTGTGGTTCGAAGAAAAATAGCTTAAATCCTGTGGCTTGGTAAAACAAAGTGAGGAAAAAAAGAACTTGCAGATAAATGTGTACGTGGTTTGTGACAAGATCATACAGCAAACCCAACAATTAGATAAGCATCCTACTCCCAGGAGAGGTTAGACCATGGGCGTAATTATCATCGTTATTAGCATTTGATTTTGTAATCTACTCAGTTCAATTCCACCTTATCCCTCTATTTTTCTTGAGAACAAAAATAAAATTAAAAACAAAATGGCCGTTTCATCCGGTGTCAAGTCTTACTTGATTGCTTACAATACCACCTCATCTTTCTTATGGTTTGCCGTTTTAGCTCGTTTGCTGATTTTGCTTCCCTTAGTTGGCCTCGCCTACGTTTCGGATGATTTGGCTCCTTTTACCCGTCAAGTTCAAACCCTGGCTATTTTGGAAATTGTACATTCTATTTTTGGGTTCGTTCGCTCTCCTATTATTACAACAGTGATTCAAATTTCTTCACGTATCCTTTTGGTTTGGGGTATTTTGTTCCTGTTTCCTCAAAGCTCTGGTCAACACCCAGCATTTGTCACCATGGTTGGAGCTTGGTCCACCACGGAAGTCATCCGTTACGCTTACTATGCTGCTAATTTGGCTCTTGGCCAATCTACTCCTACTTGGTTGGTTTGGCTTAGGTACAACACTTTTTACGTGCTTTATCCCATTGGTGTGGCCAGTGAAATGATTGAAATTTACGTTAGCCTCGATAGTGCCCAAAAATTCAATAGTCTCTACGCTTTAATTCTTAAGGCTGTTTTAGTTATATATGTTCCGGGTTTTTACGTTATGTTCACTCATATGGTTAAGCAAAGGAAGCGTGTTCTTAAGAATTTGGGTAAAAGAAAGATGTTGTAAAATGTGAATATCAAACGATAACAGTGAATATAATATTTATATAAACCTAATAAATATTTTAAATAAGAAAACGTTCTTATTTGCTCTACGTTAGTACCATTTTTCAGTTCCATCGTGCCATTCAATGATGTACTGGCCATATTACTAGGCTTACTTTCTTAATATTTTGAAGTCAGGATGAACAGTCTTCCTCAGAGTCTTCATATCCATCCTGGTCATTGTTTTTATCTTCATTTCCAATACTATCAAGGGATGCTAGCTCCCTAGGAAGATAAACCCCTTCACTCAAACAATCGCGACGCATGGAAATATATCCCATATCACCTATTCCAACAAACAGGACTTTACTAAAATTATCTTCAAAATTGGGCTCCTGAAGTAAATCCGAAGCCGTTGTGCCCCCACTTAGTAGATCCAAGTTGAGAATTACCTTCTTAGCCAGCCATTCAAGCTTTGTCTTAGGTGGCCCTGTATCTTCAAGAAGAGGTAACACTTGATCAAATTCTTGAGCCAAATGGGTCAATTTTAACTCTGGCATAATATCCATATCTTTATTGGAGGTTAAGCAAAAGCTTTCAGATTCAGTTATCCATGCAAACTTCAATCCAGCAGTAGTATCATCTTCGCCGACGTTTGTAGTATTTGTGTCAGTACTATCTAGGTCCATTTCATTCTCTTGATGAGGACTTGAGGTTAACAGTGTGGATATCAGATTCAACTTCTGTGTCAATTCTGTTACCAATGGTCGGCAAATTTGAAGTGGCAATTGCCGATATTGGTGCCGAAGGCCCTTACCAAAAAGTACAGCCTGATGGCGATCAAGATTATTACCGGCTGTAGTAATTAATTCAATCAAGTATCGCAATTGCAAATTGTGGTAGGCCATTATGAATCGGCATATATATGGGGTGTTGAGATATTTATAGATACGAATATCTGACAAAGATGTCATATCAAACGATTCTGCCACATGCCGTGTAGCATTTACAAAATCCCCTGACAATATTAAATTAACTAATGCCTGTCTAGACTTGACCCGATTATTAGGTGAGTCTGAATCCTTCAAGACACCACTCATATCTAAATCTCCATCCATGTCAGGTTCAGACCTGGATAGTGGAATTTCTTCACTGTCATTAACCAAATCGCGGGTAAATGCCGCCTGAGAGTCCATGAAACCGTTTGCTCCCATATACTCTTGAATCATACCCAAAATAGCATCGCGACGCTCGGCTACAGTATCATTGTTACCATTTAGCTGTATTTGTTTATACACTGTTCTTTTGCTTGCGGCCACACGGTCATCGATATCGAGTTGAAAAGGATGAGACTCGTCATAGCCAAAATTGACTTTGATACTAGTACCCGGGCCCATACCTATCCAAAGCCATTGATTGGAACTAATGTTATTATCAGACTTACCCTTAGTAGGCTCATTGTCAACCCAAAGGCTACCGCCCCAATTGATGCCCATCTTTACAGGCTGAGATTCGAGAACGGACGTCTGTGACTGCCTTGAGGTCTTTTTATGGAATGTTATTGAAGAATTTGTATAATCAATACTTAGACCAATTATATCTCCCGCTTCAACTTTCATCTTTGGAATCGGGTTAAACAAAGGGTCAGCATCGAAAATATCAATATCTTTCACTGTATGTTTCATGAAAATATGGTCACCATTGTGGAAGAATTTGCCAGTGGTTAGATTGAGCGCCCACGACCCATTCGCCATACCCGGAATTAATCGTGGTGGCTCAAAGCCAGTAGAATGAAGAGCCAGGGTGTTATCATTGTCCTTACCCTTATGTTGATTGGATTCCAAGATATCACTATAACCACCGATATAAATATCACCAACAGCTGAATCAACATATTCGGGCCCGTCCTCCACCCGAGGATAATTGCGGGAATGGTCGATTGAATCTTTCCTCAAGATAGTGAATTCTACGTAATACACCCCTGTACGAGTTGGAATAGGTAAATTTGAAGATAATGTGGTAAGATACTGCGAGGCAATATTGTTATTGGAACTTGAGTTTTTCTTCTTATTTTTTCTGGGACGAGTAGAGTGATTTGGATAGTTAATTACTGGGGCACACGGCTCAGAGGAATCGTACTTAATTTCAAGACCTGCCAATGCCCGTAAGGGATGAGATATATTACCCGTCTGCTTGCGTCCATGCATGGATTCATTGATATGAAAGGTAGTGGGTAAAAATTGCGATATGGGTGCGTTGACTGTCTTATCCAAAGTAGAAACATCATTGGTATTACCTGTAGCCAAGTATTTTTTGAGTTCCTGGTACATTTTTCCTCTCAGAAGATTAGCACGAGACCATTGTGAGGTGAAATCATCGTAAAAGGTTTCGCGTAGATATTTTGGTAGCTTAGCGTGAGTTAGATCTGGATGAATTCGATAGATAAGGTTGGGGGATTCGAGTTTTGGATCAGCCGACTTGGATAATAGACAGTCGGTTTCTTGGCTATTATGAGCCTCGTCTTCTTCCTCCAAGTCCTCGTTTTCAACTTCACTTTCATCGTTGTCAGAGTCTTCTTCTTCCTCTTCAGAGTCTTCTTCCTCTTCTTCGTTCTCGTCATCATCGTCGTCATCGTCGTCGTCGTCATCATCACCTTCTTCTTCCTCTTCTTCATCATCATCATCTTCTTCTTCCTCTTCTTCATCAGGGTCACCTTGTTCTTGATTACCATCTTCTCCGTTATTTTGATTTTGTCTCGAATGAGGGGTTTCTTGCCCATTGCGGTTTTCGCCCGGTCTCTGTGAGTAACGGTGATTAATGTCACTATATCCTGAGGGTTCAGATCTGGAAAACGAGGTTGATGTTGATTCGTCAGGATGAGAAATGCCACTTGGACTAAGGGAAGTACCAGGAAGAGCATAGTTGTTTAAGTTAGGCCGCGTTCTGTTGTCAGAAATGTTATGGATAAGGTGATTGGGGTCTATGTGATTGGAACTAGTATGAATCAAGGGCGTCTGGAGGGGTAGGCCAGCCTCGTCAATGGAGGCAGCGGCTTGGGGACTATAAGACCATTGCGGCAGAGCCAATAAATGCGGAAAGTTAGTATATGGCAGCATACCGGTGATGGGTAGGGCTAGGGGTGCACTCGGGGACTCTGAGCGGACGGAATGGTCCATATTTAGGATAGAGGCTAGTGACGGAGTTGAAGCCGGGGCAGGTACAGGCACGGGCATGGATCCGCCTGGCAGTTGGGTATATGTGTTTTGCGAGGAGGCCGAAAGCAGGGATTGATCTATATGGTTAGAGGACGAAGTCAGGCCCATGTATGAGGAGGGGTTGGGTGGTTTAGAGTTGGATGGGGGGTATAAGCGGGGCGCTGGGTTGGGATGGGGGTGAGGTGCTGGTTTTAGGGTAGCTGGCGTAGAATGGACTGGCAAGGAAAGGTAAGATGGGATTGAGTCGTGGTGGGTTGATGGAACGGCTATGGCCATAATATTTAGAATGGGTGTAGTTTAATCAAGGTCTAGTTTTGGAAAGGGCCAAAGAGCCAAGAAAAACCGAAAGACAGAGCCCGCTAAATGAAAAAAAAAAAAAAAAACACGACGTTTCCCCCAAAACAAAAGACGGGAAAACAGAAAAAGACACAATTCCGATTAATGCGCTATTTTGAGAATCGATGACAAGGGCTTTTTAGCATAATACAAAAACCAGGGCTAGTGTAGGGTCAGGATAGACTAAACAGTGGCGTTGATGGAGGAGCGCTTGGTGGAACCTTAGAAGCAAGGTAAAGGCGGGGGCGAAGAGAGGTTATGCGGGAGACTGGTACGGTATGCACGATAAGCGATAAGCCGGAAGGTGGTGTAGATAGTAGGAATAGAGATTGGAGAGAAATGGAGAAAGGAGAACAATTACAAGTGTATAGATAGAAAAGGGTATTGGCAAAAAGACAGACACCATAAATAAAATGGGAAGGAAAAAGTCCAGGGTATAGACAAACCGTTTACAAGACAAGGCATGAGCCCACCAGACACGACAGGACAGGACGGGACGGGACAAGGCTAGACTGAACTGGACTGGATCGGAAAAAGAAAACAGCAATTGCGATTTGGATTCGTTTTGAATATAAAAGCGAGATAAAGATATAGCCATGTAGACTGGTGAAAATAGATGCCAGTAAGGTAAATTCCAGAGTAAATGCTATAGACACGCCGGATACAATTACTGAAGACCTATATGGAGGCGGCAAAGCCAAAAGACGCCGGGGCAAGTCCTAATAAATAAATAAATAAATAAACAAATAAATAAACAAATAAATAAATAAATAAATAAATAAATAAAAAACACTAAAATAATATAAATGCGCCATCCTTTAAATTAAAGGCCATTTGACCTTTAATTAGACCAACAACATTCAACTCCAGTTTCCCGTTGATCTCGCTTACGTAAACCGGATTATCTCAAGTACATACTGCGGCGGCTAATCTATCGTCCCCTATTATTCCGCTGCGTTATTGGAGCGATGTACCCACAACTGTATATATAGTGTTAGGTTTACCCACAGACTCTCTCGACTTTATCCCGATATAGTATACGTATTTTTCCCTCAATTATTTAGCCCTTGCTCCTCCATTATCTTCAAACACCCCTCTTTAACTTTATGAAATCCGTTCTCCTCATTGGTACCGGCGGCGTCGGCACTATCGCCGGCTTGTCCCTCACCCTAGGCGGCCAGGCTAATGTCACAGCCGTGGTTCGTTCAGCGTACGACCGTGTAATCTGTGAAGGCTACAAAATCAGCTCGCCAGATCACGGCAACCATTCGGGCTGGCGGCCCTATCGCGTCGTGCGTACTATTGACGAGGCCGTGAACTCTGAAACCCCCGTGGTCTACGACTACGTTGTGGTTAGTCTAAAGGCCCTGCCCGACGTCTACTGCATCGAGGAAATGATCACCCCGGCCGTAAAGCTGTCCCATACCACTATCGTATTGATTCAAAATGGTATTGGCATCGAAGAGCCCCTAAAAAAGGCATACCCTTATAACGTGGTCCTCAGTGGTGTTTCCATGATTGGCTGCCAGAACGTGGGCGCCGTCGTATCTCAATTTGAAAAGGACAGACTAATCGTCGGCGCGTTTTTGCCGGAATCGGCCCCAGAAGCGACAAACCAAAGCGCCCATGCAATTGCAAAAGAATTCACAGAGATTTACGGTACCCAATTCGCCGAATATACTGAAAATATTACCTTCTACCGTTGGCGTAAACTAGTCTATAATGCTACCATCAATCCCATCTGTGCGCTCACCTTGCTAGATACGGGCCGATGCCACTTGAGCGGGTTATCCAAAAATCTTACCTTCCCGGCCATGCAGGAGGTTATCGCTATTGCCGCCGCCCATAATCACATTTTCCCTGATGACATTGCAGATTCTATGCTCTCCAGTGACGATGGGCTTTACTACCGTCCCTCCATGATGCTGGATGTTGTCTATAATCGTCCTTTCGAACTCGAAGCTATTTTGGGTAACACAATTAAGGCTGCCCAAAGTAAAGGTATATCATGTCCTACCTTGAGTCTATTATATACGCTTCTAAAGGGCGTTTTGTGGCGCGTTAAGGAAACCCAGGGAATGGTTCAAGCGCCTGAGGAAGGTGTTAAATGGGCCGCATATAGCTAACCATAATCATTCGACATATAAACACTCAAAGCAATTGCCCAATTGCCATTTGACAATTGGCTTTTTGCTCTCGCGATTTTGTTTTCCTGATCATGTAAAATATAACTTGTAAACGTGTTATACATTAAGAATTGATTCTCTATTATAAATTACATATATTACAAGGCTATTCCATAGCTTCGGCCACAGGAGCATTACTAGAGGCCGTTGTAAAATCAGCATCACCTTCTGTCTTCTTCGTAGGTCTCTTTCTTCTAACTTTCTTCTTTTCACCTTCCACATCTCCACCAGTAGCGGGAGAAGCACCGGTGGCGCCAGTATCAACCTTCTTCTTAACGCTTAAAGGATTGACGCCTTTAACTTTACGCTTTTTCTTCTTTTCGGCTTCCTTATCATCTTCGGTATCACGGACTCGCTTACCAGCATTAGGGTCATTAAGACCCCCTGTAAGTTTCTTCTCCTCAGCAAGCACTCGCACACGAGTAGTGACATCACTTAGGGGCTCCATCAACATAACACTACGCGACACGTAAATCAAGGGCGTGGCGGGCACATTTCTCAATCTTTGGCGTAATGTACTAGATTGAGTAGCAACGAATAAATGATGCTTATTTGACAAAGGCCCGTACTTCTTTTTAGTAGTTGCTTCGTTGCTAGTGTTTGAATTATGGCTTCTTTCACTACTTTTGTTGTTATTGTCATTGTCATTAGTTTCGTTACCCTTTTCGTCACTGCTTTTGTCATCCTTGTTTTCTTGCTTATTATTAGCTTTTTCTTTAGCCATCTTGTAGCCTTCTCTAATAGCTTCAACCTCTGTAATGGTACGGGTTTCACGGCCTGTAATACATTCCCAAATACAGTCATCGGTATACCTCGTAGTAACACCCATATGACCGCATCTTCTTCTCTCCAAGCCCTTGGCAAGATCAATGGCCTCATTGTTACGAGAATCGTAAAGCTCCTTCATAGCACATTGCGAAATCATAATTCTCAAATCATCCCAGTTGGAAATCTGAATCGTATTGCATAGGTACTTGGTCAGATTGATCTTAGTTTCCACCACATGCAACAGGAAATCCGCAGTCACTAAAACCTGATAAGGCGCACGAAATCCAAAGGTATTTTGTAAAAGTTGAATGTTCTTTCTATATTGTTTAGCTCTCTTTTGCTTCATCTTGAGGGTTATTATGCTTTTGGTAAAATTCTAAGAAAGGAAAAACAAAAGAAAAATCTAAGCCCATTTCCGTTGATCTAGTTTTTGCATTTTTCTCTTGTTTTTTTCGTTTTCGTTCTCCCAGTTACCAAAATCTCATTATGTAATCACTCTCATTTGAACACTGGATATAAGCGCCTTCACTTATCTGAGGCATACATATTTTATTACATTTGTATTTAATAATCACAATTAGTTGATTCTGACCACCAACTAGCCTGATCAGTTAATTTTTTACATGATAGTCTCCCATAAAAGGTATCGAAAATGTGTTAATTGTGCATTATCACTAAGAACCCAAGCTAAGAGAGATGCAAAATGAATATAATCTAAATAGTGCTTTTTCTTAATTTTATTTACATTTTCATATATGCTAAATCCATGTCATTATACTTACGGTAGGAAGAAAAGTTTAAGACTTGGAACTGACAAAGAACGGTTTTAGAACAATTTTTCTACCATAAGTGGTAGGGGGACTATTACATTGTTAAAAAGAAATCCTATAAGAGATTAAAACCGAAATATCTGACAATAAAAAACAAGGGTCGTTCGCTGTGGTATAACCTAATTATATAAGAACCCAATTGTTGTTTTCTAAACAGGAACTTTTTATAAAAAGCGAGTAAGAAACGAAATAACAGAGTAGTAAATTATTCAAGTAGCGACCAAAAAATAATTATGACACCTAAGGGGTTCGAACCCTTGCATCCTTTCGAATAGTAGATTACTCATGTTATTACTAGCAAGCTTAAGTCTACCGCCTTAGACCACTCGGCCAAAGTGTCTTTTGATTAAAATTACGAAAATATAGATGTATTTTTATTTTTTTTGCCTAGCTTTCTCTATTTATTAGTATTATACACCGGTCGGGTAGAATTAGATACCACGTTTATAAATAAAAGAAGCGTAAAAACTACCCCGACTGAATTAAACTATTCGGAAAAACATACTATTTGCCAAAAACTAGTAGTAAAGTTTGTTCAAGTAATGCAATCAATCGATTTATTTGATTTACATCTTGATAAAGGGTATATGGTTCGCAAGGGGAAGAATAATCAAATTGAGGTTACTAAGGTATTATAAAACTAGTTGATAATGACTACCTCTAGGAAGTTACATATAAAATCTACTTGGATTTGTATTTTTCAAATCAAACAAATAACAAATAATTTCAAAGTTGCAAGCTGTTACGAGAATAAAGAATTGGTTGTCTGATAGAAACAACGTGAATATTATTACTATCTGTTTACTTTTAACTAAGAATTTCACGACACTTTGGCCGAGTGGTCTAAGGCGGTAGACTTAAGCTTGCTAGTAATAACATGAGTAATCTACTATTCGAAAGGATGCAAGGGTTCGAACCCCTTAGGTGTCATAATTATTTTTTGGTCGCTACTTGAATAATTTACTACTCTGTTATTTTGTTTCTTAAATTTTTTAAACCTTCCAAATTTCTCTCTAACTACAATAAAAACAAAAATTCTGTGTTACCTAATATCCCGACTTTTAGATATTAAAGCATTTTCGAAATTTACAAATAACTTTTTCTTTGAGGTATGAAATTACCTCAACTTCTCTTTCCTTGAATTATTTAAGAATAAATTATAATTTGTAGTATTTTATATTGAGAATCTGTTTTTTTTTGTTTTTTTTTGTTTTTTTTTGTTTTTTTTTCATTTGAACATTTAAACCTTTAATTCTATGTTTTTAACTAAAAACCTAATAAACAAACAAACAGAGAAAGTAAGTATTATTAAGTTTATTGATACGATATGAAACTAAGCTCCCATTAACCCCACCCTACCTGCCAATTTTCTTAACACCGAGAAAAACTTTCGTTTAGACAAATACTTAAATTCATTCTCATGACAATAATTGCTCTCGATATTGTCACTATCAGAATTCGTAATTATTGATTCACCTGAAACTTCTGGATCATTAGTAGGAATAATTGGGGTTGATATTGACCTTGATAAATGAGATTTTCGTAATTTAAATAGTGTACCTTTGCCACCAATATCTAACCTTTCGGTTCTCTCTTTATTTTCAGCTAAAGTATCATCTTCTGCTTCACTCACTGCTTTACCAATTTCGTACTCATCCCTATTGGCTCTGTTGTCATAGACATCAGCATCAAAGTTTAGATCAAACGGTGATTCGAACCTAGTCATATTTGGAGTAACCATTCTTTTCAGGGTTGTACTTACTCTAGAAAAAGTCCTATGACTACGTGTAGATTTTATCCCATTGACTAACCTTGGGGGCATGTAATCTTTGCCATACACGTAATTTGAAACCTCTCGTGGGTTTTTAGGTCTGTAGGGATACAGTCCCTCCCCATTGAGATACCGATTCATAGTGTCTCCTGTAACCGGAACATTTAGACTACTTAAGTCTGCCAAGCGCTCAGCGCGCTGTTGTTTAAACAAAGAGTCTTCTTCCGCCTGAGATAAATTAGCATAGCAAGGCGGTCGATCTTCAAGTTTATAACTCGAACTTGCTCGACAAAGTGGCCACAATCTGTATTTCGGAAATAGAAGTGTATCAGAGGTATTATTATCGACAACTATTGGAACTAAATCATTTTTGGCACTTGAGGCTTGTTGATCATGAGTTTTACAAGGCTTGGCAGAGATTTCATATGATTGGAGACTCGGTAGTTCCCCAGTGACATTTATACTGGAGCTACAGCTGTTGCCAATTTCTTTCAAGGGGAGAGCAAGTTCTTCGAGAACATGATGATATATGCCTTGATCTGTAATCTGTTGACCAGATGATATGGAGCCACTGATTCCGTGCTCTGTTGGTGTGTCCAGCAAACAATCGCTTTCTATAAACACTGAAATTGGGCGATGAACGGGCTGCGATGGTAGCTCAGCACTAATTCCGTTTGAAAAATTACCGTCTTTTATACCCTGATGATTATGAAACAGACTACTTTTGTCTGGTGATATTGCTACATTATCTGGAGAAACGGAGACAGAAGCTGAAGAAGCCAAAGGATAAGACAATGGAAATGACTTGGAAATATTGCTAAATGCTGGCTCACAAGTTTTTTTAACTTCCTTTCTAGCTTTTGATTTTACCGATTTAGGCTCAAACGTATTCATTCCTGAGTTTTGGGGTTTAGCATCTCCGATTACCAAAGGCTTAGTATCACCAGTAGATATATCCAGTTCAGCCAAGCTTTGAGTACAAATATTTGTCAAATATTGTGTCACATCCATATTGCGGCCTCTAGTCCAAGGATGACTTTTGATATCTTTCATAGTGAATCTGGTGTCTGGGTCTATACAAAGGATATTTTGAATCAGATTACAGGCTGATTCATTTATAAACTCTGGGAAACTGAGTGATGCCCTAATAATAAAATCGTAAAATACTGTTATTGATGAAGCGTTCGGATCAAATAAAGAGGAATTAGAACCTGTGACATCATTAAAATCTGGCATGGCATCTATGGTATTGTTTCTTCTGTGATATTCTGTGGGGTTACTATCTTCATTAGCGATTCGAATTTTATAGTCATCCCATGGCAACATTCCCGTTAATAGGCAATATAGTACAACCCCACAGGACCAAATATCAGCCATTCTAGCAGAATAATTAGGTTCTGGTACAACGACCTCTGGTGCTGCGTAACATGGAGAACCACAACCAGATGTGGCCGTAGGGTGTCGAATATTCCCATTATCATTGAAAGAATGTGCGAATCCGAAATCAGCAACGACCAAATTCATTTTCGAATCTAAAAGAAGATTATCTAGCTTAATATCACGATGCGCAATTCCATTGTCGTGTAAATATGAGACAGCAGAAATTAATTGGGAAAACCATATTCGAGCTTGATTTTCACTGGGCTGGCCGCTACTTGATTCATTCACATACCGAAACAGGTCGCCATTGGGCATACATTCCGTAACTATTCCAACATAGGTATCATCGTTGAGCACTTCAATAATTTTGATGATATTAGGGTGGCTAATTCGCTCAAGGCATTCTACTTCTTCACGAAGCCGAGACTCGGCTGTGTCATCCTGTAAGAGTTTTTTTTTTAGTAGAAGTTTGATTGCCACCTTTAGTAATTAAATAGATTATTATATATATATGTTAGTTTAATAAACTTGATTAAATGATAAAATACGTTTTTGTTCTTACCTTAGTTTCTCCTGTCCAACCCTCTTTAACTCTACCAAACTGTCCTTCTCCAAGAGTTCTACCGAGTTTGTATTGATAAAACATTGACACTGACCTACGCCGAGTCGCAGTAGATAATACCATATTGAGTAATAGTTTTATTATTCTTAGTTAAGGTTGAACGCGGATAAATCTATTTTAGACTTGGGCGGTTAGCGATTACTGCTTATCAGCTGGGGGTATAGAAGTATAACTGAGAAGAAACCTAAGGTGTAAAGGAATCAATATTTTTTTTAATATATTAAATCTTTGAGTACAGCTCACCAAAGGAAGGGAGTGTTAAACTAAAATCCACAAAAAGTATTGATGATAACTGAAGTTTTGAGGATAATAAAGAGGGACGATAGAAAGTCACAAACAGACCATTCAGAGTAAACACCACCACAAACAGGGTGTCGTAGTATGTGCAGAGGAAAGACGTACAAAAAGAGATATGGGACATTAACTAATACTCTGCACATGTGATTATGTAGTTTTTAACAGCTGCAACAGAATTCAAGTCTGGTTCCCATATCAATTTTAGTCTAATCTTTTTTTTTTATTTTAACGAAAATAAAAACAAAATATCAGATAATACAGTTTCAAAATATTAAGATTAAACAAGAAAATTTCTTAATAATGTAATTTGACACTTTGGCCGAGTGGTCTAAGGCGGTAGACTTAAGCTCGTTGGTAATAACATGAGTAATCTACTATTCGAAAGGATGCAAGGGTTCGAACCCCTTAGGTGTCACAATCTTTTTTTAAACCAACCAGAGAAGAACCACTTTACGAGAGGGACATATATTCAGATACATGTGTCTTGTCTTTTTGATACTTTTTAGTTTAATGAAAATGGCTTGTAGCATTTTTATTTTGGAAGAACTTAATGTCAAGCTTCGGTATAAATTAACTGCGACAACGTGTTGTACTTGTCTAATAACCAAAAAAGATTTTCTCCAAACACACGAGTGAATTAAAAATATGTAGACATTTTTAATTTCAGTTATTAGTTTTTAATGCTTTCTTGTTTTCTGACCTAAATTTTTGTAGCTAGTCGACGGACCATTTTTGTTCCAAAGCAATTATGTGCATATTCCCATAGCTTAAAAAGTTGGTTGACAAAAAGTGACTCCACAGAATAAAGTCAAGCAAAAAGCCATGTCTTATCTTTTCACTTTCTGCTGAATGGGCGCTTAACCAACAATAGATTAAACACTGGAAGAAGAGGTATTGGACTGGTGAAAAACTTTGATAATTGACTAGAAAAATAGATTAACCATGAACAATTATAGATCATTGGACGAGGGTTATACCGGTACTATGTCCTTCTACAAAAACACTATCCAGTGTATATATACTGACGATGAGTTGGGGTTCGAAAATAATAAAGAAAAAAAGGCCGAAATTTTTGAAAAAATAAAGAATGAGAAAGAGCCAAAAGAAGAAGTGTATGTCCGAGATCAGAAAGAGCCGTTCAGAAACACTTCTAATATACAACCTCAAATATCAAAGTGCAAATTGAAAATATTTGAATCTAGCGATATTCAAAACCAACAATCAGGATTAAACCAGAATAACAAAACATATGAGAAAGTACAATATTGTTCAGAACAACTGGCTGCTGGTGATTCATCTGAACCCTTATACAGGTTCATTCCAACTGCGCGAATCAATCGAGATGATCCTATATACCAGAATATTGCCGATGAAAGTCCACCCAGGTTACGAAGAAAGGTCGTCGTACTATTACGTAAATCTGCTACAGATTTAACTCAATCGCTGTCTAAAGCACACCTACGTCTGAAATCTAAAGTTGATGAGATTAAGAAAAATCAACCTGACGATAGATTTGGCTTTAGAAACAAATGTCAAGTGCCAACTAAGGTGCATGATAAGGATTATAATTCTGAGACCGATGAAAGCAATTCAAGTGTTTACGATACACCAGTTTCATTAAAAGAGACAACGGTTAAAAAACTAAAATCTGGTATTAGATCTATGAGAAGTATTTTTTCAAGTTCACGTAGTTAAAGCACTCCATTACCTGTTTTCCATAAAAGTCTTTCAACACTAAAGAAAGCTTTATGCTCTTTAAGATAAGTCTATTCATAAATTATTAATATAATGGCTACTGGATTAATGAAAATTATCACATAAGGAAATTATTCCAAAATAAGTCTCAAATGTCAAAACATACAAAGATATGCTTTGTTGGTAAAAGATATGACACTTTGGCCGAGTGGTCTAAGGCGGTAGACTTAAGCTTGTTAGTAATAACAAGAGTAATCTACTATTCGAAAGGATGCAAGGGTTCGAACCCCTTAGGTGTCATTTTTGTTTTTTTGGTGGTTTTGTAGTTTTCTGTCATGGCTAGTTAAAAATAAACTCAGAACTGCTGCCAGGTCCGTTTTCCTTTTTTGTGTGATTAATATCATTACATTCATTTCGTAAAAATACATTATATCTGAAGTTACTTAATAGTTAGTTTTTTGAAAAGAACGTTTGATAGTGAAGGTAGAATCTATAATCTACATCTATAAAATACAACGCAGTCAGGTAGCGAAACTTAAGAGATAAAAACTTCTGGCACAGCAAACTCCAAGTCATAAATAGAAGAGATCTGGTGAACATTCTCTTTGGTATCACCATGAGGAACATAGCCTTGATATTTACCGTGGGCTGTACGACTGAACTCAGGTTGGTCTTCCTTCAAGTGAACAACCTGTTCCCAGCCAAAATCCTTGGCAGATTCGACGTTGATTCCGCTATCGTCGACAAAATAACACTTGGACTTATCGGTGGCACCCGACTGTTTCATGGCACTTTCATAGGCTTCTTTTTTAGGTTTACAAACGAGAGGGAATGAGCCATAGTCACAGAAAGTAATACCATCGAAAAGGTCACTGATACCTAAGAGCTCAACACAGCGCTTACCATGATTAACATAGGCATTAGTGAATAGCCACAGTTTCTTGACCTTGGTACGGTCCAGACGGAGCAGCATATCACGCAGACGCTGGTCGTGAGAGAGTACCTTTTCTAGAGGCAGCGCATCGTCGACCTTGGAATTGTAATCCAGAGGGTCGATCTTATGGTTCCGGACTAGACCCTCGATTGCCAGTCCATACTCGCGGTAATAGGTACGGTGTAATTCCTCGGCCTCGTCTTCGGTGACAGAGAGCGTATTACAAAAGTAGGCACGAATTTGCTGCTGCATCATTTCCAGAATCAGCGTAGAGCGCGAGTATAAGCAGTTATCGATATCAAAGAAAAAATAGATATCAGCGTCTTCAGACGGGGAAAAATTAGCAGGAGGTAGAATAGTCATAGTGGTGCTTGAGTTTATGGATTAGCGTGTTGTATGAAAATATATGAATCTCAAAAAAAAGAGATAAACGGCAAAAGAGTGTGTCGTTTAAAATAATTTATTACTAATGCGATAAGAACTATAGAACCCTGAACCCACGGGGCAAGCCCAGCGGCCAAAATACTCCGTAGGCTTTACCCGGCCACTATACATCCCAAACTAAGAGAGAGGTTAAAAAAATGATAATATAGCGCTTTCACTACTCTCCGTTAAGTGACTTTAAATTGATTTATATTGGTGCTATTACTATTCATCCAAGCAGTTTCATCTGTGGATCTATCCAACTTTATTTTCGATTTTCCAATTTTCAAACCTAGGATACTATTCACCGGAATTGGGGATATTATAGTAGCTGACTTAGATGCTGCAACGCAACATATATAGACTATTGAAGCCGAGCCTTGGTACTGGGCTTAAGCACGCTCGGAGGTTAGTAGCGTCTGGAGTGACGGGGAATCATGTTGGGCTGAAACGGAGCTACATAGATGAAAGTCCATCGACGTATACGCCGTCTTCGATTGCCTTGGGCTTGACGCCGGCACTCTACTCTTCAACATATCCACCTAACAATGATTTGATCAATGAGCGGCATTTTTACCAAAATACAGTGCTTATGGACTGGTTTGCTAAACAGCCCCGACCAGTATCGCTACGTCAATTGGCGTTTTTTGGACGCCGGATGACGGAAGAGAAGATTATCAGTAGTGCCAATTTCGTGCGTACCGAGTTGCCCACGAGATTAGCTCATCGTATCCGTGACCTTCAAGTCCTGCCGTACTCGGTGGTATCTAACAACCATTTAACATTTGTCTATCAAATGTACTATCGTGCTTTCAACCGGTTTCGTAAATTTCCGGTTATCACTACAGCAGCCCAAAATGATGAATTCTGTAAAATCCTGAGTCAGCTATTGACAGAACACATGATTATCATTCCCCACCTGGTCATGGGTGCTATCGAGACCGGGCTTAACAACACATTACCAGCAGGTCAGATAGATGATATGATGTCCAAGATGTTGCGAAGCCGTATCTCACGTCGAGTGATTGCTGAACAGCATCTCAGTTTGACTAAATCGTTTCGTTCCGGTGACGGGCTTGAGGATAAAACGTCAGATTTTATTGGTGAGGTATTTTTACAATGCAGTGCTAAGGAAACTATAGATGAATGTTATATTCTAGCAACTAAACTAGTAAAAGAATATCACAAATCATCTACCCTGTCAGGCGTACCTATATCGACACCCTCATCCTTACGTTTACCGGAACTCATCATCGAAGGTCATACTGACACAAAATTCCCTTATATGAAGTCTCATTTGGACTATATTATTGGTGAGATTATGCGGAATAACGTCGAAGCTACTGTTGTTCAACATTATAAGAATCATCCAGACCCGCAAAACCACCAGCCCCCACCCATTGTGGTATCTATTGCCAATACGGCTGACGATATCCTAATTCGGTTCAGCGACCAAGGTGGTGGTATTCCACCTGAAATCCTACCTCATCTGTGGAGTTTTTCCAAGGGTCCTCGTTCACGGGATCGACTCAAAAACTTTCAACATATTCCTATTCTGGCCAAGGTTAATGAAAATAGTAATTTTGGACACTCTTACAAGCATAATGATGAGCATGCTACAAACCCAAGTATTAACTCCGAAATAAGTAACTTGTGCCACGAGTCAGAAAATGTAAAACTATCCACGGCGTACAAGCAATCTCAAATTGGATGGTTACCAGATGAGTTATCCATGAGCAATCAGTTTTTGGGTCTGGAATCCCCCTCTCATGGTAGTAGTGAAGAGCCGACCATCAATGATTCTATATTATCGGGTTCGTCACCCCTGGGTCTTTCCTCCCTGGCATCATTTACTACCCGTCAGCCCAATCTTAAATTAGGGATGGGATTGCCTATGAGTCGAGTGTATGCTGACTACTGGAACGGTGCTTTAGATTTGCATTCACTAGAGGGTCATGGCTGCGATGTATTTTTGAGGATCAGCCGACTTGGTAATAAGAACGAAAAGCTACAATTAGATAAAGTTTAAGTTATGGACCATTTCGGATAATTACTATGTTTATATTTATTTTCTTTTTTTGTCTTTTGTAATGTATTTATAAGTATCAATCTATAATAAATCGAAAAAAAAAAAGAAAACTAGCCATACTGCCCGCCGCACACATATTCATTACCTGAGTCGACTGTTTAGTCACCACCACCCTAACAGCCTCTATTAGGCTTTTTCCATCTGGGGTACCGCAAAACACTATCAAGGAGACCGGTAAACCATTTTTTATTAGATGAGGTAGCTGAATCACAGTTTTAATACAAAATGGACACTTCGTTATTGACACCGAAACAGAAACGAGCTAACCACATTGCATCCGAGCAGCGACGACGACAGGCGATTCGGGAGGCCTTTGATCTTATAACCGGAGTGGTACCTAATCTAGACCAACGCGAATCCCGGTCTGAGGCTATTGTGCTCACTAGAACAGTTGACTATTTACTCAAACTGGCAAAGGAGAATGAGCAGTTGGTGGATGCGTTAAGTTCCGCAAGTGAAGATCAGGAAAACACAGGGGAACCAAAAAGTCTACAGGATGCGCATATAAAACTGGAGGATGATCCGATACCAGTGGCTAGTCGTCAAACTTATAAATCTAAGGTGCCAATAGAGTTGAGAGCTGATTACGATAAGGATTTAGTAACAAGCGTCGGGAATAGCGCTAATGTATAATAACGGGCGTGGACCCGACTTGAATAACTTTATTAAGAAAAAAAAAATGTCTACAGTAAAATATTGTGTATTACAGGGGAAAAAAATGCAAAATTAGAAATAACATATGATAAATGGGTGGTTTCCCAATAAATGCTAGGGTTTCCTCCTGGCAGAAGTTGAAGTCTCTTGAAAAATGTTCGGAAAGGGGGGTACTCCTGGTCTTTTTTGTATAGGAAATATGGGTTTAATTGACGTATCATATCCCTGAGCTTGTCAAGAATAATGCGAAGGTGCTACCAGGATGATTGGCATATAGGCAAGAATAGACCAGATAGGTCTTGTAGAGTTTTTTTTTTTCAATTCGTAGGCCAGAGTCTGGGAGTGAGTTCATAACGTGGTGACGGCGCTTGGGCTACACAAGATGACTATAATGCCCCTTGACACCATCGCGACATTTTGGACAGCCAGGCTGGTACCCCATAACCAGGCGTTTTTTCACGGGGGTCAAACGTGAATCGGATATAGACACGGGATATGGACCCAGGGATGCCAAGGATGGCGCAGCGGTATTGACTTGGCATGTGTGATATACTAGATTTTGCTCCCTACTTTGGCCCAGCTCGTGAGCTATTTCACGGGCGATTTCTTCGTCTTCAATGCGAACACGCTCATCCGAGCCATTATTATATAGAACGTCGCAAGTGCCGTTGGGACGGTCGGACCAAGACGGGGCCAGGTACTCACTCTGAAGATGATTGGGTTTTGGGGGGTGCTCGGGTGTAGCGCAGAGTTTGAGTCGTTTGACAGTCCTGACATTACCGGCATTGGCTCGTTTCAAGCCTGCGGAGGACACAAGGGTGGTCACAGTAGTGGCTGCACCATAGGTTGAGGTGTAGTCTATCATATCATCCGGCAGTAAAGGTAATGGACCGAGTTTTTGCTGGCGTTTGGCAAAAAAACAAGACGATACAAAAGGAAGAAAAAAAAAAAAAAAAAAAGATCTATGCAAAGGCGATAAATAATCTCAAGATTGGGGCGTATGACCCAAACAAGGGTTTCACTACACTGATTATGTCATTCGCCGATCTGGGTTTTATAGGGGATAGACCTTTACATGTTTTCATCCAGTGGATAATTATTAATTTTGAGGGTTTCACGGCGTTATTTCTTATATAAGCGATCGTGTCGTGACCCGACTACCTACTGACCCAGAGCCAATATTCGCTAGTGGAATGGACATAGTGTACTGACCAAGAACTATATAGCTACAAATTTTGACACTTTGATACTGGCAAAGCAGGGCTGTGTAATGTGGATGCCGGTAGACGCAAACCAAACCGTTACGTTTGGTCTCTGGGGTAATAGGATTAAGGATAGCCCAAAGAGGTTATCTAGCAGGGGATGATCAGTCAGGTTGTGGACGGTTGTGTATAAAGAATAAAATAAATACAAGGACACTGTATTAAAAAGGGCAGAGTGTATAGAATATATAAACAGGTCACAGAATAGGCCAAAAATCGTAAAATACCCGAACTATACACACATAAAAATCCCTATTTTTTTTCCCCTTCCTCCTAAATTTTTACCTGAGAAGACAACAACCCACTTTTAGTTTGGAAAAAATTAATAAAATAAATAAACGAAAAAAACTAGCAAAATTAAGAAAAATGTATTAATAGCCTGTGAAAGCTAATCAGAATCGTATATTAAATTAATATTAAATTCACAGCCACCTTTTCAAAGTCCCTGTCATTGTACTGTTCTTGGTTGTCACAATACGTTTGTTGCAATAACTTGGCCCTTTTACCTTCCGGCTCTTGCATTCCCGTTCTACGCTTTTATTTATCTATATATTTTGGATATATATATCATTCTCTTTGTCTGTTCCTCCTATATATTCTTCTTTTTATCCACAAACTTTTGACTTTTCAGCTTCGCCTCTTTTTCTCTCTTTCTCTTCTTCCGACCGGCCATTACTACGTACACTTGCATACTGCCAACTCTATTCCGTTCACCATTCTGCACCTGCCCCTTACATCATCATTATACGTTTCAACTGTAGGCTCTTTTTCAGTGTCCAGCCACTGTTTTTATTTCCTGTGTTCAGCTCTATCCCTCGCCTGGTCTTTTTTTAGAAAACACAAATAAACACTCTTTCGCGTTCTTTCATTATCGTTCTTACTAGCTATACCACCACTACTATATTCTTTTATCGCAGATTATAACTTCATCTCTCCGCCAGTCTACTTGCCATAGATACCCTACTTCACTAGTCGTTCATATAGCCGTCATAAAACTATGCGAAACCCAATAAATATACTCAGCGTGCTACGCATTCTGATACTGGGCCTTCTTTTTACAAACGTAGCCCAGGCCGAGCGTTCTATCAAATCAGGCTCGCTTGTCACCTGTATGGAAAATTCACAGTTCACTGCCTCCCGTTTTGACGTTGTGCTTCTTCCCGGGAATAACACCGCCAAAATTGATATCGCTGCTATCTCAACTATCAACAATAACATCTCAGCCACGTTTGAAGTTATTATTTATGGATTTTCTATCCTTACGCAAAAGATCGATTTTTGTAAAGTCGGCGTCAAACAACTATGTCCTATCGCAGCCGGTCATTTCGATTTCTCGACTGAACAAAAACTCGATGAAAAAACCTTTGAAATGATTCCTAGCATCGCTTACACTATGCCTGATCTCGATGCCATTATCCGTATTAAGGTTCACGATGATACAGATACCGCCTTGGCCTGTGTCCAAGCCACATTAACAAATGGTAAAACCGTCCAGACCAATTATGCCTCCTGGGCCATCGCTGCTGTTTTCGGCCTTGGTCTATTCACTTCTGGTATTGTTTCGGTGCTGGGCCATCAAAACACCGCCGCTCACATCGCATCTAACGCGGTCTCATTGTTTATTTACTTTCAATCGGTAGCGATTATTGGTATGATGTGTGTCGATCGTTTACCTCCCATGTCTGCTGCTTGGGTTCAGAATTTCCAATGGACAATGGGTCTAATTGAAGTTCCCTTTTTACAAGATATTTTTAACTGGTACGTGCAAGCTACTGGTGGCAAAGTTACCAGTATTTTACCTAATCGTGATCTGATATCATATAGTGTGCAAAAACGTGCTTCATATGCCACCTTTGATGCCGATTCTTCTTTTCCTCATGCCAACTTAGTGCGATCTGCTGTCGATGTCTCACATAATATTGCCAAAAGCCTTCCCATGGATGCTATCCGTCAAGTGGCTACCCGTTCGATGTTCGGTAGAGGTGATTCTTACACCTTTGATTCTTCGGTCACTACCACCAATGAAGCATCTAAAGATCTGTCGTCGAAAGTTTTAATTTTGAAAGGTATTCAACGTGTAGCTTTCTTGGGAAATATTGAAATCACAAACGTCTTTCTTACCGGGTTTTCTTTTCTAGGTATCTCTGGTACTTTTCTGATTATGGGCTTTGTATTTTTTAAGTGTGTTTTGGAGTTATTAGTTAAGATGAACGCGATTGCCCCTTCGCGGTTCCTTGATTATCGCCAACACTGGCGTACCATTTTGAAGGGTATTATATACAGATTAAGTTTACTGGCGTTTCCCCAACTTACAGTTCTCTGCTTATGGGAGTTTACCGTACGTGATTCCGCAGGCACAGTTGCAATCGCTGCAGTTGTATACGCTGTAGTTTTTGGTTTACTTTCTTGGGCTTCATTTAAGGTAATCACTATCGCCCGCAACTCCGTCAGACTCTACAAGAATCCGGCCTATATTCTCTTCTCTGACACTGACTGTTTGAACCGATTCGGGTTCCTCTACGTTCAATTCAGAGCAACTGCTTACTACTTTATTGCACCTGTACTGATACATAACTTTCTCAAGGGGATATTTATTGCACTGGCGCAGGACAACGGCCAAGTCCAGGCAGTTGCCATCTTTATTATTGAACTCATCTACTTAGTTTACATTTCCTGGATCAAACCTTACATGGATAAACGTACAAATGGGTTTAACATTGCCATTTCTGCCATCAACTTTGTCAACGCGATCTTTTTCCTCTTCTTCTCTGATCTCTTTGGCCAACCTGCTCCCGTTGCCGGTATTATGGGTATTGTTTTCTTCATTCTTAACGCTGTATTTTCCCTTATTTTGCTTATCATGGCTATCGTATCTTGTATCATCGCGCTCTTATCTAAAAATCCCGATACAAGATACCAACCCATGCGTGATGACCGTGAAAGTTTCATCCCTGATGCTAACAGAGAAAAGGGTGGAATTAACGGCGCTACAGCTGACACCGAGCTGGATGCCTTGGGTGCTTCTGCTCGTACTGAACAGTCTGCCGTTATTTATGAAGAAGATGAGGATGATTATGATGAGATGAACGAGAACATATCTTATGGCGCAAGTAACCCACGCCATCGTGATAATGTATATAGTCTATCTACTGATCCTCTTGCAAGTTCCGCGAGTTTGAATGAAATCTCAGATCCTAACTTATCAGCAGGGGTTCATTCTTTAACGAATGATACCGCCTACAAAGGTGGCTATAAGCCTACCACTACTTATGTGAGTAATAGTAATAGAGACTCCCAGACCAGTGAATTATGGCGTGGTAATGGTTACTAAAAGGGGTTGAAAGTACCCTAGCTTGTGATACTAGTTTTTTATTCTTTGTTTTTCATTCAGACTGTTTTCGTTTTATTTTCCATGCTCATTTTCTGGTTTTTTTGCATGTTTTTTACATATTATTTTTGCAATATCTACATATGTATCTTTAAATGTATTTTATTGTTCATTCCAAGTCATAAACACAGTAACAACTATCATCATCGTCTGTAGGATAAACATTTACACTAACTTACCGTGGCCAATGGCCACACTAGCCCCCCGATCGAACTGACGAGCAAACTCATTATCACCCACCAGTTGGGCACGAGAATTTGATCTTAGACCCAAACGCTTGCTCTTCTTTTTTAGTACCGAATCCGACCCAACCGATGTTCCATTTAATTCAGAACCCGATTGAGACAGGGGCGGGTTAGGTAACGAAGACCATACTTTCACCAACTCAGTTGCCGCATTGGTAGCTTCATTCAATGAGCCAATATTTTCATTATTGTCCTTTTCATAGAATGGTGATTTAGGTATGTCCATAGCTAGAGGGAACAGAGGCAAAGACGGTGGTAGTATATCATCACCATATACTGGGTCATTGTGACTATAAACTTTCCCTTTTCGTTTGAAGGGCGACATCGATTTTGATTTCCGTGTCTTTGACTTCTGCGGGAAAGATTGAGATTCCTGAGATTGAGATTCCTGAGATTGAGATTCCTGAGATTGAAATTTCTGAGATTGAGATTGCTGAGGCTGTGATTGCCCAGACCGCGACTGCCCAGGCCTCACCTGAACATGTTTAAGTGGTGGGGCCATACTTACTGAGAGTGCTAATTGAAATGATCCGGGGTCTGATCTAGGAGGTTCTGAAATCGATGATGACGACTGCGGCAAAGGGAATGTCGGCACGGGCAACGGTAACGGCTTGGCCGGTCCTGAGGTCAAAACCGGATTTTCTCCATCTTCCTTACTCGATGTACTAAAAAAGTATCGACCAAAAAAACTTCTACCGGTCGTAGTAACGGGAGAATTAGTGGTGTTCATAGCAGTTACTTCAGAAATAGAGGATTGAGCTAGCGATCGACCACGGGTATGCTTTCGAACATTCCTTTTAACATTAATATTTGTAGCTGCGTTAAAACCATCGCTATCTTCCCAATCAGAATCGTCAATGCTAGCATATAAATGATCCTGTCGGCTATTATCGTCGCTAGTCTTTTCAGGTTTGTTTCCTACTAGTCCACCAAAATTAAGAAATGACCGATTCCATCGGGGACGGTAGTCTGTCCGCTCTAACGATGATTCATTATCTTTATAGTTGGATACTGGTGTTACGGATACGCTATCGACTCGTTTCCTAATTTGCGGGCTTTGATGCAACTCAATTAATTTTTCGCGTGCCATACTTGGCATCTGCCTTAGTGAAACACCTGACATAGATTGATTCCGACGGAGCTGTGAGGCCGCTTTGGTAGAATTATAGGTAGGAGTGCTCAACCCAGCAGGCTTGTTCTCATCGAATGATATATTATGGTCACCCGATTTTGGCACAAAAGAAAAATACCCTGGATGGTCAGAAACCACAGATTCTGTTTTACCATGAATTCTAACAGAAACAGAACTTTCATCGAGGCCAGTCCAGTTTGCCACACTAGGCGATTGTTCCGGCGTAAAGAGGTCGCCAGCTACCTGAGTAGAGGTCATAGCAATAGTAGCAGGAGAAATCAACCGGGAGGTATCGATCATTTCCCCCATATTTGGGATAGGGTCCGTCACAATCCGGGGCCGCACCTGCCTTGAACGACCCGGTTTATATTTAGATGGTGTCAAGGGTTTGGGCAGATAGAATTTGAATGATGACAAAGTTTTTTCTAGTGTTTTTGTTTGTTCCATAATTCCTTGAATACGTCGCATACTTCGTGAGTTTGACAAGTGTCGAGATACAGAAGCAGAAGAAATCAAGGATTCATCATCAGAATGAATTGATGGTACTTCCATAGGCAAGAGTAAAGGCGGCGAAAGTTTAGTTTGAGCATCGGATATTCCTGAAGCTGTAGATAGTAAATTTATTGGATTAGCTTGCTCATGACCCTGGTAAGAGAATGAACGATATGCCCTCGACGGAATTTTCTTTAAAGCATTCAATTGTAAATAAAGGTCCTCCACCTCTGTCGTTTTCTCGGCTAATTTCAATTTATTAAAATTCATTTCTTCATTGACATCACGTAATTCTTCTTTTGTTCTCTGCAAATCAACACCTATAATTTCTTTGGACGCCAGTTCAGCTTCAAGCATAGCAATAGCTTCAAGACTAGAATTGTACTTTAGCTCTAGATCTTCAAGCGATGATTTGGTAATGCGCCCGTGCTGCTCCATATTGTCGTTTTCCATTTCTATCTCAGTCAGCCGGTCTTTGACTAATTTGTAGGCTTCACGTAATGACACAATTTCTTTTTGAAATGTTAACTGTGTTTTGGCCATTTCTTGAGTTTGTTCTTGCATCTTCTTCTTAATCTCTTTATTTTCAAACAATAGCCCCGCAATTTTGTCATCTAGACGTTTCTGCTGTCGTTCGCTTTCTTCTAACTCCTGTTCCAGCTCCAGCTCTAGCTCCCGTGAAGATTCTTGAAATTCACACAATTCTTGCTCCAGCTGGAGCAGTTTCAGCTTAAGCTCATAGTTATCGGAACCTGGCCCAGACTCAGATTCAAGTCCTGAACGAGGTCCAGATGAATCTTCATCAGGAGTTGCTACCGAGGTCATTAACTTTTTTAGCGCTAATCTAGATCGATTCTGCTATCACAGGGAAAATATACTTATTTATTATGTCGAAGCTTCAATTAGTTGTAGTATTAGCGAGAAAATACAAACACACACCCGTACAAACACACGTACATATGCAAACACACAAAGACACAACTATCGGGAGTTTAAGGATTAATATAAATCTTAAAAAAGAAAAAAAAAAATTAATCGCTGAAAAGTCCACTAAGAGCTTGATAAAATGATTACGACCGGTTGGTTAAGCGCGCCTCTAAGCTTTCCATGATCATGTTGCGCCGCACTAGAGCCTATTGCCTTGACGACTGATAGACTATATAAACATGGCTAGATATTTCAAGTGACACTTACCCAATGATTACATAAACTTGTTCGTGCCCTCAGAGTATACTAGAATATACTGAAGCACAGGACCACAATATACTTAGTTATTGTTGCGTGAGAGCTGGTGTGCTGGCAAAACAAGACATATCACCGCTACCTTCAAAGGGTGTCTAAAATTCAAAAACTACCCCCCGTTTTAACCGCTAATTGCTGCTTAATAAATCCTCGGGAAGCCAAAACCAAGATTATCCACAGAATTCTTGTTTTGAATAAAGCTTGATTCAATCTCAGAGTAAGAGATTTTAAAATAATTCGTAAAGGAACTCGACAGCTTTCGTGGTGTTTTTTTCTTTTCTTTGACTCACTCTGTATCATCGACTTTACAACCCCGTTTTCTTTTTTCTTCTTTTTTGGCCAATCGACAAGTTAAAGAAAGCATTATCAAGTAACCGAATAACTCACAAATTAGACATAAATATTTTGAAAAATGGTTGTTCTTGCTGCTTCTATATGTACCCGTGGTGGCCGAGCTATCATCTCGCGACAATTCCGTGATCTTCATAAGGATCGAGTAGCCCAGCTTTTGGCTTCCTTTCCAAAATTAACTAGTTCGGGAACCCAACATACAACGGTCGAAGATGAGCATGTTCGTTATGTTTATCAACCACTCGAAGAACTTTACATTGTTTTAATTACAAGCCGTCAATCTAATATCTTACAAACCATTGATACTTTACGTTTATTAGTCCAAATCGTTACTTCAATCGTCAGGGTAGTTGATGAAAAAGAAGTTCTCAACCAGGCTTTTGAATTATTAAGTGCTTTTGATGAAGTCATTACCTTGGGTTACCGTGAAAACTTATCGTTATCGCAAATCAGTACATTTTTGGAAATGGAAAGTCACGAAGAAAAAATTCAAGAAATCATCGAAAGAAATAAGGAATTGGAAGCTACCGAAGAAAGAAAAAGACGTGCTAAACAACTTGAATTACAACGAAAGGAACTCAGTAAGCGTGGCGGTGCGAATGGTAGTATCGGGTCCCATTCTGGCGGCTTTGGCTCAAATAGTGGCGGCTTTGGTAATAACTCAGGTGCTCCCTCATACCAACCTCCTATGGCCTCGCCTGAAAACACTCGTGGACCGGCTTACAATGAACTTTCTGTATCTAAACCTAAAGCTCCTTTGAGTGGTAAGGGCCTCAAGTTGGGTAAGTCTAAGACTTCATCTGCTTTTGACAATATTCGTAGTGAAATTGGCATTTCGGATGAATCACCTTTAATGTCGCAATCTGCTCAATCATCATCACAAATTTCACAACAACAAAATACATACAATTCCGCTCCTACTACATCATACAATGCCCCTAGATCACAAGCTACTAGTCAAAGCCAATCATCTTTTGAAAATGATGGCATCCACATTGCTATTAACGAGACGGTTAGCGGTGAATTAGGCCGTGAAGGCGGCGTTTTGTCTGCAGAATTAAAGGGTGATTTACAATTAAGAATCGCTGACCCTGAACTAACTAAGGTTCAGATTTTAGTGGATACCGCTGATAATGCCTTAGCTGTTCAGTACAAGACCCATCCTAACGTCGATAAGAACTTGTTCACCAAGAGCAAGTCGATTGGCCTTAAAGATCCCAGTCGTGGGTTCCCTAGCAATAACCAACAAATTGGTGTTTTACGATGGAAAGGTGTGGCCAAGGATGATGATATGGCCAACCAATATATCCCAGTGTCATTTAGTTGTTGGTTTTCCGCATCAGATTCTGGTTTCTTTGATGTTACTATCGAATATGAGTTAAATGAAACATTCCAAGGCAAATTGACCGATGTGACCATTTTGATTCCTTTAATGTCTTCTAACGTTCACGTTAATTCTGATAATGCTGACCAAGCCTGGAACCAATATGATGATTCTATTGAATGGGTTATCTCAGAAATTTCGCCAGATAACAATTCCGGTTCATTTGAATTTGCTGCCGAAGCTGAGGCTGAAGAGGAATTCTACCCCATGAGTGTCAAATTTGGCGTTGTAAGTGAAACAACTCTTTGTGGTGTTAACATCTTGGATATTGTTTCAGCTGTTGACAACCATGAATCCATTCCCTTTACTAAGGAAGTTTCTATTAATGGGGAAAATATCACTCTTGAGTAATTGTAATACAATTCATACAAGAGATATACAATAAAGAGAAAAATAACATCATGTAGTAATCCGATACTAGTTCTTAGAATTCAATCAGCTCTATACTCTATAACATTTCTACAAATAGATAAATGGCTATTAAAAGAAAAATGTAAACGCGAAATCAACCAGATACACGCAGACTTTATGATAATACCATTGTATCAAATCGCTATAAGAATAAAGTCAGACCCGGATCGCCTCTGATGAATTCAAAGGGTAACGACCTTTGCTCAGCTAGTGCTTTAAGTTCATTCATGATAACTACTTTAGGTTCCAACTCAGTAACGATGCTCGTTAAATCGTCTTTAATATGGCTAATTATTACTCGCAGGTTAGTGTGGGGTTGATTTATAGAATTTTTTAGAAAAATGTGATCGAGCTCGTGAATCAAATGATGAGGCGAAAAATGCCCAAATAATAAACTATCATCATGATTAGACTTGAAACTACATTCAATTACGATTCCAGTCAGACGACCCTGATCATAATATTTGGCAGCTCTTTTCCATGCATAATGATTTCGTGGGTTTTGTGAGAGAAAGTCGGGTTCTACATCGCCCCATATCATGAGAACCTTTGAGGTTATTTTATCTTTGACAAAGAAGACCGTTGAATCACAATGTCTTCCATGCGAGATAGGCATTGGAAACACAAGTAGGTTTTGAGCCAATTCGACCCATTTTGAAAGGGAGTTTGTGGAGTTTGTGGAGTTTGTGGAGTTTGTGGAGTTTGTGGAGTTTGTGGAGTTTGTGGAGTTTGTGGAGTTTGTGGAGTTTGAGGAGTTTGGTTTATTAGATGATTGGAGAGAAGAGCAGCCAGAACTTTGAGGATGGGGGCAAGTATGAGGGGCTGAGACAGACGGGCCATGATCTAAAGAAACTAAATCGATCAGGCCACAAGGATCGACCCCCTGGCTCGTCAAATTAGGCCATATACTATTATTGAAAATATGAGTTTCCAGCGCATTAATTGTAAAGGGGGATCCAGCGACTATTAGAGGTTTTGAGCGAGATATAGCCGCACTGTTGACCACCAGGCCCAGAATATGGTCCAAATGAGCGTGGGTCACACACACAGTGCTGATATAATGATTGAAAATGTACAGGGCATTACTTTGAGAAATCAAGCGGTGATCAGGGTCTAAGTTCGGCAAGACATTGGCGGGCGGTTTGTGTGGAAGTTTTTCCAAAGGAAAGGGTTTTAAGAGAGGTTCCGCATTGTAGTTAATTTTTATTGTCGATGGGGTATGGACCGCTGCTACAGGAGGATTTTTTCGCAGGTAGCTGGATTGAAGTATATTGGACATCGACGAGAGGATAGTACCGGCGTCTACCATCAACAAAGAGCCATCCACCCACGGGGTATGGTATGACTTGACAAACAGAGAGCAATTATAGGTCTCTAGGGGGCCACCGGACGCGCCCAAAACTGTCAGCTGGAACGCCGTGGGAGCTAGCGGGTTCAGCATTTCTGATTGAGATGAAGCGGGTGGGTTTTCAGAGTTAGGGTATAGAGGGAAGGAGAACAAAAACGGGCCAACGGATCGAGCTGGTTAAAAATGACCTTTTTCTTTTTTTTTACCTCCTTAATCAGCTATTCAATCTCGCGCGATCAGAGAGCCTGTAATGAGATGGTGCCAAATTCCACACACCCTGGGTCAAACGCCTTAGAAGCTACACATGAGGCTGTGGAACCATAGTAAACTCATAGAACACGGGTCAGGGCACAAGATGCAGGCAGTGCATGACACCTGCACGGCGGACCGTTGATAGATGCATATACTCTGCATGAGGGTAAGACACCGGTATGATGACATAATCGGTATTGGGGACGGGTTTGCTTCGTCCCACCAGCGACGCATTTTACGCTTCCTGACGTTCTGGGGCGTTACTTGTGCGTAGATTAGGCAACCCCGTTTGATTAAATTTTGTTTTTTCTTTTTTTTTTTTTTTTCGGAATCTAATTGTTTATTAGATTTAATTCAGTTTAAGTAGCTGAGTATTTTTGTATATGCTCGATACTGCTATATCCTTTTTATAATCACACCAAATTTTTTTTCTTTCATAATGGCTAACGGAGCGTTCATAGTGGCGAGCCGTCGCGCAACGCGGATTTGGGGCTTGGTCGGAGGTGGGTTTTTGGTGATGATGCTGGCACTGGCCCTGCTATTGAATCGAAACCAGCTAGGCGCTGATATGATAACCTCAGGCGACCTCAATTCGGTGACTGCCTATGCCAACGATGATAACCTGGCAAACCCCTCCGGCGTCCGGGTGTCCAGGCCAGCTAAAACCTCATTTAGTAGTATTGAGCAATTGGATATCCCAGTGGTGATTTCTCCCTATGATGCTGTAATCACCTCGCCCGAGGCAGATTGGACAATATACGCTCGTCCAGCTGCCTTTGGATCCTTCAACTTTGGCCACCAGGATGGTTCCCCCGGTGGTGACAAAAATAGTCACAAGGATCCTGAAGATGAAACTGACAGCGGTGACCCCGAGAAAGGTGACGGTGATGATAATAGCGACCATAATGGTAATGAACCCAATAAAGGTGAAGGTAGCGATGATCCGGACGACGGTGCCGAATACCCTGACGGACTTACCGGTAAAATAGTTACTGTCAAAACTTCAGGGTGCTTTGATGACAATGACCTGGGTAATCGTGTAGACCTCTCCGACTCGATTGCTTTGGTACTAAGGGGTAATTGCGGGTTCTACGAAAAGGTTTTGAATCTACAATCTTGGGGCGCGGTTGCCGTAATCGTGGGCGATAATATCTACGGACGTGGTCTAGTTACCATGTACAAATCCGACGATTCCCACAGCATAAAAATACCTTCAGTGTTTGTCACGCGGAGCTCCTATGAAGATTTACGTTTGGTCAACATAGTGCACATTTCTCTGGAAAACAGTGCGCCATCATTCTTTGATACCTTATTATTTGGGTTCATCTCTCCCCTTTTTTCAATTACCATAATTTACTTGTTGTTTATGTTTAACCGATACTACAAAGGCACGCTGGAACGTGCGCCGGTATCCTATGTAAACAAACTACCAACCCGCCTTTGGATGGGTGTGCCCGAATGCACTAGTGGAAATTCGTCCACACTCTCGATCCCCCGCATGTCTCAGGAATCCTCCAGCGAAGGCAATGAGAACGAAGCAACCGCATTGCTCTTACCAAAAGTTACCTCTGAATCTGCCCGTATTAATAATTCCAGCAATCATGATGCCAATTCACCCCTTCTCAAGTCCTACAATTCTCTAGACCAGTTTCCACCTCATATATCTATGAATCCGGAGCCTTTCAAACCCCAGCGAATTCATCACCATGAGAAGGTATGGGTTAGCTCTGCTGAATGTATTATCTGCCTTGAAGAATACGTTATTGGCGAGAGTATGGTGATGCGTTTACCTTGTGGCCATGATTTTCATGTGGATTGTATTAAACAATGGCTGATCAATGAGAAGCGAACTTGCCCCATCTGTAAACAAGATATCATGACTAAAGACGTCAAAAATCCTCTTGATACCGATAATTCAGATGAAACATCACAAGGGTCTACATCGTTGTTATCCCGACTCAGAAATGGCTGGAGACGAATTCTAAGGGAACCAAACGCAAATGATGTCGAAGAAGCTTCAGAGCTCCCCGTTCCTACTACAAATAACTCAAGGAATAGCAATATCAGTGAAAATAATAGCGGTGATGCTCTGTTTTTGGTTTAAAATTAAAGCCTGCTGCTTTGCGGTCTTGGTTGCTTGTTATTTATTGCTTTGTTATTTGTTATTTATTGCTTTGTTATCTATGGCTTTTGGCTATTATTTATTGCTAGTTTAGTGTTTTACGGCTTTTACTTATTTATTTCATAACTTATGTTTTTTTTTTCTACTCAACAAAATTCTATTTTTTTCCAATCGTTTTATCCTAGAAACTTGTTTGTTGTCGCTTTTGATTTCGAACAAGCTATTCTGCGCCTGTATACCATTTATAAAATACTAAACCTCAGACAGCATGCCTCACCGCATTTAGGCGGTAGGGTCAAGAGGTGTGGTATGTATTTCCAATCTTAGAGCACCAAATTAATAAGCGAAAAATGAAAACCGGTCAGCGAGTCCTCACAATAAACTGAACAAGCACAAGCAGCCCCAACAACGATATTTTCACGACTATAATACAGAAAGGTCTAAGCTTTAATGAATCACAATATCCTTTATGATAATACACCGTTAATGAATGGTAACCCATCTCCCGGGTCAACCTTGGACATTGGCGTCAATCAAGCCTATGTCCAGCTACAGCTACAACAACAGCAACAACAACCGCAAGACAGTTCGCTAAATCAACATTCTGGCATAAAAAATAATGTCGAAGAAGAAGAAGGCTTGGGGCTAATCGATGCACTTAATATCCCCCCTAGAACTTTAACAAATGGGTTACCCAATCCTGACCCCTTTCCCCAATCAAAATCGACAACAATTTCTTCTAATATGTATTCTGACAATATTAATGATAACAGTAACCAAATAAATCTTGGCTATGCTAGTGATTTTTATCAACCTCATGATACTAATACTACTGATGCTTTGTTTGAAGCTGTCAGAGTGAATGGGAATCATAATGGAGAAGTATATGATATGATGAAGCAAGATGGTGGCATGAATGACATGTATTTTGAATATGATAAACCATTGTTTGATCCAGCTATGATGGTTATTTCACCTGAAAGCCAGGGCCATGCTGAGACCAGTGAACCAACAAGCATCTATGGCCATGATCAAGAAACGGGACCACTAGAAGAAAAGGAGGTCGATATCATAAATCGTCGTAAGGCTCAAAATAGGGCTGCTCAAAAAGCGTTCCGGGACCGTAGAATACAAAAGGTTCGAGAATTACAGGACCAGCTAATGAAATCACAGGCCGAAAAAGACAAGCTAGCTGCAGAAAATGAACAATTGAAGCGTGAGCACACATTAGTTTTAACTGAAAACAAGGTTTTATTGGCTAATGTTGGCTCCAACTCAACAATGTTATCAGGTTCGAATAATAATAAACAAGTCAGTGACACAAGTTCATATTCATCTTCTGGATCAATACAAGCCAACCATAATAGTTACCCAACGCAACAACCTAATAAAGTCATTTTCCCAGTCAATGATTTTTACGCCCGCTTAGTTCATGGCACGCCACATGAAATTAAAGAGGAAGAAGACCTTAGAAAAAACCCTCCCTCAAGTATTATATATCAGAGCAAAATGGAGAAAAACGAAACCATGCTAGGACCAGCTGCAGTGTGGGACAAAATCGTTAACCATCCCGATGGTGATATGATTGACTTCGATTATGTAGAGAGCCTTTTGAAAGGTCAAGAACGATGTGAGGGGTTTGGTCCTGTTTACCCATTATCCAAAGTTGAAAATGCGATTCAAATGGCTTTGGAAAACAACTAATGTATTTTTACTTTCTGGGTTGAGTTTTTGTAATTTTTAGTTTTTTGCTTTTCTCAGCGAGCAATTCCTTTCTTTAATTCTTTATCAGTCTTGTACTCTCTTTTATTTTTTATGAACGTTTTTCTAATCTTTTATTATTTGATTAATATCATAAAATTAAATTTTTTCATATATCAAGCATATCCCGTCATTAACTCATTTCAAAATGTATTTCCCAGTACTTTCAAAACCTCTATTACTCTTGTCCCACCTGAACTTGCATCAATCTCCCAAAAACTAACTTCGAACCTTAACAGTCGCACGACATCTGTAAGAAATTGTCTTATTTTCCAAACAAAAATAAATATTTTGCTTCAAAAGATTTTTAGGCAGTCTTTGTTTTATATTGTACCTTTTTTTATCGAATGGAGAACCTATCAGCGTCAGAGAAAAGAGATCTGGCTCAAATGTCGTTTCCAAGAAACTTTGAAGAGCCTGTGGACATGGAAAAGGTAAACTGGGAGGTAATGAGAAATTGGATGATCAACAAAGTATGTTATTATTGGTTTAGATTTAGAATCTTATGGATAATTTAAGGTCAATTCCATGCTGTGCCAGTTCTGTGTTGGCTTTGTCTGAAAATATACTGACATCAAACCTACAAATTATAGCTGGATCATTACTTGCCGGACGACGATATTGTGGCTGAGTTTGCTCTTGAATTATTTCAAGTTCAGAATGTAAGCATTATAGATTATTAATTGCGTTCACGACTTTTGTCAGCATACGCTAACTACTTGAGTTATGATATATATGCTAACTATTACCACTACGATTGGTTTTCTAGCCCAATATCAAATTGATTCAACTCCAACTGAAAGGATTTCTTGAAGATGATGCTGGCTCTTTTTGCTCGCAAGTGTGGGATTTACTGTTGTCGGCTCAGATTGATTCACACGGTATCCCTGAGCAACTACTAGAAGAAAAGAAACAGCAAATTGTGAGAGAAAGGGTGCGTAATCATTTTATTATCTTACAAATAGTACCAATGCGGCTTTCAAACTAACAACCCAATTCGTTTTTTGTACATTTTTTCCTAGGAGAAACGACTAGATCAAGAAAGACGTGAAGCAGCTAGGCGCCGCGATATTAATGATCCCCGCTCTAGAATGCAAAACTCAGAACGTAGTGGATATCGAGGTGTGAAAAAGGAAGAACAAAAACAAGAAACAATCCAAAATTACGGGCGGATCAAAAGTGAAGAAAGACATGAGGGCCATGATACCTATAGACCAAACTATAGTGAACAGGACCGTAAAAAGTATCGAACTAGGGATAGACGGAGGTCTCTATCCAGAGATAGAGGCAATCACTTTAGAGACAATAGAGATGATAAAAAAAGTGATTTCAGTGATGATAGGGACGATTTGGGACGTGATCGATCCAGAAGGGATTATTACAGACGGTCCAGAGGCCATGACGAAACGAGGAACAGGACGAGAAGTCGAAGTCAGAGCCCAAGTAGGTCAAGCTTAAGATGGTCTAATGAAGGATCCGTAAAGCGGGAACCAAATTCACCTTCATAATTGCCCGATATTAATGTGTAATTTAATTATAATGTATACTAGAACTTTTTAATTGTATATAATTTGTCGTGGCTGAAAGCCATAAACATCTTGGTACTTATGCGGTAGCCGACTAACCTTCCATACCTGGGAACTGTAGGTATGAGGAGGGCCAACAACCTCTATTGGTGTCACCACTTTCCTCCCCATCTGGTGCGTCATAAAAACTAATCGTACAACAACAATCACACACTATGTCGGAACCAAATAAATCTGGTCCAATTGAAAGTGGTGCTGATAATCATCATCATCATTATCATCAACACCACCATAGTCACCACCACAAATCCCATGGTGACCATCAATTTCAGCAACCAGCTCAAGATGCTCAGCAGCAGCAACTCGCTCAACAACAAGCCCAACAACAAGCCCAACAACAAAGCCAACAGCAGAATAGACAGCCCGATGTTATGCCATCCTTTGGATCGTCGACCGGGGGTAGGATTGGTAGATATCAAATTATAAAAACCTTGGGCGAAGGCTCATTTGGTAAAGTTAAATTAGCTTATCATTTAGCTACTCATCACCGTGTTGCGCTTAAGATCATCAACCGTAAGACACTCGCAAAATCAGATATGCAAGGCAGAATTGAAAGAGAGATTTCCTATTTGAGATTGTTGAGACATCCTCATATTATCAAGCTTTATGATGTCATTAAGTCTAAGGAAGAAATTATTATGGTAATGGAGTTTGCTGGTAAAGAACTATTCGATTATATCGTACAAAAAGGTAAAATGCAAGAAGACGAAGCCAGACGCTTTTTTCAACAGATAATTTCTGCCGTTGAATACTGTCATCGTCATAAGATTGTCCATAGAGATTTAAAGCCTGAAAATCTGCTGTTAGATGAAACCCTCAACGTTAAGATCGCCGATTTCGGTCTTTCTAATATTATGACCGATGGTAACTTTTTGAAGACCAGTTGTGGTTCGCCCAATTATGCAGCACCTGAAGTAATTTCCGGTAAGCTTTATGCCGGCCCCGAAGTTGATGTTTGGAGTTGTGGTGTTATTCTCTATGTTATGCTGTGCGGTAGATTGCCATTCGATGATGAATTTATTCCAGCTTTATTCAAGAAAATTAGTAGTGGTGTCTATTCAATTCCTAACTATTTATCTCCTGGCTCGAAGCATCTTTTGCAAAGAATGTTGGTAGTTAACCCTCTTAACCGTATTACGGTTAGTGATATTATGCAAGATCCCTGGTTCAAAGTTGAGATGCCTGATTATCTTTTACCTCCGGATTTACAGCCCAATGATGACAAGGATGCAAATAAAGAAGGCTCGAAGGAGAGCGGCACGGATTCCGCAGGTAAAATTATGACTGATGATAGAGTGGTGACTGCCCTAAGTGCCACTATGGGTTATGATAAGGAACAAATTTATGAAGCTCTCAGAAAAGATGGTAGTCGTAGCAAGAAGTACTCTGAAATTAGAGATGCTTACGAACTTATGAACGAAAATCGATTGGTCCTTGAAAAGGACAATTCTTTGTTTGGAAATGATCAGCTAGATGAAACCACTCAAGCTGCACAGCAATTACAAGAACAACAAAAGCAACAGCAACTAAAACAACAAAATCTTTCATCATCAAAAAACAACCGCACTGGCAATAACCCCCCCGCCTTGACCTTCGATAACCACCATTTTCCACCTCTTTTGGATATGGCTGGTGATTTGAGAACACCAAACACCACCATAGCTGTACTACCATCATCACTTCCTACATATCATCGTGCTAATATGATGGCTACAGGAAATATTGCTAATTTATCTAGTAAGAAATTAAATCCGGTATCCACTAAAAAATCAAAAACCAGATGGCATTTTGGTATTAGATCCAAATCTTATCCTTTGGATGTTATGGGGGAAATTTACCGTGCACTTAAAAATTTGGGAGCTGAATGGGCGAGACCTACTGATGAAGATTTATGGACGATTCGTGTTCGCTGGAATTACAAGGCTTTGTTGAAGGGCGTTGCTGATGCTGAGGTGAAGAAGAACAGTGAATCTGATTTGTCAGGTGATAATGGTACAAACCCTGATGATGAGATGGATATTGATAAAAATATCAATACAATTTCAGCTAATGAAGATGAGTATATGAAGATGCAAATTCAATTATATCAAATCGAGCAAAATAATTACCTTGTTGACTTCAAATTTGATGGCTGGGAGAAGGTTGTCCCAGCCGGTTCCGCAGGCGCTAATGCTGATAGTACTACTCCTAATGCCAATGCCACAGTAACTAGTGGTAGCCAAGCTGATGAAACTGGTACTTTCTCAGCCTATCCGTTCTTGAACCTGTGTACTAGATTAATTATGGAATTAGCCGTTAACAGTCAAGCTGCCTAGATGCCAGCATGTTCCTATCCTTTGTCTTTATTTTGCTTTTTCTTCTTACTTTTGATATATATATATATATACTTATTTATTTTTGAGCTCTTATCTATTTCCAGTGTTCATATAACTTTATTTTATATTTTTGCTTATTTTGTTGCTTCTTATGAAGTCTCAACTTATTTAGGCTCTCATATTCTACAAGCTTTGAAAATGAGATTTTTTAGTCTCCTATAACTTGTTACATGGTAATTTGGAATTGTTTACGACTGTTCCTATAACTTCATCTTCATTTTTGAGTTTGACCTGACACGTGATAAAAATATTAGTACAATGTATTGTTTCAATCATAATTTTGATACGTTTACTTCTGGTACTTGACTTAAGATTTCCATAATGAATATCATAGCTGTATTATAAAAAAGCTGGATAAATTTACCTTGTAAAAAACAGGATTTATTTATTACAACAGCGCTAATTATATATGTAGAAAAAAATTTTATATTTAATTTAAACGGACGAAACTATTTCGGAAGCTTTTGATAAAGCCTCGACCATTTTATTGCATTCAGTTCTTCTAGCTACAGTAACTTCATTCTCGCGAAGCAATTCGTCGACCTTTTCTAATTTGTAAATCTTTTCCAGTAGCTCTTTTTGCATTTCTTCTTTAGAAAAATGAATGAATTTGAGCATTACAGCTTTGGGAACCGAGTCGGCCACAGTTTTGCGTACGATATCAAAGTAAGACACTATGAGTAATTTAATAACCTCCGTTTCCATTGTTTCACGGTCTGACATAGGGCCCGAGGCTTTAAGAACTGAAGGTGGAGGGTCCATAGCAGCAATGCGTTTTTTATTCTTAGATGCAAAGAAGTTGGAAAAAAAGCCCTGGGATGGATCGTTACTAGGAGTAGTGTTAGCCACAGCCGCTTGGGGAAGAGGTTTACCGGTCTTGGGATCCAGTTGAACGGGACGTGATATAGCCATGCTATCACTTACCATTTTCATGGCCTGATCACCCTTAAGAAGATCAGGGTGAGCTGTATTAATGTAGCATTCTTCTGAAGAGATAATATCAGTAACCAACTTATTGGTAGGAACCAGGCTAGCACGTAAAAATTGGATCACTACTTCATTTATCTTATCACGAAGTTGGGGATATCTAGAAAACGTGGGCTTGACCAAAATCTGAGTCATAATACGGACAATTTCATCATAAACTAGGCTAACACATTTCAAACTAGGATCTTCAAAGCGTTTAATTTGTTTTCGCACCAATACCTCAAATGCACCAGTGCCTACAAATAGTGCCGGGGCAGAGCCAGCAGAATTGTACAGAATAGTTCTAATATCAACGTCGCGAATCTGATCAAAGGGATCAAGCGCTCGTACACCATTCGCAAAAATTTCGTAAAAAACAAAACTGATTCTAGCTCCGCCACTAAGCTCTAATGAGGAGATCTCTTGGCCCTTACCATCAAGAACAGATCGGTATTCATTACAGAATTCAGTAATGGCATTCAAAATTACACTAGAAGGTGATATTTCCATTTCAGGGCCCAAGCTAATGAGTTCCTGCTTATAACGCTGCAATGTTTTATCAATTCGAGATCTGATATCTGGTAAAGTCTGTCGAATGTGGTTGAAAAGAATGGTATTAAGACGACGAGCCAAGTAAGGGGTACCGCAGAGCGATACTTTGGCTGAGTAAGACGGATGTTGCGAGAAGTACTTAGTCTCGAATTCTAACGCCTCCTTAATAGCTTTTTTATCTTGAATATCTTTCTGACCTCTGTTGATAACAGGCACGTAACCGAATTTCAGGGGGATGACACGGCCGTTCATAATATCTAACACGTCAGTGCCTTGGTCCATGAGGTCAATTTTAGTTAATACACCAATGGTACGAGTCCCTTCGGGATCAACTTCACGAGCTAATTTCAGGCCATCAGAATTGGCTAAATCGGTATTAGCCGCTGTAACAGAAAGAATAATGGAGTTAGGTTTCTTGATAAAACTCATTATCATTTCTTTAATACGGATTTCGATATCACGGGGTTGATCGCCTACGGGAACCTTAGTTAAACCCGGCAAATCTACCAGGGTCAAGGTCAAAACATGAGGAGAGTAAATTCGTAGATTAATGGGAGAGGATGAGATTCCGGCATTTTTACCGGTTACCTTTTCAGTCTCATTCACAATTTCTTGTCTAATTTGGTCGAAATCAAAAAACTTTTTACCCTTGATATGTAGAAATTCGCCCCATTCATCCCTGTTATTCTCGTTACTGCGGTCAATGAGGTCAACCTCTGAAGTTGGTACACGGTAGTTGATTAGTTGCAAAACAAGAGGACGGCGGGTGACGATACCAGTACCCCGGGGCAAGAAATCACGACCTACGATATTTTCCAACACCGAAGATTTACCAGAGGATTGGGAGCCTACAACAGCAATTTGGGGAAGATCGATAGGATTTTGATTAGGACCTAGTGTAGCCAAGGCATCTTGTAATTTATTGACAGTGTTGATCAACTGTTCGTCCATAGTGGCTTAGTATAATTACGATTTGATTAGGGTGATTACAAGACTTTTGGTTGAGAAAGAAAAAAAAAGGGAAGAAGATATGTGGAACCCGTACTGTTCACCGTCTTTGATGTAGTGAATTGACAATTAGCGTGCAAGACAGAATTATTAGAAGTTTGCCGCTCTAATTCGCCAATGCCCCCGAATCAGAGGACCCTGTATTAGCATCGGTATCAATATTGGTAGCCTCTAGACAGCTAGAGGGTAACAGTAGCTAGCTCTGATTAGTCAGGAAACTCATTTTAGTCAGAATACCAGAATTTTTAGTCACCGGTATCTTGCGGTTACCCACCAATAAATCGCGAAACGCCCAAACCCTCAAAAACGCCAAAAACCCCCAAACCGCCCGAAACGGATTTTTCCCATCTGGGATTTGAGGCCATCTCAAAATCTATTTTACCCGGCTGTAGATTTCCGAATCTCCACGCTAGGTCTAGCCCGATTAGGCCATTGCTTTCTGCCGCAGGCCCCACCATATTTACCGTCGCCGCAGACGGCTCTAGATCCCGATAATCTCTTCAGGGGATAGGTGGGCTATAAGTCGTAGGTTTGAAGATCTGGCATTTGAAAAACGCTTATTTCTTGTTCAATCATATGCAAGTCTCAAACAAACCTGCTCATAATGCTCATAATGGACAAGTGACAGCTTAAGAAGCATCAGATCTGGGCAACTACCGTCATGATTGGACCAAGATGTCTAGTGCTTATCTCAAGCGTCTTTCGTTGTTAATTCCAGACCTCCAAAGTCCCTATCAGCATGTGTGGAATCCTCTGTATCGCCAAGCTATAGCTATCTACCCTGATATCATCAATGCAATTTTCCGCTCCTGGGCCATATTCAGAGCATACCAAACGCCGAACGGCTTGGTGACTTTATATCGTGTTTGGAAGCCCTTCATATTTGGGTTTTTTATTTTTATTTGTTTGATTTTTTTGTTATTTTTTTTTTTTTTTTTCTCCTTCCACAGCTCCAGGGTCGGCTTTCCCTACATGTTTAGGCACCCCGCGGTAGTCCGAAATCAGAAGGCCTATCCGTGGGCTCCCTTGCCTTATCCTATCAAGGATTTTGTAGTATATCCAATCCTGTCTCCCTTTGTTTTTGCCTTCTCTTGACTATCAAGGGCTTTTCTAGTCTTTTACTTCTGTTCAAACTTTTAGCATCATACACGCTAATCCCACCGCCCTCATTTTTCCCTGACCCGTTTACTATTTATTCTATTGTTTTGTGAGTTTTATTGCATCAAATCTACAATTGAACCGAAATTTGTATAGACTTTCTTTTTTTGCTACTCTGTCCTTCCATGCTTGATTTCTCTAGCATACCGCTCTCTACTAGTGCTTTCTTTTCATCATGTCAAGCATATTCACAAGGGCTCCCTCTCGTTGTCTGGTTATACTCTCTCACGGGCTCCTGTGTTTACGGTAACCTGGCAGCCGTCTCGTGGTCCACCAGTTTTATTAGTGTCGTATGCTGGGTTGTGGCCGAACTATACCAGGTGTTTGTGAACTACCAGTCCAAAGATCTATCGGGATTCAGCCTGGCCTTTTTAGTCGCTTGGCTCCTGGGCGATATTGCTAATTTGGCCGCCTGTCTCCTTACAAACCAAATGGTCTTTCAGATCCTCTTGGCCTGGTGGTATCTAACGATCGATACTATATTACTGGGACAGTATATCTACTACACACGGTACTATACCGACCTTGATAACGCGCCCGTGCTCATGGGTGAGGTCCAACCCTACTACGATACCCAATATGATGACTATGGTCGAACAGATAACCTTAGCAAGTGCCCTACTACACTCATCACCATCGCTACCACTTTTAAAAAAACAACCCAATCTATTGCTTCTTCATTATCGTCCTCTCATGGTTTCGCCTCACCGATCCCTACTATCCCTATACCCTCGCAGATGAGTCCCGCCAGCTCCTCCAATTCCGCAGTCTCCCCCAACCCCGGCACTTCTGCGCCGCGCGCAACCCCCTTATCTCTCAAATCAAAACTTAGATACGCTGCTACGGCAGTATTTTTTGCATCCAAATCCTTAGCCCTTCCTATCGCTATCAAGGATTCGGTTCAAACACTGAGCTCTGCCCCTCTTTCCATTTCTACAGTCTCCCCACCGACTTTATCTTGGATACCGTCGGGACAGGGTATTGGCATTTTGGCAGCATGGGTAGCCTCACTGCTTTATTTCGCCTCACGCATTCCCCAAATTCATAAAACCTACACCCGTAAGTCCACAGCTGGTATGGGCATGGGTCTCTTTATTGCCGATTTCATTGGTAATTCCACCTTTGTAATCGCTATTGTGGCTAAAGGCATGGCTATGCCGGATAATGACTTTGTGGAGAAATCTGCCTTTTGGTCTGATGAAATGCCCTATATTCTTGGTAACACTCTAAGTGTCTTAGGTGATATCGTCATCTTTTACCAAGCTTGGTACTATAATCGTTTTTATCCTGATCCTGATAGTGGTTTCTTGGTTAGCAAGCAGTGGGAGATAGACTACCATAACTCAGACCCATCACAGGCCAATGCCAAATTACGCTCGGAACTTACCCCACTTATTACCGAAAATAGATACTCTAGTTATATATGATGTGATTATATATCTGAAGTAGTTTCTATACGTTTTACTTATTTTACTTTTTATTTATTTATATCTCTCTCTAATTATCCTCCTTAACCAAGTTGGCGTCCAAAACGACCACCAGGTCACTAGTTGTTCACTTTTAAATTACTTCAAAGAAATACTTGCTATATTCAATTTTTTAGTTAATATACATAAACAGTCTTATTATTATAGATCACAATATAGTAGCACATTATTTAATCCCCGTTCTTCAACTTCTTCTCACCCGTTGTAGCGATATCGTCAACGGCAGTAGCAACAGCAGCATCACCATTGGCTTCATCATACTTATTGTCTGATGTGGTTGTACGCTTACGCTTTTTAGCTTTAACCTTATCTCTGGGCTTGACTTCCCCTTCGTCAAATAAATCGTCAGGCAAATCCACGTTCTTAACTTGCTTAATGAATAGACTAAATGTTTTATTATCGTACTCGGACCAGTTAAAACAAGTATTGGAAAATTCTGTACAAGGAAGACGAATGTCTAATCGCTTTTGACCATTTCCTTCCAGCTTGGCAATATTTATACCAATATAGAGCGTACCTGTGTAGACATTGATATCACCGTTCGTCTGTTCACCTTCATGGTGGGCAGCTGCCTTTTCAATATCAGTTGATTTGGTACCCAACACAGCAGCACTAAAATCTCCATTAGCCACTTGTAAAGCTTGCTGATCGTTTTTACAAATATGGACTTTATCAAACATCTTATTATAAGGATGGGCTATCTCAACCGACGGGACCACTTCTAACTTTTGTACCAGTAATCTCAGCTTACTCTCAACTAAACCAGACCACTTCAGCTGTTGTTCAGCTGTACCCTTAGTTGATGCAATGATAGCCAGATAATATTTGTAGCGGTTGAAAAAATCGTGTTTAGCAAACAAATCAGTCCAAATTTTTTTACCTGTCATGATCTCATCCATAATGTTCGAGGCTCGAAGCAATTCACCCATGATAACCTTTTGATTAGATTTGGTAATGTTATGGGTAGCACACATCGAGGGATAAGCGGGTGTAATAATGGGCATCAAATGGGATCTATCAGCACCATAAGCCTTAGGATTCCACACTCTAACCGATAATGGACCATCTTCAATGGGCTTCAAAAGAACAGGTTGAGGCCAATTCCATCGAAGTAAAATATGGAAAAACTTTCCTACAATAACTGATGACACGGCATTAGGGTATAATTGACAGATACGCGCCACCATCATAGCCCAAGCAACACCGCCAGGGAACCCCATGATATTGGAATAAATCGCTCTACGTTGTGCCCACATCTTGATAGCTCTCAGCGCATGTTTAAATACAGTAGGTTTGGGAACCAGGCGTAAGATTTCGTCGGTGACTCGTGTACCATTAAGAGCACGAAGATCCTTTTCGTCGATGTTTTTCAGTAAATTTTTATCTTCAAGCGAAAGATCAAGCGGAACCTGTGGAATATTTAATCTACCGCAAATAATATCAATAGAAATGCCCGAAAACTTGATCTTGATAATGGGAACAAATGCCTCAGGGACAGGGGAGATTTCTTCCAGTTCAGGGCGTTCTCTCAGAAGCATTTCAAAGACTTCAAAAAAATCTTCCCGCGTAACATGTTTAGGTACTACCACAAGTGTATCAATATCCGATCCGGGACCGTAAACACCTAAACGGTAACTACCAAATGTAAAAATCTTACCCCCAGCATCACGCGCCATACCTTCAGACATATTCTTCTTCAAACTGACACGGTAGACAAACTCTTGTGCTAATTGCTGCATAATGCCAAGCACTTGAGCTCTCTTCTTGGTCTCACTCTCGGATTCAAAAGAACCCTGAGCCCGTAATTCAGCAATTAACTGATCGTTGAGAATATTCTCCTCGGGTGTGGGGCCAGCAGTGGACACCGCAGGGGTCACACCGTAGGTCTTTTGAGAGCCAGTTGACGATGACATTTCAGTTCCTACTAATTAAATGTATAACTATTTTAGAACAAATATACGGTTTCTTTATTTTCAAATAAATATTCCGCTCGTGAGTGGAGTCAATTCGAAAATTATCCGAAAATGCAAATCAGTGAATAACCTAGAACGCAATAAAACTGAGCTTAATAAATTATACCAAAGTGATAAAGATAAATTCCGCAAATTAAAAACGGTTTCTATAATCGTTATTGATAAAACGTTAGTCTTTTTTTTCTGATGAGAGTCACGACGAGTCTTCATTTTCTTTAGTTTTGATATGGTCCTGCTTTCATGTCAATGAGCCAAAAGCTCAACGATTATCACGTGACACACATCACTTACTAAATCTTTAATTTACATTTTGTTCGAGTAACAACCCTTTCTTCTTTAATTGTATTCCTTTAAAGACTTTTCTTAATTTATTATAATTTTTCATTATGGGTTATTAAAACATATGATATCGATAAACATAAATACTAGTACAAACTACGTAATTTTTTTGGGTTCAGTTTTATTTTGTTTTGTTGGCTCCTGAATGCTTTAATTGCTGCACAAAGGCAGTATTAAAACAACATCACCTCAGTTAATAAAGCAAGAATTTCAATTTACTTTTTGCTTTTTTTGTTTGTCTTCTTATGAGAGTTAGAGTCTCCAGATCTCTTTTTAGAGCCCGCAGCGGCAGCAAAAGCAGAGGCTTTTAGTTCCTTATTGAATTGTTTCAAGTATTCCGTTGTAGTGACAACGTTCAAAGATGGCAAGTACTGTTTGTATGTTTTCGTAAGAATATTGACTTCTCCCTTGACAATTTCAGCAGCCATTTCTACTCTAGATGTAATACTAGATAAAGAGGGGACAGTTTTTGGTTCCTGAGTTTCTTCCTTGCTTTCTTCCTTGCTTTCTTCCTTGCTTTCTTCATTGTTTCCTTCTTTGCTTTCTTGCTTACCTTTCTGAACAATATCGTAAGAATAATCTTGTAATCTTCTTTCAAGAAGCAACTTCCAGATATTAAGGGCTTCTTGAGTGATGGTCTTGGCAGCAATGTTCTTGTTGATTGTCTTAAATATTTTCTTGTATAACTTGATATCCTTTCCCAACGCATCTAAGTCAATGTGTGATTGTAATGCTAACTGCAAAAATTGAATCAAGAAAAGAGTTTCTTCTTCAGGTTCACCTTTGCCTTCTTTAGCAATGGAACCTTCAAGATCATCAAAAACCATAGCAGGAATGTCATAAGATTCATCTACAATGACTTGATTCAAGTCTTCAGACCAATGTAATAAAAATTCCATAATTTCAAAGATCTTATCAGTTTCAACTTTAGTGTAAGAGGAAATAGAAGCGACAATATCAGTAGTGGCCAATTCGACAACATCATAATCTGTGCCGTTAACTTCGGCATAACCATAACGACGTAAAAGATCACTATTAGGCATATCGCCATAGGTGTTATAAACTTGGGAACCCTTGGGGATAAAGTGGGTAGCTTTCATCACTAAGAAATCGGTCTCATTAACTAAGCAAGCATTGCGGAGCTTGGTGTGTGCATTCAAGGAATCCGCAAAGGGGACCATACCCTTTACATATTCATCATCCTCCATACCATCGTCTTCCCGGTAGTCCCTTTCGAGATCCTCGTCATCATCACTTTCTTCGTTATCTGAAGTTATTCCGTCGGGAGCTTCTTCATCTTGAGCATCTTCCCCTTCATCAGCGGGGCTTTCACCTACGTGATCAACATCGAAACCATACGCCATAACAAGGGTACCCATTCTTAAGAAAGCATTTAATGAAGTATCACAGTCCTTAAAGTAGTCAGGATGAGCTTCAACAATCGGATGGATAAACTTTTTATAGCTTCGTTCAGCGGTTTCTCTGCCGATCTTGTCAACAACGGCGGAGCCGGCCAAATGTTCTATTTCTTCTTCAGTCCAGTGCAATAGAGTATCAAACTTTTTGGGAAGAACGTTAAAATAGGGATTCCATTGCTTTAAACTAGAGGCTTTGAGCATATATAGTATTAAAGATAACCAGGAGTTGAGGCCCTTAGCTTCGGGGACAGTTTCGAGAAATTCGAGATCATTATCAACACTTAAAACGGCAGAACGGGGGATCTTCAGGAAGACTTCATCCACATTGATGTCTTCTAAAGCGATCACACCTCTACCTTGGCCTTGGGCACGGTAATCGTGAATGGCGATCTTGGGAGAGATTTCTAGATTATTAGTCTTGAGCCATTCGATAAATAATTCAGAATCAGCGGTAAATTGGTCGACTTGATTTTGGTCAATAGACACAGCTTTTTTACCAAAAAGAAGGTCTTTGAAGAGTCGGAGTGAAGGAAAAATTTTGAAAAAAGTTAAAGTTTTCAATATACCAAAGAAATAAAAAAAAAGTACGTAGATTGGTACTTTTTGTAATTTCTTATATATATCGCGACGCTGGGGTAGCTGTGTATAAATGATACCTGAGTATAATTAAACTGAGGGTTATAAAAACAAAAGGATAAGGCGTGGAAGTTCAGTAAGTTATTAGAACTAGTAGAATTTAAACAGTAAATTATCCGTATTTGTAGAGATCAACAAACTTATTGTTCAGTAGTTGAAATCAAAGGAAAATATATTGCAAATAAATGACGATTTGTTGATTGTTTACCTTTTTCACAGCCAAGCGCGCTACGCGTTGGGCTTTTCTCTTCTCATTTTCTCGCTCTTTTTTTTTCGTTTTTCTTTCTTTTAGTACATAATGTTCCTTTGTCTAGTCACGTGCTTTAATAGGTTTATAGACCGTATTATTACTATCTATACTTCAACTATTTGGCAACTGATCTTTGGTTTTGACTTTTCCTGTATTTAATCGATTCATATGCAATTTTTCAATGTTTTATGTGATTATAACAATTAAATGTCTGATATCAGTTTCCAAGATGTTAGCGGGGAGATCAAACCCCACAGCCATTCTATCCAGGATACTTTTCAAAACGCGATTCCAGCTACTTCGACGCGTCCAACGAGCAAATTGGCTTGACAACATGCACTGCATACTAACTACCGTATTGGTTAGATCCTTTATTAAAACAGGTCTTGGCTTGTAGTTTGTCCTATAGATAATGAGTAACTCTTCCAAGTTAGGTCCCGTGAGTAGTTTTCAGGAGTATTGAATACTTGGGGCTTTTAACTGAAAACTATTGCAAGTTTCTTAGAAGTTTTTGTGCCATTTCCTCCGTTGGTATACACCCCAACTTTGTTGGCTCAACCCATACATTGTCATGATCAACTAAATTTATATAACGCAATAAATCTCAATTGCCACTTTGACAAACTTGTAAATAATAAATAGTTTTCATTTGCTGGGTTTATAGATAAAATTACAAAAAACCGAACTCTATGACGGAATAGAAAACAAAAAACAATAATATACAGTGTAATTCTTTTATGATTAAAATAATTGGTCCGAAAAAGGAAGCAGAATAGGATGACGTGTTGATGTTGAAACCCTCATAAGGGTGTTCAATAATACGGGCTTTTGTATAGATAAGTTTCCAAAGAATTAATACCGTTGACATACGCACAATAAACACATCAAGAGCACCTACTAGCTGCATCTAAAATTCAAAATCTTCTGGTTGGGCTTTTACTTCTTTCTCGTCGGCCAGGCAGAGGCGTTTCGGCATTAAGATTGTGATTGTCAGTTTGACCAGGGGGTTTAACAAAAGCAAAATCAACCATCAACTTTTGATCAAGAAATTCTTCCCCATTAGCATTCTCAACAGCACTTTTAGCCTCTGCCATGGTCTGGTACTCTATTAAAGCGTACCCCTTCACGTAACCCGTTCTTCGATCAAGGTTCAAATGTAGGTTTTGTATTTCACCGAACTCACCAAAGAAGTCCGATATATCTTCCTCGCTAGCTTCTTCATTGATGTTGCTTGCTATTACGATCCAGCCTTCTACAGATTTCACTGCTACGGCACCATTTTCGGTTAATACTATAGTAGGTCAAGAAAAGAGTCAGTCTTTTGTGCTTATAAGGGACAACACCAACTAGCGATTGCGTTCTTTCAAAGGGAGAAACCAGTTTTCAAAAGACTATTTGAATAGAATTAGTTTCTGCATTATGTTCACCTACCTTGAGTGTTAGCGTTTTGACTATACATAATAAAGACTTATGTCGGGTGTTTCTCAAATATATGTCGTGATAATATAATGTCTGTAAAAATACATACACCTCAGGTAAATTTAAGCCGGGCACGATTGATGATAGAATCAGACCTGTTGGGACTTAGCTACAAAGCGGGCACCCAAAATGAACGATATAGAAATTAGCAGAGTCACAAAGCCTCAACACTAATTTTAGGTCTGACCCAAAAAGAAGACGATAAAAACAAAATATAATTTTTTCCTTCATAAGTTCATTTCGATTCTAAATTATCTTTTCTTTTTGGCTTTTGAATTTTTGAATGTTTTCAATCTGTTACAGTTGTGAATTACTATAGAGATTGCGGGTAATGTCAAAAAATTTAAACTGAAACTCCTTTGGCATTATGAGCCACGCATGTTCAGGTCTGGGGTCAGTCAGCAGAATCCACCAGAACTAAAATAACTACACGCACGCTATCTGTCCAGCAATCAAGGGAATAAGCAATCATAGCCTTCTCCTTCATTATATATATATATATACCTGGGCCAGTGTTTAAAGAGTTAAATTTAGTATATTCTCACGAGAATAGTAATATTTTCTCTTTATTCAGCTTTTAAGTTTTTAGAGATCCTGCCTCGATTCAAGCGTAGTTTCAAGGGGGTTATCAGGATATCACCAGACTTTTTTTCACGGTCGCCATCAACGTTATTACACAGCCTCAATATCTATCAAAATGGGGTCCGGGTCCAGTAAAATGAGCAAAGATGAGTTCAACAAACTTAAAGATGAAACACATTTTGAAAAAAGGGAAATACATCAATGGTACAAGGGTTTCATGAAAGATTGCCCCACAGGTTCTATGTCCAAAGAGGATTTCCAGAACATATATAGGCAGTTCTTCCCATTCGGAGATTCCTCGGCATTTTCTGAGTTTGTTTTCAATGTTTTCGATAAAGACAATAATGGATTAATCGACTTTAAGGAGTTTATTAAAGCACTGAGTATCACCAGCCGAGGAACACTGGAAGATAAGCTGATTTGGTCGTTTGAACTATATGATATCGATGGAAACGGCCGCATTAGTTATCAAGAAATGTTATCCATTGTGACGGCTATCTACAAAATGGTCGGTACTATGGTAAAATTACCCGAAGATGAGAGCACACCTGAAAAGCGTGTAGATAAGGTTTTTAGTCGGATGAATAAAACAAAAGATGATGAACTAACTCTAGAAGAGTTTAGAATTGGGAGTAAAGCAGATCCTACTATTGTATCGGCTCTAAATTTATACGATGGTTTGGTTTAACCGGATAGAAAATTCAATCAAGTAATTGGATTTAGGGTAAATATAGTATTAAAATAAAAATCTATATACATCTTTATATATGTATATAATAAAACATGAAGGTTAATTGTCCTTTTACATGTCAGATTTGCCCAAAACGCCAGGCAAAGGTTCAGATCCGATAGAAGCTAATAAACTCACACCAGAAACAATGACAGCAATAATTGCCAAACCTGTCCAAAAGAAAAGTTGGAACTGAACACTGACATCTTTCTTTTGGCAGGCAAATCCAGCAAATCCAGACTTACACTTGCAAACAAATTTAGATTTAGAGCCAATACAGGCGCCGTGGCTGCTACAGGAATTAGTGCTATCTTCACAGATTTCCTTGCTAGCAAAAATTTTAGATAGGGAAGATGGGGAAAAAGCGTTTGAAGCAAAGAGATTATCTTCTTTATTGGAATCTCTCGCTTGGATGGTAAAAAGATTTTCAGTTTGTGAATCTACCTTCTCGTCGCGTTGATTAGCTGAGCAAGCCGAGGCAGGGATAGTAACGATAACAAGACGTGAATTCGGCGAAGCAGCAGCGATTAAACTAGCGATGATTTCGAAGCTATCTTGGTCAACTTTAGCGATATTAGCTAAATAGTTCTTACTTTCAGAGGCTTCAATAAGGTCATCAAGAGAATTGAGTACCAAACTATTAGCCTTTAAAACGTTTCTCCTCAAACGATCAATTTGATTAAAGGAGAATTGGTTATCAATTGAAATAGAGGGTCTAGCCAAGGGATGAATAGCTTTGAGGTCATCAACACCATTCAAGATGACAACCTTAGTAGTGGTCTTTTCTCCAAACATGTTTTCAGTAGCAGGCAACAACTGTCCAGACCTATCTGAGGGGAAACCTTCATGCAAACTATAATACTTAGAAGCTTGAAGGGTTTCGGCAATTACAGCTTCGGCTAGATGAGAAGAAATACTGTCCTCGGAATCATACAGAACACCAACAGTCGAGGGGAAAGTATAAATGGGGACAGGGGAGCATGATGAGGAGGGCGACGATAAAGCGGTAGCTAGTGATGTCACGCTGAGTAAGGCAGTGATGATTCCAAACTTCATTTTAGTAGTTTTTATTGAAAATTTAGGAACGACAAAATACAGCTGATTTCTTTCTAATCGGTAATATATTGATTCAGTTTCTTTGTAGATATGAATATAGTTAAACCCCTATGCTGATACACAGGACTAGTTAGTAATCTGTGGCCAGCACCAAATGCGTGATGTGAAGGCCGGGTAATATATCGGGCACCGAACTGATAAATTACGATCAGTTACAAAGAAGAAGATATAGGCAGAAAGTAACGAGAATAAAAGCCTTTAAAGATTTTTTTTTTCTATCTATATTTTACAAACTTTTTGATAACATGGTTTATATAGGTCCATCTGTACCTGAAGATATAATGAATATAAGAAAGGCTCGTCTGGAAAAGCTAAACACTAGACTTCTGGTGAAACAGACAGAAAAGCCAATCATTGATAAAAATTCAGAACACAATGCTATTAGTAATGAGAAAAACGGCGAGCCATCAGAAATAAAAAACCCGGTAGGACAGATCGGCCCGTCTATACAAAGCACGGCCTTGACAAGGACCCATACTGCTGAAAATATATCTAATGTTGAAGATAAGGCTAAATCTGTCTGTCACAATGATAGCGGCTCTTCATCTGAAGATGAAGACTATGGCCCCTCATTACCTAAACAAAATTTGTCAATTGAAGAGCAAGAAGAACAGGCACTAGATCGACTTGAACAATTCAAAAGCATTAGCGACAATGGTGCAACAAGGAAAGGTAATCCTCTACGAGATGAGTGGATGTATTTAGCACCCAGGGATCTGAAAGATGCGTTTGATGATAAGAAGAAAGGTAGAGGTAAAAGTCGACGAGAGCAAGCCGATGATATTGATGATAGTTGGATGGAAACCAATGCTCAGACCAAAAAAAGGTTGGCTGATGAAATGATGGGTTTGGCTACCGGCTCTTCTTCCCGAGATAGTAATAAAGTGTTAAATCAGAAGTCTAATCAAGAGACGAAAAAACCAAAGCATGATGATTTTAATCAACCCACAAAAGTTCTGGTTGAGAGCAGGCCTAGTATGTTGGATGAGCATCTGCATAATAGAGGAGCAAACAGCAGCCATTCCTTGAATGAGATGGTAATGCGAGCCCAAGGAATAACAAGCAAGTTTTCTAAGTATAATAATGATAAGTAGCTTTATTATTGTGCTTTTTTCGGACGTATTTCTGTGTTGTGTTGATCTCGAACATAACTACCACTCATGAATTTAACATCCTTCCACAAGCTTGTTTTCTATGGGCGGCAACTATATCCATAAATGTATTATAAATTATATTTCATGCAGTTTTAATTTTTTTTATCAGTGTCTACTACTTTCTCTAAAACGTATAATTTTGTTGATACTTCTGATTCACCTATTGTAATGTATGGGCCAAAACATATGTACATACATATCCCCATCGGGAAACATCCCGCCTAAAGATAGGAGAACCTAAGCTTACACTTCAGAGCATAGAAGGTTAAATTCGCTGCATAATTCAAGGCAAAATATACCGAAAGATGGCCAGACCATTGACAAAAGCCCAAAAAGACTTTCTTACTAAACTTATTCGTGTAGACCAGGCTGGTGAATTAGGCGCTGATTTGATCTATAATGGTCAGCATTCAGTGTTTAAGCGGACGAACAAAAAATTGGCGCCGTTGATTCATCACATGTGGCAACAGGAAGTCTTTCATCGTCAAACTTTCAATAGACTTCAAAATGATCATCGAATTAGGCCATCTCTCCTGACACCTATTTGGAAGGCTTGTGCGTTTACTTTGGGCGCTTCTACCGCTTTGATGGGTAAAGAAGCTGCCATGGCCTGTACTGAAGCCGTCGAAACAGTCATTGGTGGCCATTATAACGCTCAGCTTAGATGGCTAGTAGAAAATTTCCCTAAAGATACTGATGGAATGGAAGAAATAAAATCTATGGTCAAACAATTTCGAGATGAAGAATTGGAGCATTTAGATATTGCCATTGAAAACGACTCTAACCAAGCGAGACCCTACTGGTTATTAACTGAAACCATTAAAGCAGGATGCCGAGGAGCTATTTTTGTTGCGGAGAAGCTTTAAATTGATTTCTTATAAAAACAATGAAGCAATATCAAATATGTGAATTTTCAAATATATCGTATGCTTTTACAAGTCAAAGAACTTTACATATCTAGTTACTAATAAACTGAATTCAGTAATCATGAAAAGCGGACATATATTTAATAAAAACTAGTGTACAAAGATTGAGCTATTACTTTTAAACATTTTTCCTTTAGACACGAAGAAAGCGTCGTCTAGAAAGTCAAGAGAAACTACTCCTAGGATAAGAATAAAAAAAAGGCAAAAACAGAATCAAATATCTGATGGAAGACGGGTAAGGGTATAAATAAAGACATAATCAAGAAATATACAAAAGAACCGGTCTTGAAAGTCAAGAATTAATTCTAATATTAACTTAGGCCTTGATGGCCGAAGTAAATATATTTATATTTGATGAATAGCATGACTACCCTAAGTCATGAAATAAATATTTTCTGATTTAGATAATGTTTTCAGATCAAGATCATAAAATCATGACTGAAGTATCTACTTCTTAGGCGTAGCCTTAGGAGCAGCTTTTATTTCCTTTTCCTTTCTTTGCTTCTCTAGTTCACGTCGAGTACCTTTCAATAACTCCAAGTGACCGACACGGCTAGATAAAAGCTTTTCCGTGGCAGAGGTAAGAGCGGCAGAATGTCGCTTAACCATTTGAGCATCTCTTTTGGCTCCAGCTTTTCTAGGAGCAAAAACTCTGGGACCGGCTGCTCTGACACTAAGAAAAAAAAAACATTATTAGTATGCTGATCAAAGAAAATTTATATTCTCATCCATAATAAGGCTAGTAATCTACAAAACTACTTACACAACCTTCTTAGGTTTCTTGGCTACAGCCTTCTTCTTGATAGCACCTTGAGCCATTTTGATTAGGTTTGATTGAGGGATTAAATGTCTAGATATGAGGAGGATTCCTGAGTAACTGAAATGAACGAAACGTAGGTACCCTTAGCTTTAGGGTATCTCAAGTGAAAACGAAAAAAAAGAAAAAAGAAAAAAATCATGGAAACTCCCAAAAGCCTATGCAAGACACTAATAGTCATCGGTGACAAATCTCCCAATAAATCAGATATTCGGAGGAAATTTTGGAGATCTTAGTTTCTTCTTTCTTTTATTCTCAGCATATCTTCATATCCGCTCCACCTCCAAACCATTCTTCAGCTTCATTGCTAACCGCTTTTTCGTCCTTTTCATTGTTAACATAATTAGTGAAATGATTACTATCCCCGGTCCCACGGCTTATTCGTCGTTCCGTGTGAATGCACTCATCGCTAATATCAATGCCGCTGTCAATTCAGATGCTGTAGCTTCGATTCGCTCAGTTTACGTTCACTACGTTAACCCCGCTCAAGGTTCTGAAATTGCCAGTGATGAAAAGAAGCTCAAGATTTTGCATGCCTTACTTGATTATGATACCAAGCCCGATACCTCTGATGCCTTAACCTCTGCTCTTTTGTCATCTATCGCTGATTCGTCGGCTAACTTACCTGAAAACTGTTATCTTTTGAGAGTTATTCCCCGTCCCGGTACTATTTCCCCCTGGTCATCTAAGGCTACCAACATTGCTCAAACTTGTGGTTTGGGTAATGATGTTGAGAGAATTGAACGTGGCGTCGCTATTCTCATTCAAGCTAATAAGGGTGTCTCTCTTGATGAACATATTCAATCTGGCGTTTTTATGGACTGGTTGTACGATAGAATGACTCAGGCCATTCCCAAGTCGGCTCCTTCTTCAACTGATCTTTTCACCAAGCACGAACCCAAGCCCCTTGTTTCCATTCCAAGAAACGGTATTGAAGCTGCCAACAAGGAACTTGGCCTTGCCCTTGATCCCCCGGAGATTGAATATTTATCTACTGCTTTCCCTGAACGTGATCCCACTGATGCTGAGCTTTTTATGTTCGCTCAAGTTAACTCTGAACACTGTCGTCATAAGATTTTCAATTCTGAATGGAAGATTGATGGTGAAACCAAGCCTTATTCCCTCTTCAAAATGATCAAAAATACACATGAAAAGAACCCCAGTTATACCGTGTCCGCATACTCGGATAATGCCGCTGTTCTTGAAGGTGTAGATGCTTATTTCTTTGCACCTAACCCCAAGACTAATGCTTATGAAATCAACAAAGAGCGTGTTGATTTTCTCACTAAAGTCGAAACTCATAATCACCCTACTGCTGTTTCTCCCTTTGCTGGTGCTGCTACTGGTTCCGGTGGTGAGATTCGTGATGAAGGTGCTACCGGTAGAGGTTCCAAGAGTAAGGCTGGCTTATCTGGTTACGCTGTTTCTGATTTACTTATCCCCGGTTTCAAGCAACCTTGGGAATTAGATGTTGGTAAGCCCAATCATATTGCATCCGCTTTAGATATTATGATCGATGCCCCTCTTGGCTCCGCTGCTTTCAACAACGAATTCGGTAGACCTTGTATTTCTGGTTACTTCCGTACTTTAACTACTAAGGTCATTAACGAAGCTGGTAAGGAAGAAGTTAGAGGTTTCCATAAGCCCATTATGATTGCTGGTGGTATTGGATCTATCAGACCTCAATTTGCACTTAAGAACCATGGTATTACTCCTGGTGCGGCGCTAATTGTTCTTGGTGGCCCCGCTATGCTTATTGGTCTTGGTGGTGGTGCCGCTTCGTCTATTGCTTCTGGTGAAGGTTCTGTCGAACTTGACTTTGCTTCTGTTCAACGTGGTAACCCCGAAATGCAACGTCGTGCTCAAATGGTTATTGATGCTTGTGTTGCCCTTGATGGTGAAAATCCCATTCAATCGATTCACGATGTTGGCGCTGGTGGTCTCTCAAACGCTTTGACTGAATTAGTTCATGACAATAACCTGGGCGCTATTTTTGAGCTTCGTGATATCCCTAATGTTGAACCGGGTATGTCCCCCATGGAAATTTGGTGTTGTGAAGCTCAGGAAAGATATGTCCTCGCTGTTTCCCCTGAAAACCTCGATGGTTTCAAAGCTATTTGTGAAAGAGAACGTGCTGTTTATGGCGTTGTTGGTGTTGCTACTGCTGAAGAAAAGCTTATTTTAAATGATAGACTTATGGGAACCACTCCCATTGATATTGAAATGTCTGTTCTTTTTGGTAAGACTCCCCGTATGTCTCGTGTTGCTACTACCGCTCCCCTTAATCTTCCCAAGTTTGACTCTTCTTTAAAGAGCTATGGCGGCGATTTCCAATCTTCTGTTGACAGAGTCTTGCATCTTCCTGCTGTTGGCTCCAAGTCTTTCTTAATTACCATTGGTGATCGTTCTGTTACCGGTCTTGTTGCTCAAGAACAAATGGTTGGCCCTTGGCAAGTACCTGTGGCTGATGTTGCCATTACCCTTTCTTCTCACGGTGCTAACGTTAAGACTGGTGAAGCTTTCACTACTGGTGAAAAGCCCACTTTGGCTTTGATCTCTGCTGCAGCTTCTGCCAAGATGTCAGTCGCAGAATCACTCCTTAATTTATATGCCGCTGACGTTACTTCTCTTGATAGAATTAGACTTTCTGCTAACTGGATGTCCCCTGCTTCCCATGCTGGTGAAGGTGCTAAACTGTATGAGGCTGTCCAAGCTATTGGTCTTGACTTGTGTCCTGCCTTAAATATTGCTATTCCTGTCGGTAAGGACTCTATGTCCATGAAGATGAAGTGGAAAGATAATGAAGTTACTGCTCCTCTTTCTGTTGTCATTACCGCCTTCTCTTCTGTTAATGATGTTAGCAAAACTTGGACTCCTCAATTACAAAGAATCGAGGGTGGTTCTAAGCTTGTTCTTGTTGACTTAAGTCTTGGTAAAGCTAGACTTGGCGGTTCTGCTATTGCTCAAGTTTATGGCCAAGTTGGTAATGAAGCCCCTAATGTTGATGATGCTGTTTTATTGAAAAACTTCTTATTATCTCTCGAAAAGCTTCATCAAGATGATAATATCGTTTTAGCTTATCATGATCGTTCTGATGGTGGTCTTTTCACTACTGCCGCTGAAATGGCCTTTGCTGGCCGTGTTGGCGTTGAAATGAACCTGGAATCTAAGAATGATGCTATCTCTGCTCTCTTCAATGAAGAATTGGGTGCTGTTTTCCAAGTTCGTGATGAAGATGTTGCCAAGTTTGCCCAAATCTTGACCTCCTCAGGTGTTCCTCAAGGTGCTATTTCTACCGTTGGTACTGTTCTTTCTGCCAAGGATCAATCATTCAGAGTTAATTTCAACGGTGAAGCTATCTATTCCTCTACTCGTGGTGCCCTTCAAAGTGCCTGGGCTGAGACCTCCTACCAAATGCAAAAGCGTCGTGATAACCCCGCTTTTGCTGATCAAGAATTTGAAGCCCTTTCTGATGATGCCGATCCCGGTATTCAATATAAGCTTTCTTACCCTCATGGTCAGGAAGCTGATCTTATTACCCAGTTAGCACTTCAATCCAAGCCTAGAGTTGCTATTCTTCGTGAACAAGGTGTTAATGGTCACGTTGAAATGGCGTACTCTATGGCTCTGGCTGGTTTTACCCCTGTTGATGTTCATATGAGTGATATCGTCTCTAAACGCGTTACTCTTAATGATTTTGTCGGTTTTGCTGCTTGTGGTGGTTTCTCTTACGGTGATGTCCTTGGTGCTGGTAACGGTTGGGCTAAATCAGTCTTGCTTAATTCTGAAGTTCGCGATGAGTTCTACAATTTCTTTAATAATCGTAACGACACCTTTGCCCTTGGTGTCTGTAATGGTTGTCAATTCTTATCAAGATTACAAGAAATCATTCCCGGTGCTGACTCCTGGCCTACTTTTGAACGTAACGCTTCCGAGCAATACGAAGGTCGTACTGAAATGGTTGAAGTTGTTGATACTAGTGCTGATGAGTCTACTGTTCCTTGTATTTTCACCACTGAGATGGGTGGTTCTCAATTGCCTATTGCTGTTGCTCATGGTGAAGGTAGAGCTACCTTTGCTTCTGAAGAGAAGAAGAGTAAGTTCTTGGCTAAGAATTTGATTGCCTTCAAGTATGTTGATAACTATGGTAATGTTACCCAACGTTACCCTTTCAACCCTAATGGATCCCCTGCTGGTATTGCTGGTATCCGAAACGATAACGGTAGAGTTATGGCTATGATGCCCCATCCCGAACGTGTCACTATTGGTGTTAGCAATAGTCACTGGGTTGGCAAGGAAACTGGCTGGACCGAAGGCCCCTGGGTTAGATTGTTTAGAAACGCTAGAAAGTGGGTTAATTAATCTCTTTATAGCTATCTAAATAGACTCGCCGCTTAAATTATCTTTCCTGGCTTAGTCAGGGAGGAAGCAATAAGTATAACAAAAATTAGTTTATTTTTTCGGCTTTATTTTACTTTTTTATTTTACATCTCTATTTACTTTTTCACTTTTCTTTTTCATTTATCTATCCTTTATTCGTGTTCAAGTGCTGTTTCTGGTTTTGACTATTGGCTTTTAGTTACTGGTTTGATTTGATTTGATTTGACTTTGTTATTTCTTGGTTTATTTTATATTATCATTGTTATTATTATCACTATATTATTATTATTATTATTATTATTATTATTATTATTATTATTATTATTATTATTATTATTATTATTATCACTATTATTATCACTATTATTATTGTTATTACTACTATTACAATTATTACTATCGTTCATATTTAATACTACAATATTACTTAATACTAGCTCTGCAAGTTCTTGAAAAAGATTCCTAGATATGTATGCGTTAGTGTTTGGTTTCGCAACAAAGAGTTAACCCCGGGTTTAGGTGTAGACAATCAGTTCCCCCAACATCCTTAGCGTACCGCATTATAATATTCCAGACCAGCTCATCTTGACTCAAAGCCAATCCCAAAGATAAATATTCAAAAGTTCAGACTGATCTATTTTGATTTGAAATCTACAACACCCTGCTCTGCGACCGAGGTCAACACAGTCGAGAGAGTGTGAAAGTCTTTGTAGCGGTTGATTTTATAAATAGGACACCTGACTCTATGAAACGCCCATACCTCCGGGAAAACCATGGTTGCCTTTGTCGGAGGTTTGGCTTTACACGCAGAGATGCAGGACGCCACGAGGGGCGGGAAGGCGGTGATTGGGTGAGGAAGCCCGGAAAAGGGAGAGCTCCTCACCACACCGCAAGTGTTGCATCGCGGGGACCTATGTATGTGTCGACACGTCGCAATGCACACTACATTGTCGTTGTTGTTGATGTTTATATTTCCTCACTCGTCTGCCGTCGATTTACCCCCCAGTTCACCACACTTCTCACCTCCTTCTCCACACTCCGTCTCTCTTTTTCTCTAAAAACGCCATTATATACACTCACTATGTCTGGAAGACGCCATCTCAAGACCCAATCTGCTGTCGTAAGTGCCGTCCTGTTGTTTTTATTGCCAGTTTCGCTGTGCCATCTTCAAACGAGAAAATTTTGAGTCAAGCCTGGGTCGATCCGTCCCTGAAAGGCTTTCAGGTCAAAGCAACCTTCAAGATCGACAATTAAGCCAGTCTTGTAAAACTCGGTTTTTTGAAATTCGTAGACATTGTCTATATTAATTTTACCACTTAAAATATTTACTAACTCTTTTTCCGTTTCGTATTTTCCGATTTGCTCAGGTTTTCGATAGCAACGCTACCACTGTCGCCTCCAGTCATATGAGGAACGCCCTCAATGATTTAGCGGACACTGTCACCGATCCCGTTCAAAAACAAAAGTTTGAAAAGGAAATGGACAATTTTTTTGCTCTTTTCAGACGTTATTTAACTGATAATGCCAAGGGTAATACCTTAGACTGGGACAGAATCCAGCCTCCTAAACCTGAACAAGTTGTTCACTATGACGATATCGCCCAGGATGTAGGATCCGAATTCTTATCCAAGTTAGCCGTAATGAAACTTAATGGTGGTTTAGGTACTTCTATGGGTTGCGTTGGCCCCAAGTCGGTCATTGAGGTTAGAGATGGTAAGTCCTTTTTGGATCTCTCTGTTCGTCAAATCGAACACCTCAATCGTCAATACAATGTTGATGTCCCTTTCATTCTTATGAACTCTTTCAATACCGATAGTGACACTGAAACCATTATCAGAAAGTACCAGGGACATAAGATTGATATCATGACTTTTAACCAATCTCGTTTCCCCAGAATCTTCAAAGACACTCTCTTACCCGTCCCAAAAACTTTTGATGATCAATTAGAGGCCTGGTACCCCCCTGGTCACGGTGATTTGTTTGAATCCCTCTACAACTCGGGAGTTCTTGATAAGCTTATTTCTGAAGGTAAGGAAGTTTTGTTCGTCTCCAATGTTGATAACTTAGGTGCTGTTGTTGATTTACCGATCTTGAAACATATGTTGGCCACGGATTCAGAATACATTATGGAATTAACTGACAAGACCCGTGCTGATGTCAAGGGTGGTACTATTATTGATTATGACGGAGATGTTCGTCTTTTAGAAATTGCTCAAGTCCCCAAGGAACACGTTGAAGAATTCAAGTCTATTAAGAAGTTCAAATACTTCAACACTAATAATTTGTGGATCAATTTGAAAGCTATCAAGCGTGTTGTTGAAAGCAATGAACTTGCTATGGAAATCATTCCTAATTTCAAGTCTATATCGGTTGGCAACAGCGATATTCCTGTCTTACAGCTTGAAACTGCTGTTGGTGCTGCTATTCGTCACTTTAAGGGTTGTCATGGTGTTAATGTCCCCCGTAGACGTTTCTTACCCGTTAAGACTTCTTCCGATTTACTTCTTGTCAAGTCTGATTTGTACTCCTTAAACGCCGGTTGTCTTGAAATGGATTCCAGTAGGTTTGGTTCCGCTCCTTTGATTAAGTTAGGTGGTCACTACAAGAAAGTGTCTGACTTTATGAAGCGTATCCCTCATATGCCTAAGATTGTAGAATTAGATCATTTGACTATTACTGGTAATGTTACTTTAGGTAAGAATGTTGTTCTGAAGGGCACTGTTATCATCGTCTGTGAAGAGGGTAAGAAGATCGATATTCCTAACGGTAGTGTTTTGGAAAATGTCGTTATCACTGGTAGTTTATCTATCCTTGAACATTAAAAAAATTCAATCCTATTGATATTGCATTAGTAATTTATGATATTTAAAGGTGGAGATTTTTGTAAAAAATCTGGATAACGAGAAAAAATACACCGAACAAATATAAATTAAAAGGGACACCTATTTATCGCGATCATTATTAGTCACAAAGTTTATTTCAGATGAACATTAAATAATAATAAATTAAAAGAAAAAGATTAAACCATTTCAATAAATATTTAAGTTTTGGGGCTATTGATTATTTGAGATCGTTCATAATAGCGATTTATCAGCCTGTAATCCCTAAGTTGCGTATTTGCCATCTTATTCTTTTCATAATTTTGAAATGTGATATCACTAACTTTTGATTTAGCAACGTCTAATCTCAGTTTAAACAGCTTTGATAATTTTTGATATATAAGATCAGCAGGGCAATTTTGTTTACTAACTGAGAGAAGCTCCTTTAAGATAGTTCCCACCATAATATACACATTCTCGTGGCCCGGGAAGGTTAAAACATATGAATTGAGTATCTCAGTTAATATTGAATCAACTTTCAAAAAAATATGAAAACTAGGGTCAGAAACATGTTCTTTTCCGTAGTTAAGTTCATCAGGTGTATTGATGCTTTGCCTTTGCAATAAGCTCGCCAGTAAGAACGATAGAATTGACCATCTCGAGCAGTCACTAGGCGAACTCTTACTCCAATCAAAGAACGCGTTGATTATTATATCCAAAAGATTGTTATCGATCGCGCTACCATTTACAATGACAAAATGGGTTAGAAACCAGCGACAATAATTCCAAGAATAATAATTGGTTGGATGGAAATAACCGGACGCACTAATTGTCAATAGCTCCGATAAAATAAACAATAGCAATTCTATCGCAGATGTACTTTTTGATTTCTCAACTTGATCCAGGTACTGTGAAAGCAGATGTTTATCATGAGCACTATTTGTCAAATAGTGCAGTTTAGTTTCAATATCAGAGCGGTGAAGCCTGGACTGGTGTGGGAAAAGTTTACTCGGCAGTTTAGTAAAATTAGCTATTAACCATTTTCTCAGATTCCATAATTCAAATGATTTCGTCTGTTTTTTAAGTGGTGAGTTAAAAAGTACAGTGAGATATTCATAGACATAACAAACTAATTCGTAAATCTGATTCTCTCGAGTTGAATCTACTGTGTTTTCGCGAATTTCTAAACTTTCGTTAGACAGTATATCTTTCAGCAAGTTATTTAAAGTACAATTTTCGTATGTTATTAAATTGAGGACTAAAATCACATCAATAATTCGTTTAACTGGATTCACGTTTTTACTGGATTTCCCTGCTTCCTTAAGATTCTTAATAATATCCTGATTACTCAACCTCTCACGCGAGCTAGCTGATAACGCATACGAATTAAATTCATCTCGAGCTGAAACAAAAACTGGTATTATCAAGCATTTAAAAATGTATAGTACTTTTTTTCTGTTAGTGTTTTCTGAAATTATCGTGTCACTTGACTTGGTACATAGTTTATCTTGAACGGTGATGAAAGGCTTATGAGATGCGAAATCCAGGATAGACGTAAAGTTTGCATTAGACTCTTCAGCCATAAGCATTTCTGTGAATTGAGGTATATCTGTCCATGATTTGACAGGTAATAATTCTAATCGGTATCTATTAATTAACCAAACGGAACAAATGCATTAGTGGATCTGTAAAAAATTGAATGTATACAGACACCTATCAAAGATGCTCAACGGGAATTCAACAAGAAAAAACAACTTACATATATCCATCGTTTATACAATCAATAAAGTTATCAAGTATTGACTTTGACACCTGGGGATCAGGAAGTTGATTCATCATGGATTATAGCACGACCACTCACTCTACAATTCCATTGAACTCCAAACCCACCAGTCGGCATAACTGGGAGATCACGGGCCGATAAAATACTGGCTTTAGATTTTGACAGTTAATTGAACGAAACATCTTGCTTGATCCATTCGTTTATGTTTTTTATTAAAATTGTTAAAAATATATTGATTATTTATATCATCTAAATACCAAATTATTAAAGCTATATGAAATATAAAAGCATACTATATCTTACAATTCAAGCGAAAGAAAACTTATTAGTCGATTTCTCTGGTGCCATCATGTAAGAGTATCTCGATTCTTTCTTGACTAGTTTTTAAATCTTCGCTCATGGCAATCAACTTTTTTTTTAATTCAATACTTTCATCTTTCAATTTATCACGTTCATCCTGTAAGATAATAACCTCGGCTCTTAAGTCTCTCAATTGTAATTCCAAGTGGTGAGTGTTCAGATTATGGGTTCTGGGAGTAGAGTTTGAGTAACTTTGTATTGATCCCAAAGTGCTATTGCCAGCATCCGTACTATCATCACCATTAGTGGTTGATGCAGAAACTGTGCGAGTGTCTGAGCTCCGGGCTCTTGAATCTTGGTGATTCAATTCTTCTTCTTCATCGTCAGAGTCAATAGATAGTTTGAGTTCGTATAGCTCAGCTTGCAATTTTGAGTTTAAATCGCGGAACTTAGTTAATTCGTCCTTGGTGACACGAAGCGCCCTATCGTTGACTTTGATGGATTGCCTAGTTTCATTGTAAACGTTTTCTAATTGTTCATAGCGTTTGGTAATATCTTCAATGTGAGCTTCGTACTTTTTGGTGGACTCAATAGAGTCAGATTCAGCCTGATTTAATTTTTCAGATAGGGTATTCAATTCTTCATTCCGCATCTTCAGTTTGTTATCGTCATCGATACTTCTGGACTTGGATGTTTCTTCCAATGAAGCAAATTTAGCTTCAGTGGATAGTAATAACTTTTTTACCTGAGTAAGTTCCAAAAGCTTGATCTTCAATTCATTTTCGGCCGATTCTGAAGCCTTTTTATTTGCTTCATTCGCTTGAAATAAATTTTCCGTTTTCTGCTTCAGTTGTAGAAATTCGGGATGGTTACTCCATAGACTTTCATTTTGGTTCAAACCTTGAGGTTCTGATGATTCATCGATACTTCTACTAAAAGTTGAATCAAAACTAAAAGCTTTATTAGCGCCCCATAGAGCGGTAATCTTACTAATTCCAGCAGTCATTGCGTTAGACGATTCGGTCGATAATTGCTTGTGGTGCTCTAAGTTATCATTGAGGCTAGCTAAATCTTTTTCATAATCTTCAACCTTCAATTCATAGTTTTTCAACTGTATCTTTGACTCAGATAGTTCCTGGCGTAAAGCACTAATATGAGCTTCATCAGAGCTAATTTTCGACTGAGCAGTCATAAGAGCTGCATTAGTAGCCTTTAAAACATCAATTTGGTTATCAGTCACAGCCTCGATATCCTTTAGTCTCAAATTCTCAGAATCACTTTTTTCTAACTTTGTCTTCAAGCTAAAATTTTCCTCAGTTTGATCTCGAAGAGTTTTCTCGAGTTCCATAAGTTTTATGTTTAACTCGTCAGCAATTATAGAAGAATCATCAACCCTGATTTCCCTAGTATTGTTAGAGATTTCTTTATCATGCCCAGATGTAAATTCTTTTTCTTGAGGTTGTTCTTTGCAACCTTCAAGCTTTTCTCTCAATGATTTAGTTTCCTCATAAGCTCTATTTCTGGAGGCTTCAGCGTCAGCAATCTTAGCACTAGCTTGTTCGGCTTGCTCCTTTACATTGGCTTGAACTAAAGCTAATTCGATTTTTAATTCTTTTAGAGCTTCAACTAAAATATCTCTCTCTTTCATACTGGCACCTTCATCTTTAGCAATTCTAATAGAGCGTCTTCTAATACTTTCGATAGAAACAGGACTATTTGTTTTGGGTAAATACCCATTCTGTTTTGCGACAGAAAGCTCGGTCTCATACCAAGCATTAGTGGCCTTCAGTTGTTCTAGCAGATCGTTTGAAGACTTGTTAGTTAACGAAGCACTGGATAAATTACTTTCCGTAGGTGAAACAACCTCTTTAGAAGCAAGAGATTGATTAATATTAACTTCGGTTTTGGTAATATCATCATCACCTTGAATATGAGAATGAAGGTTAACATCAGAAGGCCAAGAGGGAGAAATTTTACCAGCATCATCATTCAGGACATTATTTTGTTCTTCAGTAAGAGCAGGAGTAGATCTATCGTTAGGTTCAATTGTTAATCTAGTACTGTCATCAAAGCTGCTTCCATAACCTTCTCCGTTATATTTCTTAATATCAGATTTTTTGCCTTTTTCAATACCATGGCGGTCCGAAGAATATTTGTTCGAAGCAGGAACGCTAATAGCACTCCGATAGGCATCTTCCGCACTTTCGTAGCCATCTGAGGAAATGCTTCTGTTATCTAAATCATCGTTGTGGAATTGTGAGCCGCTGTCATTAAGCTTATTCTGAAGGGCCTTAAAGTGAGGCGAAGAAGATTCTGAAGGCGCAGGAACAGTATCATCATCCGTGTAAATCGAATCTGTCACGGTCAATGCGGGTGACATGAGATCACCAGAATAAGTTTGGGAAACAGGTGAATCTAAAGCCAAGTCTTTCAACTCCTCCCCACCAATCGTTCTACTAGAGTTTTCTACTGAACCATCATTTGAAATAGGAGTTCTAATCATGGACAGAGAAGGATTCAAAGAGGGAGGGGTAGAGGTAGATTGCACAGATAAAGGGTTCACATGCACAGTAGACGAAGCAATAGTAGTTCCAGCGTTTGCTGATCTAATGTTTAACCCAGAAGTAGCCTGTTGGAAGGGCTGGGATGACTGTGGCAACGACTTTTGAGGTAAGTGCTCATTTTGTTGTTGAAGCCCTTCCTGGACTTGTTGGTGCGACTGTTGAAGTTGCTGAAGATTTTGAGGTTGCTGGGTTTGTCGAGGTTGTTGAGGTTGTTGAGATTGTTGAGGTTTAATAGGGGGGTACTTTATTCTAGTAGTGTCAAGAATATAAACAGTACTAGTCTTAGCTTCAGAATCTTGGTTGTTAATCTCATCTTCAGGCGACTCGCCACCCATGACAATAATTTTATTATCATTGAACGACGACATAGAATGACCGCTTCTCGCAGAAGGGCCGGGTCCCATGTTTTGAAAGGTGTACCAGCGCTGCGTTGATAGTCTAAGAGCAGATAAAACACCCAAATCCTCACCCTTAGAATTTCTTCCCCCAAAAATATACATTATATCATCTACTATAGTTGCAGAATGGCCTTCGCATGGTGCAGGGATATAGCCAGTACAATCTAAGACAGTCCAAGTAGAATCAACTGGGTCAAATACATAAGTATCAGAGTACCATAATTTACCATCGGTACCACCGAATAAGTACAGCTTATCTTGATAAGTGACAATAGAATGGTTTGTTCTGCAAGGAGGGGTAATAGAATTGGAAGGGGTAATGATTTCCCATTTACAGCCTGCAGAACGAAGGCTTGTTAAATCAAAACAGATCAAATCGTTAAAAAACAAGTCATCCAATTGGCCACCGAAAACATAAAGTCTAGATCCTATAGTAGATATAGTATGACCGTAACGACCTTGAGGTCTCAAACCTGTAGGATTGGCCACCGTCCACTTAAGCGTAGAGGTATTTAAGAGATAAAGATTATCATCCAAAATGTCATCCTCTTGTATTTTGGTGTCACCACCAAATACAATAAACGCATTACCAAGGGTCAAAGCAGCGTGACCAACACGGGGACTAGGACAGCCTTCAGTTTCCAAAAGATACCCTGACAATGTATCAGTTTCAATGACCCATAGATCGCCAAATACATTATTTCCTTTCAAACCACCCATCACAAAAATTTCACCATCTCTGGCAGCGATATAATTAGCGGCATGGCCATACCTAGGAAAGGGACTCAAGTTTTTAATCTGAGATTCTGACCAGGGGTATTGAGAATTCGCCGATGTATTAGGGGTTAAAGGTGTTCGATTAACAACAGGCGATTGGGGGTTACTTTCAAACATTCTACTACCATTCATTTGGGGGCTAGGTAGCGAGCCATTGTCACTAGTCTGGCGCGACCTTGGGGGTTGTTGCGAAGGACCCTGAATGCCCATCTGAGACGGAGAATTCATATTCTGTGAAGGCCCATGCCAGTTGTTCATAGCCGGGGAGGGAGGAGCACGATACCCATTTGGATTGGCCTCGCTAGATGGGAAACCAGACTGGCCAGCCATGGATGGAATATTGGTGTCCATGTTATTAGAACCACTAACAATGCGTTTGGGTTCAGACACTCGCAAGGCTACCGGTAACTCACTGAGTCCAGTCTCGTTAGGCGCTTTGAAATTTTTAATATCGGCACTTGGCACAGGCGAAGACGCTGTTTGCGAATTACGGCTAGATTTGCGATTCTTGCGTTTGAATATAGACGACATCGCACTGGCGAACGAAGAGTCTCTATTTTAGCAGTGAGCAAAAAACCTTTTTAGTTCAATTTTGGTAAAAACTAGGTCGAGTTTCTTGGGACTTTTTCAGATCGCTGTAGCTGTTATCATCCACCGCGGCTGCGACTTTCTTTTCGGCACACAAAAAATCAACCCTCATAAAACTGAATCTTTTACTGATCGAGTTGCAACACCAAAAACTATCCCAGAAATACACGACTGTATCTTATGAATTTAAATGATCGACATGCATGCACAAGACTGTCGCGAGCCAACACACTTCACTCGGTCTCGCGTGACGTGGACGGCCATACCCCGCTGTCATCTTCGGGAGAAACCCCTGGTAATGGAGAATACGGACATTCTGGTGTGAATGTACAGGTAAATACACGGCCTCGTCAGTTATCAAGCTCCAGATCCCGGGCTTATTCTGGCTCTGGACTTGAGAATTCAGCATCTGAGAATTTCCATGGCGCTCAGGGAAATCCAAATCTCAATGGTAAAGACCACAAACCTGTATTAAACCCTACATCTGTTCATACACATACAAGAAAACGCCTATCAATGAACTTTGCGGCTTTACCTATATCTGTAAATCAATCTTTAGCACCTGCCAATTTATCCCCTATTAATACACCTTCTTCAGTAGTTAATGGACAAAATGTGGCGACTCACTATTTCCACCCCATAAATAATTCCTCTTCTCTTCCAAACCCGACAAATAATCTAAATGCAAATACTACGATACCAGTGGCTAATAACAGTTCTACCTCGGTTTCTTCGCCAATAAATTCAACTCACCACCCTAGCTTAGAAAGCTCGGTTTTAGATTTAACCCGCTCCACGAACCCATTAGCTTCAACTGCTCTGCCTAATTCCGCATCAACAACCTCATCTTTACCGTCATCAGAGTTCAGTAGTTCAATACCGGCTATTCCAGGCTCTCTTTCTAAGCCATATGTTAATTTTAGGTCATCCCGTAGGTCTTTGTCGCTTTCTATACGCACACCATCTTCAATGAATCGGTCTACTACCGAATATTCGTCTTTAACGGAAGGGTATCACACGCCTGCCAGCAAACAGGCAGATCCTACAATGGATTACTTGAATGGATTGGCTGTAAAGGAACGATTGGTTTTTGAACTCAAAGAGCAAATGAAGCGTATTTCAGAGGAACTAGCTTCGGCTGAAAAAGAGTTAGAAGCTTTTAGAGACCATGCTCCTATTGCCTTAAGGCCTACTTCGATGATGAACAGTAAGAGCACAGAAAACAATAGTGCCTCTATCGCTTCCAATAATAGTACTCTGAATGCCAACGAAAGTTATACTACCCCGCCAATTGCGCTAGAAAACTTATCTGAAAATCTGTCAATAACGCCAGATACGTCTTTTACAAACACTCCAAATAACGCCACTGTAAATAATAGTGCAGGCTCTACTAATCATAGATATAGTTATGGTAACATAATCAGCCAGCCACTCTCTATGTTGGATTCGTTACAGTCTAAAATGACCAGACAGAAAGATCGCCATAACTATTACGATAGCAAGGACAGTGATGCATCTTCGTCACGCTATCATCAATCTTCTCTATCTAATATTTCGAATACAACAGCCAGTTCAACCGACGGTATTCCCGAAGATTCAGAAGATGGGTTTTGTAAAAACTTCGATGAGTCATTGATTATTGGTGCTTCGTATAATGATAATATTGAATCTAATGCCCCTACAATAAGCAACTCGTTTTCAGCGGGTGGTTCTCAGCCTCAGCAATTCATGCCTGTTGTTGTTCCTAATCAACCTCCCGCTGGCGATATTGTTTATGTTGGTAAGCGTGTTGCTGCTGAGATTGGTAAAAACTTTTGGGGTTTTATGAAGGATATTAAAGAAGTAGCTATGGGTGAAGAAGAATCAGATGAGGTTACACCTTCCCCAAACCCATCCCTAAAGGCTCCTTTAGAGGTAAACGATAGCGCTAGCCAGGTTAATGACGGAATTATCGGTTCTGAACCGGGCGCCATTGCGCTGGCTGATTTCAGTAACGAGCTTCACCAAGCATCAACGGAATATTTCTCTGATGATATGGACATTTCTAATTTCAATCCCGATCAGCTTTCGTCGCCTTTGTCATCAAGTTCTGTCAAGACAACTTTTATTGAAGATTCAAGTAAAGAGCGTTCAAGTATGAACTTTGTGCAACGCTCAAAGTCACTTCTTCATCGCAGCAAAAGTCATTATTAATTTTTTAGCATGTCAAACATACATTAAATACGTAGATTGGCGCCGTTGGGTATTCGAGAAGATTATCTTATGTAGATATTTAACAGATATATAGAAATATTTTGGGAGAAAAAATATCAAAACAGTAACAAAACAAACTATGTTTACAAGAATCTGAGTCTAAAAAAGATTAACATCACCATTCGGTGAATTAAGTATTTGGAGCTAGCCAATCATATTTGACTAGCGTGTTAATATCATTGACAGAAGCACTAATAAGCTGTCGAATTTCCAAGAGTGCCCAGATTTTAACCATAGATAACACATCACTATCTTTTAAAAGCCTGTTTCTTTCTTGAGCGCTAACTTGTCTTAAAATCGGTAATGAGCTCTTGAGCAAATCCAAATCGGGATTGAGTTGTCGCCCAATACCTTCAATCAACATAATGGATAGAATTACTGTGATGAAATCACACTCCATCCGAACATGATGTAATCTAACCAAGCTAAGCATTTGCCCCAGTAAATCATCCAATCTCACGTTGCCTAAAGCGAAAGTTCGATCTTTAATGTTCCTAACAAGTTTCTGAACTCTTAACGAAAATATTTCGGGGTTTTGTGCCGAGTCAGGTGTACGAGACCGTTCAATCATTAACTCGCCAGCTTTATATCCATCAAACTCAGAGATTGCCTTGAATAAGTCCAGGAAATTATGTCGATTCTTTTCGTTTAATACTGTCACTAGCCCTGTATCGATGAAACAGACTTGGGTGTGGTATCCCTCATCATGCAGTATTTTTAGTTCTTTTCTCCACTCTTCCTTATTGCCACTAAATTCTGATAAGTGGTTAGTTATTTTGTTTATTTCTTGTGTGCTCGCTTCATCTTCGAATTTATTTGAATTAATATCGCCAAGATCGTGATCATTTCTGTAGAATCGCACCATGATGTTACCAGGATGTAAGTCTGAATGTATAAAGTTATCTAGTAACATCATTTTAAGAAAGGAATCTAGCGCTCTTCCGCTAGCCTCGCGTTCAAGCGATCCAAGTTTATGAGACTCGGCGTTTGCTAGCAGCTTTTCCATAGATATTCCAGTAATATACTCTTCTACCAAAACCCGTTTGGACGAATAATCAATAAAGGGACGAGGAAATTTAATATCATTTTTCTTGGCAAAGTTATGTCTGAAAACCAACAAGTTATTAGCCTCTATTCTCAAATCCAGCTGAGTACGCATCATTTGGGCAAATACTTCTACCTCACCCGGTAATGATAACCACTCCATATTAGGTAACCAGTTGATAAAATTAGCAAATACGCGCATTATTGTCAAATCTCTCTCTATAATAACATCGATACCCGGATGAATCACTTTGATTGCAACCCATTTTGAGGGTGAGTGCGACAGAGCATCTACCGAACTTTCAAGTGAGTCTTCCGATGTTTCTTTATCTATTACATTATGCCTAATAGTTCTTGCTAGTTTTTTTATTTTGTTCTTATAATAAAGTGCGTAGCCAGTATGTTCATCATCTTCAGTATTACGGTCAATTGGTACTAGGCCTTTCTTTAATTTAGCCTTGTAAACTTGAGCAATTGCCCCCACACCCATGGGCTCTTTTATAAATTCCTCAAAGATATCTTCAAACAAAATATCATTACCGAAAGATCTTTCGATGATTGATTTGGTTTGTCTAAAGGAGTGTTTCTTTGCATTGGAGTGTAATTTGGCCATTTGTAAGCATAAGCCTTCAGGGAATATGTCAGTTCTTGATGCCGCCCATTGACCTAATTTGATGAATGAAGGGCCAGCATGCTCCATAGCCCATGTAATATATCTATACCATAATTGTTCGCCGTGACGAATTTTTACAGTGTTCACCACACCAGTTACGCTATCAACTGAACTGTCAATTATCGTCTGGGTACCAAAATATGTAATAGGAAAGGTGATTACCAAGGGTGTGAAGAGAAATAGTAGAAAGATGAATCTAATAAAAGTAGCTATGGGTTCATAAAAACACCCACGCAGGAATGAGTATTTCTTCCCTGGCACTTTGGGTAAATTGCCCTCATCATCTAAGCCAGTCAAAGACTTTTCATCAATCACAGGCGAATTTTGAGTATTAGATTCATTTGTATTCGAACGTAGCATGTTTTCATTGCTCATTATTAACCACAAACATGTCCCTAAACCAGCAGTTCCCAATATTGATACTCCAATTGAAGTCCAATGAGATTTCTCTCTGGCAGGTGATGATAATGTAGATGAAGGTAAAGAAAATGATGATGGTGAATGGTGAACTGTCCTGATAAAAGGCGGATTTGGTTGAATTCGGGATTTTAAAAAGGGTTTAATCAGAAATTGGCTAGATGTCTTTGAATTTATGTTGCCACATCTTGTTTGGCTGCCAATGGAGGACAAGGGACGTTTAGATAAGAAAAGGTTTCCCTGAGTGCCCAAAGAACCAATTGCTAGTCGGCTGCTATAATAAGATAAAGGACCTGGGCTATTAACTATCCTGGGCCATCCCAAATAGCCCAACATATTTACCTTCACCATTGTATTTTCAAGTCAAAAATGGAAGTAGTCTTACAAAATATATGATCAAGGCAGCCCTATTATATCAGTTTTGCATATATGTCCAAGAGTGCCCTAAGCTATCGGCAAAGGCGAAGTCCCAACAGCAATGCATTACTTGTAACTACAGTACCCTGCAAAAATCTATTGCAAGTTCTACAATATTGTATATTTTCAAAGTTCATATTTATACGGCCCTATATATGTCCAGGGGGTGTATATAAGTATTTGCTTGAAGTAGTTGAGTTTTTAATATTCTAGATTGCTTTCTAAGTTTTAGATACACGTGATTGCTTAGCTGCTACCTCAAGGCTTTTACTCAAGTATTTTACATCTTCAGCACGAAATAATCATACCCATAGATTAGAAACCACCAAAACAGTTTATCAGACAAAGTGAACTTTTACTAAAAGAAATCAATTTTAAGAGCAGTTAAAAAACAATTAAAAACAATTGCAGCACCCTAAGTTCCCAAGTGGTCTCCCACCGTAGTACTAATGAAGGCTCTTACTGGCTTAACTATGATTGATCGGACGGGAAATCGTGCTTTTCAGTGGATATGGCCGCAACTGAAAGCAGTAAGTTTCTGTTATATAGAACTTTTGGTCGCAGCTATTAATTCAGAGGAATAAGAAAAAAGTTTTAAACTATTCAAAAATTTATTCTTTTTATTTGGAAAATATTTCAGAACTTTTTTAAATTTAAAATTATTGACAAGGGCAGTAGGCTGTTTCTCAAAATTTTGAATAAATATTCGCCATATTTTCACAGAATGAAATAAACTGTTTGTTGAAACTGAATTGATTAGAAGCGTAAATATAAAAAAATATTGTTTTATGACCTTCTTAAAGTGTAATGAACTGATGTCATCGTCAAAGCAAAACTATGACAAAAGGAATTGCTTTATCCCCAGCTAGGCATGCTAGAGTTGAACAAAAAAAATTAAAAAATTCCCGTGGAACTTAGCTTAAACCTAAACATCTCACTAGGCAATTTTTCTTATAACTTAAAAAAGAAAGAATCACGAAAAAGTAAATAAAAATGTTCTATGAATACCGTGGCAAATCTAGCTGTACTGTTAATATGTCAAAAAAAGTCCCATTACAAATTACCAATGCCTTGATGGCCAAGTTGGTAAGGCGTAGCACTAGTAATGCTAAGATCGTCGGTTCGACTCCGGCTTGAGGCAAGTTACCTAGTAACAAAACTTCGGTTTTATAGTGTAGTTGGTTATCACCACGGATTTTGATTCCGTTAACCCCGGTTCGAATCCGGGTAAGACCTAACCTTTTTTTCTTTAAATTCTTGTTTTTTTTTGTCAAAATGTTTTTAACATTAGGATCTACTTCAAAAAAGTACCCATTAACAGTTGGGTATTCGCCAGATGAGTATGGTTTCATAAAAATAAACGGCACGTTTATAGCCCAAAACTTAATATATATGTTATAAATTGTGTGTGCTTTTAGGAAGTGAACAAGAAATCTAGGGTGCTTTGGCAATTTCCAGGAGCTTTCTTTTCTCGAGAAAAAAAACATATATTACTCAAGTTATTAAACAAAAAACAATGTTAAACTCCGATACGGGGAATCGAACCCCGATTTGCCCGGTGAAAGCGGACCGTGCTAGCCATTACACTATATCGGATTATTATAATTTTGGAGTAAATTGTTCATTCACAAAACAAACCTTAAGACAGAAAAATAATATAAACAAATCACATGACACGCACGTGCTTGTATTGGCGTCAAGCAAAGTGCCATATACTTTTTGTTCATCAGTTTGCTAATACTTGATTGTTGTTTAAATTCTTACAAATTACCGAACTCTGGTTTTCCTGAGTGAGGGTAAATAGAAATTCAATTCTTCCGAAGACTTCGCATGGGCCACTTGGTTAATACCAGCCGCCGCAAGTGTTTCGAAGAGGTTTGGCGCTTTTGGAGATGTGGGTCCCTTCGTTGGGACAAATAACACCAGATCACCAAAATCACCTCGGCGGCGTTAGCCATTTCAAACGCTTGATTAACTGTATTAGTTACTTTATCCCCGGTACTCTAATTCAATTAAATCAACTCAAATAAAAAAAGCGGTTCAGAATATATACCTAACTTTTTCTTGTCACTTTCATATTTTAACAGATTATACACCTGTATCCGAAACTGGCTTCTACCGTTTTCCACATTCAATCAGCCAGTCAGTCATAAAATTTGGGTAGTAATATACCCGATTTACGAATAGATTTATATCGCGCATTCATTTTTCGCATTTTACTATTGCTTTTTTTATCAATCGAAGGTTTCTAAAACGAAGTCATTAGTGTTTTACTCACTAATCACATCAACAAAGCGTACAATTACATTCACATACTGTAACAATGGGTACGTATAAGGTAGCAAGGAGAGGAAAGAGCGAAAAATAACTGAAAACATTAACGAAAATGGTATGGTATTCTTGATTATCCGGTAGGAAATCAGATGCAAATTAAGGAGGCTTAATGAACCTACTGTTTAATTTCGGGCAAATAATTTACGACCACAAACAAGAATATACAGACTAACTGTTTTTCATATTTTTGTAGGGCAAGTGTTTGGAAAGTTATTTTCTAAATTATGGGGTGGTGACGAAGAGATCCGAATTTTGATCTTAGGATTAGATGGCGCCGGTAAAACAACGATTCTATACAAGCTACAAATCGGTGAAGTAGTTTCTACTGTTCCTAGTAAGTAATTAATAAGTTTTTTTGCTAGTGGATGTTTAAATATGTAAGTTACCTCTTCTAACCAAACCAAACATTCATCTTTTATGCTTTTAGCTATTGGTTTTAATGTGGAGACTCTGACTTATAAGAACTTGAAGTTCAATGTTTGGGATCTGGGTGGACAAACCAGTATCAGACCTTACTGGCGCTGCTATTACGCAAATACTGCGGCAGTTATCTTTGTGGTAGATTCTACTGATAAAGCGCGTATCGATACCAGTTCGGCAGAATTACATACAATGTTAAAGGAAGAAGAATTGGCCGAATCTGCTTTACTTGTGTTTGCGAATAAGCAAGATCAGCCTGGAGCCATGAGCGCCGCCGAAGTATCCAAGGCGTTAGATTTAACATCTCTAAAGGATCGAAGTTGGAGTATTGTTGCGTGTAGTGCGATTAAGGGCGATGGTTTAACTAATGGTTTAGATTGGTTAGTTGACGTCATTAAAGAGGAGCACATGTAACAATGTGCGGAGCCAGCATGTAATTTTATGTACTTAAATATAATGAATATATATTATATATGTACACCTATATGCTTGAGACTGAGACATTGAGATGATTCAGTAGTACTAATCTGAAGCAACCCTAAAGATCTACAAAAGATAAATATAATGGGATTCTGTGTATTTATGGCTAGGAATGATATACGAGTAGGACCATCGTGAAGATACAAGGCACACTCAATTATAAAAGAATGGTGCACTGTAGTGCTTCGCAGGGTATTTAGGAGATGATATTAATTTGGCTAAATTAGCGGCGAAGCCGAGGCCTAGATACTTAATTTCAGTTGTTTGATCTGTCTTTTCTGTACTGTGAAAGACAGATGGGTGGGCTTAATTATGGAGAGATGGTTGGAAACAGCGTTGGAAAAGTGGGGTTACCGAGGCGGGAATACGTAAACATACAAAGAGGTTAAGAGCTACGAGATTCGACAATGGCGAGCCAGCAAAGAGACCGCGTACCGCGGTCTCTTTGTATTTATGGATCAACATGTTTTGGGGTGGGAATAGTGGTTATTAGCCGTATCCAAATCAAGTGAGAGCGGTGTTTCCCGAGCAAACCAATATTATGATTTGGTCAGAGATACGCACTCAAAGGGGCGGATAAATCCCCATGTTGCGCAAAGTACTAAGAAAAGTGTATTACAAACTGAGTTACACCAGCCGCCAGAATCCTCTATGATCTATTGCCTTTTGGCTCTTATTCTGTTTCATTATTCAAGCCTGCCCATGATTGGATTAGTGACACTTGTCCACAGATCAATCAAGCCCCTCCTTTCCCCCAGTTAATAGCTGACTCGAAACCCTCTAAAGTTTACACAATACATGTACACCTGTGTATATATAACCATTACAAGCCCACGGATCTCGCCTATTTTTGCCCTAAAGGTAAATACATCATGTAGGCCAAGGCCGTTATCGTCTGCCATTAGGCTCGTACGCTCAAAAAGTCTGGTCTGGACCAGGATATAACTCTACGGTGATTGGCCCAGATATCCTCGAATGATTCACGATCTACATTCTGTGTAGTAAGATGTTCTCCATATCTTTCACATTAAACGCGCGGCTCAAAATTGGCTTCCGGTCTAGACCGGATCATCCTTTGGAATTATATTATCCTGCTCAAAAAAGTACAGATTCTAGTTACCGAGTATCAGCAGTGCCAAGGTTCACGTTTTCGTATCTACATATATATATACTAAGGCTATTCCGGCGCTTAAAAAATAAGAAGTCAAGTTCAAACACAAAATTTCTAGTCGTTCCCTTTTTTAAACAGAAAGTCCAAAAAGGAAGAAAAAATCTTGTAATTGTTTCCCTTGTAGTGACTCTCTTTTAAAAAAATTCTATTCATCCCCCCCCTCTCTATTTATTTATTATTTATTCCAAACCCCTCACATAATGTCACCGTCCGATAAAAAACAGGTCCCTACCTATACCACCTCCAATGGCTGTCCCTTAAAGAACCCGCAAGCCTCCCAGCGTATCGGCAATCATGGTCCCCTGGTTTTACAAGATTTCAACCATATCGATCAATTGGCTCACTTTGTCCGCGAACGTATTCCCGAAAGAGTAGTCCACGCCAAAGGCTCTGGCGCTTATGGTTTCTTTGAATGCACCGACAATGTCTCGGACTTGTGTTCGGCCGACTTTCTCTCGCAAGTCGGTAGGAAGACCAATACCTTCACCCGTTTCTCCACCGTTGGCGGGGAAAGAGGCTCGGCCGATGCCGCTAGAGATCCCCGTGGCTTCTCTACTAAATTCTACACCCAGGACGGTAACCTGGATTGGGTCTACAATAATACGCCCGTGTTTTTCATCCGTGACCCCGTCAAGTTTCCCATTTTCATTCATACCCAAAAACGTTGTCCCCAAACTAACCTCAAGGATGCTAATATGATGTGGGATTACTGGACCCAAAACCAGGAAGCCCTTCATCAGATCATGACTTTATTCTCAGATCGTGGTACTCCTGCTTCCTACCGTAACATGAACGGTTACTCTGGTCATACTTATAAGTGGACAAATAAAGAAGGCAAGTGGGTCTACGTACAAATTCATTTGAAAACCGATCAAGGTATCAAAACCCTCACCGATGCTGAAGCAGCTCAAATGACTGCTGCTAACCCCGATCATGCTCAACAAGATCTTTTTACTTCCATTGCCAAGGGTGAATTCCCCTCCTGGACTGTTTATGTTCAAAGCATGACCTACGAACAAGCCCAAGAACTAGACTTTAGCGTCTTTGATTTAACCAAGACATGGCCCCAAAGTAAATTTCCCCTCAGAAGATTCGGTAAGCTAACTCTTAATCGTAACCCTGAAAATTATCACGCTGAAGTCGAGCAAGCCGCCTTTTCCCCATCTCACACTGTTCCCGGTATTGAACCCTCAGCCGACCCCGTTTTACAATCTCGGTTATTCTCCTACCCCGATTCTCAACGTTATCGTTTGGGTGTTAATTATCAACAAATTCCTGTTAATTGTCCCTACCATGTTCATGCGTCTTACCAACGTGATGGTGCTATGACAGTTAATGGTAACTATGGTAGCTTACCCAACTACCCCACTTCTTACCAGCCGGTTAACTTGCGTCAAGATGTTGCTTTAGCTGAAAACCACGAGACTTGGGAAGGTGAAATCGTCAACTTCGACTGGAGGGCTGATGTTAATGCCGGTGATTATAAGCAATGTACTGAAATGTGGAAGGTTTACGGTAAAACTAACCAACAAGAGGCTTTAATTAGCAACTTGGCTGGTAGTATTTCTACCACCATTCCCGAAATTCAAGATCGTTGTTTTGCTATGTGGGCTAAGGTGGATCGCCAATTAGCTGAGCGTCTTCGCAATGCCGTTTTGGCTATAGCTCCTAGACACACACTTGAATCTAAGATTTAAGAGATTTTCAAAACAGAAGTAATGAGATAATATAGAAAAAGGTAATAAAAATAAAAATAAATTTAAAAATGTACGTATATATGTATTAATTTAATAAATTCTGTCTCTTAAGGCAAAGCTCTTCACCAAGTCTGCGCACTGTCTCGAACAACCCCTCAACTTGCAAAGCTTTCCAGGTCGAATAACCCCTAGCAGCGTCTTGTTCTCTGGTTCTATACTTCTCCTGATTGTTATCCGAATCAAAAATTCTATACTGTTGATTTTGATGAAACTCATTCCAGGGTGCCTGGCCGTTCGCAAAACTAATCCAAGCGATTGATATTTCTTTGGATAACTTCAGTCGTGCTTCATCCAACTCAGGTGATAAGGTACCCCATACAAACACGTTGTCGTAAGAATGGTGCGCGTATCCTTTCCACGGCGAATTATTAAACCCACAAGCCTGATCAAAAAAATAGGTATATAGCTCTATTTCAGGGCCAGTTTTAGTGATAAATTGGTCACTAATCACCAAAAATAACCCATCAGTGGCGATCTTTTCAATTACATCATAGGTTTGACGCTGGCTTAAAGTTTTATCAATATTGTATAGGTCTAATATACGCTGTGATTGTGTCTTATTACCGATGAATTCATGAATAAAGTTAATCAAACCAGAGGCGCTATAGTGACTCCATTCATCATCCCAAATAATGGATTCATTACGAACGTTACCAATCAACAAACGCGGACAGAAGTCAGATAAAACGGTCTTTTCAGGTTGGGCAAAATCACTGGCCGCGGGAATGGATTTGCCAGCGAGGAGAACCAAATCATCGGTAAGAGGTAGCGTTACACAAGATACATTAAACACAGCATCCATAGCCCTAGTTAAATCTTCAATAGGGACATTAATCAAAGCCTTAACTCGGTCGTACGAGGGCTGATGGGTATCAATGTTCAAGTGCTTAAGCACCTTTTCATAAACAATGTCATATTCCTCTATCGAGAAAATTCCACATAGCGGACTGAGACCGCTTTGCATAATAGCCGATGAAAACAATGGCTCATTACGAAGGGTATGTAAATGGACTGATTGCGATCCAGCAGATTGACCAAATACTGTGATTCGATTGATATCACCTCCAAAAGACTCGATGTATCTATTGACCCATCTTAAAGCTATGACCTGATCCCAAATACCATAGTTACCAACTCCGTCTTCACCGAGACTTTGGCGGTATTCGAGCAAATCACGCGAAGCCAAAAAGCCTGGTAAACCCAACCGGTAGTTAAACGTAATTACAATAGTTGGTTGGTCTTTTTTCGCAGATAAGGTACTTAGTGTCATACCATCATACATAGGCGAAACACCAGTTCCGTAAGCGTAGGCTCCCCCATGAATATATACCATCACAGGTAAAAGATCTTTATTAGCCTTAGTATCTGGAACGGAAATATTGATATTCAAGCATTCCAATTCACTGGCCTCGGGAAATTCAAACCAGGGTCGGTCTGCAGCTGGTATAGGGAAACTACGCGATGGTTGGTGAGAATAAGGACCTAATTTAGTAGCATCGAATTCACCTTCTACTTTGCTCAAAGGGGTAGTAAGTAATCGTGATAGTCTGAATCGACCCGGAATTTCAGCAAAGGGGATTCCCACGTACTGTGATGTACCATTATTGAATTGTACGCCTTTGACTTTTCCGAGCTCAGGAACAGTCACGGTGGGATTGGATACGATCTGAATTTCAGAAGTTACTGTGGCCATTCTTTGAATGTTTGTTTCTTATATTGATTTTATTTTGAGCCTTAAATTTTGGAGGCTTTTTGTAAATATATATAGTATCTATAAGAACGGCAACAATAAATCTAGTAACTAAAGAACAAGTAAATTTGTTTATGGCGTTATGTCACATACTTTACACTCTGGTAGCTTGTGAAAAAATGGGATGCGACCGATAAGATCGAATCACCCATACATCAGATCTTTCTGGTACCAACCAATGACAATACAATAATATACGCTCCCATTTGCTGATGGTTCCGGCATGATGTGATGCAAAGCACAAGAGTTACGACTGTGGCTGGGTGGATAATCCAATTTGCTAGTTTTTGTAATACAATAAAATTGAATAAATAAAAAACAGTTGATAGCTAAAGAGAGAGGCCAGATATTAATTGGCAGCAGTTTTTTATGATACACTTTCTTTAGTATGAAATTCCCTCGATATGTTTTTTACTTTTAGCGGCATAAAACGCAAAGTATTATTCACATAGGTCTCAACTCTCTACTGTTGATATTTCCTGGTGGCACACGCCCTTGGCAGACTATAATAATATTAGGCAAAAAAAGGAATATTGTCAAATTTTTATCGACATTCCTTGTCTTTTTTCTACTAACCTTTGCGTTGGTGGTTTAGCAAAAAGAAAGAGTGAACAAGGTTCAGTACTTTAGTAGTGACGCAAAATTGAGGGTTGTAATTAAATCTAATAACTGAGTGGCCTAAATGAGACACCAAACAGTTATGCCCTACAGGTAATAAATACTTAAGTCGTTAAGAAAAGCTTAAAAAAGAAAAAAAACCATTACGAAAAAAAGGCTGGGCTAGAGGAATTTAATTCAAGAATTAAAATACTTTCTTTTTTGTGACAATGATGACTATGTCTGATAGTAAGCTAGAAGTTTTTTATATCCCCCCATCAACTCTCAGTAACTGGGTTGTGATCTATATCAGTTTAAAACTGTACTGTAAGATTTCAGAATAGGTGTCGAAATAGATTTCGGGTTAGATAAGGTTTTTATGCATTAGGTTCGGGTTTCGGCTTTGGGTCTAAATGATCATAAATATAAATACTGCTCAACGGTTAGGGAAATTACCTGTTTGTACACCTATATATTACTATCGATATTATTGATTAATTTTCTATTTATCTGTTATTCTTTCTTAAATTTTATTTCTTAGTTATTTGTACACTGCTTGCACAAAATGGTGACAGATTCAGTTGTTGAGCCCTCTTTATTGCACAGAAGTCTTCATGAAAAGCCAATTTTGGTTGATTCAGCCAAAGGTTCCTACTTATATTTGAGTAATGAAAAGAGAATCATCGATGGCTGTGGTGGTGCTGCAGTAGTATCAGTTGGGCACAGTAATGAGCAGGTTATTGCAGATATTCATAAACAACTACAAACAGTTTCTTATGTGCATACGCTAGTTTATTCTACCAGCCCATCTGAAGAGCTAGCGAATCTGATCCTGGAGGGAAACCCTGGTGGATTATGCAGAGCATTTTTCTGTAGCTCTGGTACGTCTTTAGTTCTCCATGTTTTCTGTTCAGGTGAATCTAATTTGATTATAACCATAATATTACTTTTATAGGCAGTGAAGCGAACGAAAGCGCTTTAAAGTTATCAAGGCAATACTTCTACGAAAAGGGTGAAACTCAACGCGTAAACTATATTTCGAGAAATCTATCATTTCATGGAAATTGTTTAGGTGGAATGTCTTTAAGTGGGCACGTTGCCAGAAGGCGTCCGTTTGAAGATATTATTCCTGATAACTTCCATCGAGTTAGCGCAGCTAATTCCTATAGAGGTAAAAAAGAAGGTGAGTCAGACGAAATTTATGTTTCTCGTCTTGCACTTGAACTTGATGCCAAATTCCAGGAATTAGGTTCAGATACTATTATTGGGTTTGTAGCGGAGCCTATCGTTGGTGCTAGTCTCGGGTCTATGACCGCTCCAGGCGGTTACTTTAAAGCTATGAGAGAAGTATGTGATAAATACGGTGCTCTATTAATATTTGATGAAGTAATGTGTGGTTCGGGGAGAACTGGTACATTTTTCGCTTGGGAACAAGAAAATGTAGTACCTGATATCGTCTCAATAGGTAAAGCTTTAGGTGGTGGGTATGGTCCCGTAGCTGGTATTTTAATACACCAAAAGATCGTTAATGTATTAAAAAAGAACTCTGGCTGTTTCAACAGCGGACATACATATCAAGCTCATCCGATATCTTGTGCTGGTGCATTGTCCGTACAAAAGATTATTAAAAAGCAAAACCTGTTGGAGAACGTTAGAAAAATGGGAGCTAAGCTTGGACAAATGCTTCATTTAGAGTTGGATGATCACCCTTATGTCGGTGATATTCGTGGGCGTGGATTGTTTTGGGGTATTGAATTTGTCAATGATAAGCAAACGAAAGAACCCTTCGATCCGTCACTTTCGTTTGGAAATAAAGTCAAGGATGCTATTTTTAATTTAGGATGTGCAGTTTATCCTGGATGTGGTACAGTCGATGGAGTAAAAGGTGATCATATACTCATATCACCTTCTTTTGATATTACTGGCGAGATGATTGAAGAGATAGTGTCAATCGTAAAGCAAGGTATTGTTGAAGCAAGCAAGTCAATCACAAATTAATATTTGGCATTTTTTGTAGTCACTACGGTCGTGTATATAGATTTTGGCAGGTAGTTAATGAACTATAAAAATAAAATAAGATACACAGAAAATGCAAAATTAAATGGCCTAGTAAGATAATAAAGCCGATAATTTCGACAACTATCATCAGGTTCTCCGTAACAGTTGAACAAGGTATTTTATCGTTTACCCTGCCCGATTTTAAACTTTCTCCTGCGTTTTAAGCAAAAGAGTGTTCGAAGTTGAAATTAATAACAAAAATAATGAATCCAAGAACACACAAAAACTTGCTCTTCTGTAAATTTTCGTTGAAAGATATTTTTTAATATTTTTTGGGGTTCATTAGGAGATTTTTTTCTAGTCTTATATATGGCTATTCTACAGGTGGTATATGCTAAATAGTCAGCCAAGTGAGTTTGATTTTTACTAGGACACCTTTCAAAAAGTTATTAATTGAAAATGTGCTATTTTTCCTTTTCATTATTATGGAAATTATTTAAATATTTACTTTATGATTAAATTTCTAACTATGATGGTTTTCTTTCTCTAGTTGTGATTAGTTAATCTGGATGATCATTTATACGGACGGTAGCTTTGATGATGTATATAAGATTGGTGCGTTCGGAATATTCTATGGTATCAATGATAAGAGGAACCATGGAGCTGTGTTGCCAGATTCGGCTGAATCAAGTTCTCATGCCGAAGCATTTGCTGTCTTAGAAGCTTTGAAGTCTATTTCTAATAACAGGCTGAATGGCAGACAAAAGAAGAAAATTATTATATATACCGATTCGCTGTCAGTTGTGCGTTTTATCAACAACAGTGTTCATGCTGTCTGTAATCTGCTTGCAAGAGATACACATTTAACGATAAATGCAATATTTGAAGGTATGCTAAATCTTCCAACACAATATCATCAGATACTAATCAAGTGCATGAGAATGATATTTTCTGTAAGTACTGAAGTGTATAAAATCAAAGGTAAAGATGTTCAATCATCAAGGCTCATTAACCTTAAACATATAAAGGGGCATTCCGGTCATCGTGGAAACGAAATGGCGGACAAACTTGCCTATACTTCTATGAAAAAGGCGCGAGATATATACCACCAGGCTAATTGCTTTATACCAAAGGACTTTGATTTGACAACTTTATCTTATCAAGATATTTTGAATTTACTTAAAAATGGACTCTTCTCATCTACTAGGTCGCTCCATAGGTTAAACTCCTCTGAAACGAATCATAATGGCATTATATTGGAAGACGATGGTGATATTTCTACTGAAGATTCTATGCTTCAAAAGACGTTAAAAAACAGTGTAGATTTTGAAGGTCTACTGAAAAAGAGTAAGGAAATCTATATTGACCTTACTCAAAAAGAAACTTCTGTGGAGTTCGAACTCATAGTCATTAGCGATGATGAAGCAGATATTGAGCTCATAGACTCTAAAGACTTCCAAAATTGTATTAATAAAGATAATTCTGATGTTATTTGTCTCGGGAACAATGCCCGCAAATTTGTTCCTATTACTGATGGATTTGAAATTTTTGATTAAATTTAAACAGCCCCCCCCCCCCCGATAAACATATAGTGACAAGGAGGCTTGTATCGTCCATTCGTATTGGGGTACTATTCAGTATTTTTTATAAAACAAATTATAATCAAAAGCTTAATACCGTGATATCATGGAAGGCGAAATAAGCCAACCACTATTTCCACTATTTCAATTTGACTTAGTATTATGGCTTATAACTGCTTATATTATTCTCTTCAATTACCCGGCTGTTGTGTTTTGATTAGAAGCACAGATGAATTCCTAATCTCATAAACCTTCTTTAAATATACGATACTATATTTATCTCAGGCTTTCCAACCCTACGGATTGTTTTTTTATCTTACAAACTTCATAAATAATTAACAACAAATAATATCAAGTACATACGCTTTGGTTTCATGTCCTGTACTTAGTTCATTATATTTTGAGGATTCCAAGAACTCCGACTATTATATTGGATACTGCATAAAAGAACTTCATTAGTTTTCAAATGGCAGTCATACCTATTGCACCCGCCTTACCGCCTATAGTGCCTATCGCACCTAACCATAATAATTTTTCGGATAATTCCGAAGTATATACAGCTTTAGCACAGCCAAGGGTATCTACATTCAATAGTTCTTCGGTACATTCGGGTTATGAATCAAGTAAACCTATTCGCCCGGTTATCCGGTCTAGTTCTTTGAAGGATAACCAAAATATACCCTCTCAGGGCATTATTACTTTCAATAATAATACTTTTCAAAACCTAGAAAAGACAGAGTCCCCGATTGTATCTGGGCCTTATATGGGCTCATCCGCCTCGCCTTCGCCCACACCTTTAACACCTTCTAGCCATCAGTTTGGTTCTATTCAAAATACCCATATATCTCCAAGCTCTCAACAATTTTATCCTCAGTTAGGCATTGCTAATAGAAATGGTCTTATGCCTCAACCTCCAATTAGTTATAATACTCCTCTTTCGGGAGATGTTATCAGTGTGTCGAGAGACTGGGTGCTTCCCCCACGCCCTAAACCTGGTAGAAAACCTTCAAGTGACGTACCCCCAACAAAGCGTAAAGCACAAAACAGAGCTGCCCAAAGAGCCTTCAGGGAGCGAAGGGCTGCTAAAGTAAGTGAGTTGGAAGAAAAATTATGCGAAGTTGAACAAGAGCATGACGACAAGGTTCAAGATTTGAGCTCAAGGTTAGATGCAGCGAATGCTGAAATTGAAAGACTAAATAAATTATTAGGCCAGTTGAAAGATGAAGTTTCGTCTCCAATTTCCGATGGCTCGTTCCTACGTAATCCAGATTCGTTGGATCAAGGCATGAAAGTAAAAGAGCCAGCAAAATGCTGTTCGAATCATTCACATGAAAAAAATTCAGAGAATTCTAATACTAATATTTTAAACGAAGTGGCTCCAAAAACGGATGATGATTGTGGATTATGTGATAAAGGCGAGAGTTGTGTGTGCGACACTTTAGGATTTAAAGCTAGTAGTAGATCGTTTGGTAGTGGAGACGCTAACGGCAGTCTGTCACCTGGAAAGTTTCAAGATATGGATCCTGTGGCTATCGAAACTGAACTTTTTGTTATGAAGCCAATGGCAGCCGTCCCACTAAAAAAACGTCCGGCCAACAAATCCATCAAAAATAGCTCTATTAAACGATTCAGGCGATTAGCTGATTCTGATAGCTCACTACTAACTACTGCTTCAACGTCAGCAACATCATCAGCTTCTCATTCGCTATCTTTATCGGCAGACGAAAGTAAAGTTGGTTTAGTTACTAATGGTAATGAATGGTCACCAGTACCAATAAATAATGATTCTACTCATGATTCACCAGTTGAACTTGACTTTTCAACTGGATCAAAGGTTTCTCCTGTTGTAGACCCATGTGGATTTTGTTCAGATGGGACCCCTTGTCTCTGTGCTGAAGCGGCGGCAAATGCCGAAAAGAGTTCCTTTCCTGAAACTGTTAATAAAGATGATAACCGTGTCGAAGTGAAAGCTGTATCTCCCTCTCAGCATCCAAAAGCAAAATATGACAAGCCTGATAGTAAGGCTAAGTCAAAAAGTGAGGACAGTTTACAGCTAGCTTCTACCAAACAAGTTGTAACAACCTCTGCCTCTTGTTCGCGATGTCAAGATGATCCTATGTGTACACTCTTTTGTACCTCCTTGGAGTCCTTTTATAATGAAAGAGGATATAGGAAAGAAAAATCTTCTAAAAAGAGTAACTATTCTCCTGGGTCATATATTTCATGTGAAGCGGTTTACAAGACAATATCGAGGCATAAAGCATTTTTATCTTCTGAACTGGGTGATATTTTATCAAAACTAGAAAGTGAGCCGGATAGTTTTGACGTGGATGATAATGGTAATCTAAAAGTTAACGTTACTAGTGTGGCTCAGGTTTTGAAAAAGTTAAATACAACTTAGAAGAGTATAAACCTCGAAGTTTAACTCTACAGCTCACTAGAAACTTTTTAAGGGGAATGTGTTTGATGAAATTTATGAAATCTAATGTAATTATAGTGATTTATATATATTGATTTGTCTATCAACTATTCTATTTATAGGTGTAAATATTTGTATAAGTTGGTAATACATAGACAAAAAAAGTCTGTTTTAGTAAAGCAGCTTCTATTTATTTTGGCTTTAGTTGGACTAGATTGACATTGACCAGGAAAGTATATTTGAAAAAGAAGAGAAGGGCAATTGGATACTGATTCGAAACGGCCGCAAAAAGGCATACATACCATAACCAAAAATGAAAAATAAAAGAAAAGAACAAAGTAAAATCTCTCGGGACGTAAGGGGCCGGCTATGCCGCTATTTTCATTACTTGGCATTTGTTTTATGTAGACTCCAGATTCCTATCTGTCACAAGTAAATTAGCTCATTAAAAGGTAAAGCTCTGTATAGAAGTAACAAGGAAACGATAAAAACACCTATCTTCAAAAAAACTTTTTCTGTATTTCCTCAAACTCAACTGTTATCAAATTACTATTTTTATACGAGTAGAGGAAAGAGTCACCTTTAAAATCCGAATCTAATTTGGGATTGGTATTTGTTTTTTTATCAGATCGAGATGCAGTTCACGTGATTTGATATAACGCATAAAGCAATGTATTGAATAAAACGTTTAATTTGAAACTAGCCAGTTCACAAAGAAAATCAATAAATATTGCGCAGTTGGCTTTTGAAAGATGAAAAAAATAATGTTTATATTTGGCCTTTGGTGATCCCCAAGCCTAAACCAAGAAAATCTCATCAATTTTTCTATCGGAACAAACAGCTTAGTATGTCTCATATAAAATCGCATATATACTCGGATGGCAGCAAGTCTTGTCCCGCATTCGTTTACTCCTTATCCCAAGTCTCGGCTCACGATTTAACATACCTGACACCACCCGCAAAACATATTGGTTTTTTACCCCACCTAATTCCCAAAATTGAAAAAGATTTTGATTATGATTTTACCAGTCCAATGTTTTTAAAAGAAAACAATTTTTCGAATTTCAATCGAAGGCTTTTTTTGGATGGGCTTCCTTTCGAAATTCGAGAGCTTATCGCTCAACATTCACTTCAAGCAGATGCACTTCACCTTTGTTTGGTGAACAAGGCAATGTATGGATCCACAATTAAAAGGCTCTATGAGTGTATTATTTTTGATTCTTCAGAAATAATCTTCAATAATGAAACATCTCAAAACCGAGTTATGAATTCTGGTGAGCGCTTGGCGTATACAAAAGTTCGTACCGTTGGTGGACTAAGAGAGTGTTTACGAGCCTTACAAGGGTCTAGTTTGAGATGCGAATGGGTTCGAAGATTCGAATGTCTAAACTGCCCTGATTTGCCTGATTATGAAATAAACAGCGCTTTAAAAAGTATTTTTCCCAAAATGGCCCAGCTAGAATTCTTCATTTGGAATTGCTCACCTGAAATGACTGTTGGTATGCTTCAATACTTCTCTCTGGATACTCTGGCAAAACTAAACACACTATCTTTGGAGATGGCTTTAAGAGCCGATTTAGCCACTAGGCAACTACCTACGCTATTGTTTGAAAACCTGAAACATCTCAGTCTACGGCCATATGTTTCTTCCGAGTTTCTGGTTTTGATAGCTAAAATGATCATAAATTCAGATATTAAATCCACTCTGCAAACCCTTCATATAGGAAGAGAACTACCTTTGAGGGGTCAGCGGATTATCAGTGCATTTGCTTCTTTCATACCTCATCGATTAAATACAGAAGATTATGGAGCATGTAAAGCGTTTTTCAAAACGTTAAGCGAAGGTAATGTTAAATTAAATCTCGATCGCTTAGAGCTCGATGGATTAAGAACATGTGGCTCCTGTGATGCTCAGTATTTGTTAGAGACAGTTGATTTTGGTAAATTAGCAATGCTACGTTTGTCGGGAGTAGATAAAGGTGACCAGTATGGTTACAAATTCTTATCGGCATTAGAAGGGAAGTTACCTAATCTACGTGTTCTTGATCTAGACTGGACAGAAGAACGAGATATAAATCCAGTTTTTACCAGAACTAATATTCCATGGGGCTACAGTTCCATTCCCGATTTTATTTCATCAATGAATGGGATCGAGTCTCTAAAACTTGAAATTCCTGAATTTTCAAGTAGTGTTCATGATAATGGAGAAGTTAATAATCGAGAACTATGGTATGAAAATCGCCGGGAAATCTTTTATAGTATAAACAAATTTGCCCCTACCTTGACCAATATTTCCATTGGAACCAGTGATACTAGTAAAGGTAATTCTATACGAGGTTACAGAAAGCCCTCTGAGGTTCCTTTAGAATATCTAACCTGCCTGATGACAATGTGTACCTCATTGGTGGGTGTTTCAATTGCAGTAGCTCTAAATGGAGATATTGCCCAAAAATGTTCAAAAATTCTTACTTTTTTACCTAAAACAGTAAAATACCTTGAGTTTAAAAATGTTGGGATACCATCCAGGGCTAATTGCTTAGTCGGTGGAAGTGTATTTGAAGAGATGGGTTCAGGATCTACAAAAAGGCCTGAGGCTTACCATTTGAGTGTTATTGGATCGGTTGTTAAATGGGCCCCTAGTATTGAGTACGTGAAGGTAGCTGAAGTTGTCTTTGATATTCGTAGCAAAAACAGACCACCCGTAGTGAGAGACGGTCTTGATTCGTGGTTAGATAGTAAAATCGTTCGAGATATTAGTGAAGTTTTTTTTAACTGAGCTTTGTTTTTATCGATATGCCTTAGAAAAAAAATATAGTTAGTCTTTGAAAGCCATTAAATGATGTTTATTCTGAGTCCGAAGATCGGCATTCTCCTGTTATCTTGGATTTGTTAATATGCAGGCCCAAGATTCCCAAAACTGAGTCAATTCTCATGAAGTCAGCATGGTCACTCTTCTTTCTAATTAATATATCACGACTAGGTCTAATCATTTAAAAAATATAATGTCTGTCGCTTACGCCCAACGTGCCCGTAAGATCCTGTGTATTGGTCGCAATTATGTCGATCACATTAAAGAACTCAACAATGTGAAGCCTTCTTCACCCTTTTTTTTCCTCAAGCCCTCCTCATCAATCCTTTTACCTAATGAGGGTCCTATGCTTGCCCCCAAGGGTGTTATCGTTCATTATGAAGTTGAATTGGCTTTAATTATGGGTAAGACACTTAAAAATTTAGACCCTGCCAAGTTTGGTAAGAAGGAGGCTATTGATGCTATTGATGGTTATGCCCTAGCCGTTGACATGACTGCTAGAAATATTCAAGATGAAGCTAAGAAAAAGGGCTTGCCATGGTCAATTGGTAAGGGTTTTGATACTTTTTTGCCTCTCTCTCATTACATTCCTAAGAGTCAAATTCCTGATCCTCACAATGTTAATTTGCACTTGGAACTTAACGGTGAAAAGAGACAAAACGACTCTACTGGATTAATGATTTTTGATATTCCTAAGATTTTAACTACTATGAGCTCTATTATGACGATTCAGCCCGGTGACTTAATTTTAACTGGTACTCCTAAAGGTGTCGGTTCAGTCCGCCCTGGTGATAAGATTACTGCTGGTTTAAGCGTTAACGGCAAGGAAATTGAAGAAGGTAAAATCGCTTTTATCGTTGAAGAAAAGCCAGGTCCTTATGAGTTCAAGACAAAAATCTAATATGATATTCTGGTAACATTTTTGTCTTATATAATGAATAGAAGGTTTAAAATGAAATCCCCAATATTTCAAATATGGTTTTTATTGTTATAAAAATAGAATCATAGATCAAGCAAGAACAAGATTAACGATTTATAGAAACTATAATAGAGACTTTTGAACATTAACGCCTTCAACAGCAGGGTCATTAACGAACCATGACACGGCACCCTTAGCCTTTGTGTTAACGATACTACTGGGTAAACCTTCTTCTGGTTGTTCAAAAATAATCTTAAGAATTGGTGCCTTACCAGCGCCCTCGGCGACAAAAACCACATTCTTGGCATTGTTTACCACAGGGAAAGTAAGAGTGATTCTTCTAGGAGGGGGCTTGGGAGAATCTTCAATGAAAGCAACCGATTTGGATTCTTCTTTGAGTAAAGAATGGCCAGGGAAAAGAGAACAGGTGTGGCCATCGGGACCACAGCCGAGTAAAATAAGATCAAAAATAGGAATCGAAGAATCGTTTTTGATATTAAAATTCTTATGTAAAACCTCTTGGTACTTTTCGGCAATAGCTGAGGCATTGTCTAGTAAAGAGCTATCAATGGTGTATACGGTAGGTTGTTCAGTACCTTTAATGTGATCCAGTAAGTCACGCTTCAATAAACCATAGTTACTATCGGCATGGTCTAACTCGACAAGACGTTCATCTGAAAAATAGATAGCCCAATTGGACCAATTGATCTGGGAAGCAATCTCGGAGTCTTCGACAAGAGCCTTTCTGAGCGCATTGATCAGAGATCCACCAGAAACAGCAACACGGAAGGGTTGCGAAGAATTGCTAGATTCTTGGATAGAAAGAATGTGCTTACCAAGAGCAGCAGCGACTTGCGAAGATTCAGGATAGGAGTATACACTAGGAGGCATTGTGATGAAATTGGAATTGGTGGTTTAGCCTATCGAAAAGAAAGACGAAGAACACTATTGCTGATATATATCTGCAGGGCCATACTCTTCCGGACATATTACCCGGAAATTAGAGCTAGTTTATATCCTTCAAAATAGGATCTCTTTAATCAATGTTATTTATATTTTCCTACTTCCAAAAAAAAGCTACAAACTTCATAATCAATAGGTTTAATCATAAGTAATTAAATTGAAGTAACAATATCGTTCCATCGATGACCTACTTATCTTGATCTTAATTTTAATAATAATTATTACCAACAACAAGTGTTCTTAGCTGTGGGCATTTTAAGAAGCCTACTCCGTCACTACATGAGGCTCACCTAGATATATGGTGGGTTAGGGTGAATTTGTTCCGAACTTGTTTTCATTTTCAACCAAAGGAAGCTTATCGTCTCCACATTTTTACCTATTCTCAATTATTTTGCCGTATCATTTTCCTGATTTACTAAATACATTAGTTAAAGGCCCTGGTATCTAGTGCTCTTCTTCTATCTTCAAATCTGTGATCATGTACACTACTGTTTTGCGGCCCAACCGCGCTATCTCTAAATTAGCGGGTCGCTTACCTTCTGCTCGGTTTACAGATTCCTCACTCTCATTATTGGTATTGAAAAATCATTATCAAAAAGCTTACTCTACCTCAATCAAACCAAAACCCTCTCAAATCCGAGGCAGTAAATTAAAATACTGGGCTATTCCTGCCTCAGCTCTGGTTTTATACGGATTGTATGGTATTATTAATGATTCAGCACCTGCCGATGAAGAAGTTGTAGTGAAACCAGTTGGTCCTTGGCAAGTTGCCGCTTACTCTACTATCCCTCTCAAGGCTATATCACGACTTTGGGGTGATTTTAACGGTATTATATTACCAGTTTGGATGAGAGAGCCCGGCTATAAGTTATATTCCTATATCTTCGGCGCCAATCTTGATGAAGTAGCTGAGCCTGACCTTAAAGTCTTTGCAAATTTAGGTGAATTCTTTTTTAGAAAATTAAAGGATGGTGCAAGACCAATTGATCAAAATGCCCCTCTTGTTTCCCCCTCCGATGGTAAGGTTTTGAGACTCGGCTCTCTAGATGGTGAACATATTGAACAAGTTAAGGGTGTCAGCTACAGTATGTCTGCTCTTTTAGGTTCTACCGCCCCTAGAGTAAACTCCAGGGATAGTCCCTCAATCGAATTTTCGAGTGAAACTAATTCCATTAAAATGGATGAAGAGTTTGCTGTTCTCAACGGTATGCATTACTCTGTTGATGATCTTATAGTTGGTGAAAAGAATGAGAATATTATTCATCAAAATGAAGGTGATGCTACTGGGACAGAAACATCTGTTTCTGATGTTCTTGAAGTTTCAAAAAACCTTGCCTCTGGGGTTACTCTTTCCAAGAAAGATAATAAACTATTCTATGCTGTTATTTACTTGGCCCCAGGTGATTATCACAGGTTCCACTCTCCCACTAACTGGGTTTCCATGGTTCGTCGTCATTTCGTAGGTGAGCTTTATAGTGTTGCCCCTTATTTTCAAAAGAGACTCAGTGGTTTGTTTGTTTTAAATGAGCGTGTTGCTTTATTAGGGAAATGGAAGTATGGCTTCTTCAGTATGACTCCTGTTGGTGCTACCAACGTTGGTAGCATCAAGTTGCATTTTGACAAGGATCTTAAGACGAACCATCGTTCTCATAATAATGCTGATGGTAATACATGCTTTGAAGCTACTTATGCTAATGCCAGTAAATTATTGGGAGGCTATCCTCTCACCAAAGGTCAAGAAATGGGTGGCTTCCAGCTAGGTAGTACTGTGGTTTTAGTATTCGAAGCTCCCAAAGATTTCTCATTTTCTGTCAAAGCTGGGGATGTTGTCAGAGTTGGTCAAGAACTAGGAAAATTCGACTAGAATATATGTACATAAATAACTAACTTTGATAATTAAAAAAATGAGAATTTAGCTTCATAATTAGTCTTGTCTACTATGTTTAAGAATAAAGACTATATTACGGGTTAGGGTCTCGGGTTTTATATTCAACTACAAAAAAGATCCATATGAATTTTTGTAATTGTCATTTAGAATTCTTATAAAATCGCTCTATTAATTTTTTTACCTTTCTCTTTTTTAATAACGTTTTAGTTATTTTTTTCGCATCATATCGGTGGCATTTTTTGAACAATATAAGGAATTGATAAGTTATCAGTTTTATTCGAATATAATCTCAACTTCACTATGAACTCTAGAACTATTCGGTCGTTTCTCTTCTTTTCTATGTTCTTCTTTTTCGAAAGAATTACCGCTTTAGTTACGCCAAGTTCATTGTTTGCCGCCATTTCCCCCTACTGCGTAAGTCTTAGATGGTTTCTCTAGATATCTTCATCTCTACTATACCTATATCTTCATTTGTCCCTTTTTCATTCTTCCTAGTAGAAAAATACTTACCCCTTTTTTTAATAGCCAGAAAATACCAAATACAGCTCCTGCTTCTATTTAGCTCAGAATGCTTTTTCAAAATGCGAAGTATGGGATTTCTATTGTCAGTGTGAACAACTCAATATCATAAGTAACATCTGTAGCAGATATTGTTTAAATGTAAGCTAAATACCCTATAATATTTGGACTTTGTTATTAAACTTTACTTTCTAACATTCCATTAGCTTTCTGATGATAATAATGAAACTAGAGACCAAATAAAGGTATTCTGTAGTTATGACATTATTAAGCCTTATATGCCAGTATTCAGTCCTGGCCCAGATACAGAAACTTCTGCGCAGCCCATTTTACAAGATAAAATCAATATGGAGGAGTCTATAAAGTCAAAAGTTTTCAAATTGATCCCTTTTTCCAATGAGAGTAAAGATATCGTAGCGATTAGTGACGATATTGGTATTATACAAGACGTTGAAAAGTCAGTTGTTCACAATGATAACATGTACATTACGGATGTGAAACCAAATTTATTCAAACTTGTAGCGGCAGATGAAAGAGTTTCTCAATTAATGGCTAATCACTCATCCTTGGATGATCAAGTTTCTGCTGAAACCACAATAATAAATTCAACAAAGATTACTGATTTTAATAATTCTGATTTCAATTGTTCCGCTTTAGGGGTGTCTAAAAACTCCACCATACCGGTTTTAAGTACAAATAATACAGTTTTAATCTTAAATATGACTTTTAGTTCAACAACTGGTTTGTTCAAAAACTTCACTAACACTAATGGCGTTAATAATAATGCCACCGGTTATCTTGGTGGTTTGAACTCCACTACAGTTACCTATCTATCAGATGCTAGCAAGTCATTAATGGGGGAAACTAAACTATTATTGCTATCCATAATTCTAGGATGGCTTTATGTTACAGTATAAAAGACCCAATATCAATTAGTGCTTTGTTTTTCACTTTTTCTTCTTTCCGTCTTTTTTTTTGCCATGCGTTTGCCTTTCTCTAAATTTGAAACTTCTTTGTCCTTTTTAGGTTATGTTTTTTTTTTCTTGGGCGTTTTTTTTAAAAAATCTACTATTGAATAAACATAATAAAAGTTCGGTTTTCTTTTTCTCCTTTTATAATATTAACATTTGTGCATTCTTTCATATTTGAGAAGCTGTTTTTTGCAATTGGCTTTTCATGAGTTGACAGGATTATACAAAACGCGACAGGTGAATTTGTAAATACCTTTAACAATCTAAATATATTGTATTATAATAATTACGCAAATTTTTTTTAGTTTTTTAACTAAATCTATAACTTAGGCTTAGAAAGGAAGGTTTCGGCAATTTTTCTACGCTGAATCTTGCCAGTAGCGGTTTTAGGCATAACATCTGTGAAAAAAACACTAGTGGGAACTTTGAACTTGGCTACCTTATTTGCCATAGCGTTTTGAATGTCTTTTGAAGTAACTTTTCCCTTATAATTAGGCTTCAAAACAATAGCAGCGTTAACAATTTGGCCATACATTTCATCAGGGGCAGCAAAAGAAACAGCTTCAGCAACACCTTCAATATCAAGGAGTAAACCATCTAATTCAATCGGACTTATCTTTTCACCGCCACGGTTAATAAGCTCTTTGATTCTGCCAGTAATAAAGACATATCCATCTTCGTCTTTATAGCCTTGATCACCGGTTCTAAAGTAGCCATTTGTGAAAGATTCGGCATTGGCCTTTTCATTATTAATGTACCCCAAAGTAACATTTTTACCCCTGATTGAGATTTCGCCTGTCTTTCCATGGGGCAAAATACTGCTCTTATCATCAAGGATCACAACTTCAACACCTTGACCCAAGCCAACCGAACCGGGCTTTCTGGTCGCAGGAGGTAAAGGATTGGAGGTCATTTGATGAGAAGCTTCGGTCATAGCATAGGCTTCCAAGACAGGAGCATACAATCTCTTTTCCAATTCATGGAATACCGAGGGAGCCAAAGATGAGGAGCATGATCTGATAAACCGGATTTCAGGAATGGGCGAAGGAAGAGGATGCTTAAGAATGATTTGATGAATAGTTGGAACTGCAGTGTACCAGTTAGCCTTGTAATCTATGAAATCTTTCCAGAAATTATTAGCAGAAAACTTAGCAGGAATAATGACTGCGCCCCCAGAGGCAAGTGCACCTAAGAGGCCGCACATCAGACCATGAACGTGGAATAGAGGCATGACTAAATATGAGGTATCCTTAGGAGAAAGATTATAAGTGTCAACAATGTTTCTAATTGAAGTACATAGATTTAAATTAGTCAAAGGAACAGCCTTGGGACGTCCAGTTGTACCAGAAGTATGAAGAACAAGAGCGATATCGTTAAACTTGGCCGACGGAAGAGAAGTGAATTTCGAGACCTTCAAGCCAGCACGTTCAACAAGATTGAAGTCAACAACGGTTCCAGTAGCCGAAAAGCTGACTTCAGCAATAGCCGCATTAAAAGTTCTAGCAGCTTGGACTGCAGGATCGTTTCTCTCAACAGCGCCTTCAGTTACGATTACTAACTTTGACTTCAAGTCATCAATGTAAAATTCGAATTCTGATTTCTTATAAGCGGAGTTCAGGGGAGCAGCGATATAGCCGGAGAATGTAGCAGCAAGAAATGATACGGCGAATTCCAGTGAGTTGGGCAAAGAAATTGAAATAGCGGATTGGTGAGGAAGATTTAGACTAGCAAGGTCGGTTCTCAAACGGTTGACAAGGGCCAGGAAACCAGTCGAGGTGAAAGCCGGGCCATGGGGAATGATCACCGCATTAGCATTGTGCTCGGGAACGTTGATAGGAGTTTTGGCGATGATTTCTTGAAGTGTTGACATATTATCACTATATATTTTTGTTTTAGATTGTTGAAATAAGAGTAAAGATCAGTTAAACAATAAACCCCACGTTTACATCTGGTGAGGAAAGACCATGCATTGAACAGTATTACTAATCATTCACTATACTGCATAATCTTACAGCAGATCCCAAATCGCTGAACCTACACAACCTCGTCAATAACATCTGTAGATATTTGCACAATTGTGTACTTATACATTACCCGGCTCTTTAACTTTTTTTTGCGAGCTAAACCAAATCTGACTGTAATTGATACAATTCAAGGTAACATATATGAATTTTTGTTAAGTTTCTTTCTGTCTCTAGTCTTTTCCCTATTTTTCTTTAGATGGATAAGACTTTCCAACAAATGGAATTTTGAAGAAAAAAATAGGTGCTTTGGATGAAACTTCTAAGAAATAGAAAGACAACTAATTTTTTATTATAATAAATAAAAAATGAAAGAAAATCAAGAAAACTATCAATGCAAAATAATAAGAACAATAAAAACGATAAAAACAATAAGAACAATAAAAAGAATTCAATAAAAACAATAAAAATCCGAAACTAAAAATTTGGTAAAAAAAATTACTTCTCTTGATAGTAATGGATGGCTTTTTATGCACATTATATACAACTTCAACTTTTTATGTATAACGAATTAGGCAACTTGTCCGAGTGGTTAAGGAGAAAGACTTGAATAATTCAAACTTGAAATATAGCTATCTTTTGGTCTATGGCCGCGCAGGTTCGAGTCCTGCAGTTGTCGATTTTTTTTTCT